>ML685783.1:23527664-23614062 GCA_007922175.1 Pelusios castaneus
TTCTTTCTTTCTTTCTTTCTTTCTTTCTTTCTTTCTTTCTTTCTTTCTTTCTTTCTTTCTTTGAAACAGGGGCATGGCCAGCCCCTGATTTCTGGCTGAGCCCCTAAGAGTGGAGGTGGGGCCAGGCCAAGGGCATCTTCCATTCACCAGAAGGTGCTCCCCCCAAGGGAGGGAGAGAGGCATGGCACTCAGCAGTAGCACAAACTTTGCTGCCACAGCTACAGGGCAGGCCAGCAGCCGGTGGCCATGAATGGGGCCTGGCAGCTGCAGCCTTGAGTGAAGCAGAGGAACCAGCACCGGAGCCCCTGCTCTGCTCACAGCCATGGCTGCAGGACCCAGGGTCATGGCCACAAGGGGGACAGAGGAGTCAGCACCAGGGCCTCTGCCCAGCTCATGATCATGGTTGCTGGGTCCCGCAGCCACAAATGGATCAGAGGCATTGGCCCTGGCGCCTCTTTTCCACTCATGGCCGCTGGCTGCTGGGTGACTCTGCTGCCATGGCATGAAATTCATGTTGCTGCAGGGCGCTAAGGTGGGTGGCTATGCTGCTGGTTTGAAATTGGAACAGTGAACATGATGCAGGCCCTTAGTAAATGTATAGGCACAAGCTACATTAGAGGTACGTCTATACTGATGGCGGCACTGTTGGTGCCACCTGATCGATTGAGTGGCAGTGGAGACCCACTCAGTCGATTTGGAAGTTGACACCGTTAATCCACTCCCACAAAATGATTAGTGCTGTGTTGACAGGAGGACATTTCCCATATACATGTGACTAAAACAACTCATTGCACATTTTTTTTTGACATTGGATTGCCAGAACGTTTAATGGAAGTAGTAGTGGCCCCAAGTATTTATCTCAGTCCATCATTTTCTTACCAATTTCTCTTAAAGTCTTTATGGTTAGTCAATATATAATATCCATTTATTGTCCCACAATTTGTAAGAGGAACAAGGTCTCCTTCATGATGCCTTCTTGGCTAGGATCCATCCCAGCATAGAGGGTCAGCGCTTAAGATGCATTTTGTAAATCAATATGCACCACTGTTAGGTGGATGGAAAAGTGGTTACGAGACACTTTTCTAAATTGTACTAAGCTCATATGGTTGCTGATTGCACAAGTAGAGTGGCCTCTTTATTATTTCAGTGCAGCTATTATGAAGGAAAATGCATCCAATTTTGACACTTAAAAATAAAATAATACAAGCGTTGGCACTCTGCCCTTCCACAAAGCAAAAACCAGAGAAATAGGATTGATTCACCTTGATTAAAATGAAGAATTCCATTAGCTCAGTGATCCCAGTAGAGAACAAAGATGATGAAAAACAAAACGGATTCTTTTCTGGCGTTGGTATAAACAGATGCTGAAGTAAAGGGGAGCATTGAAGAGGAGGTAGGAAAGCACAGCTCTTCCCTTCTGTGCTAAAAGTGGAGGGAGAACTCCATCTGCAGTGTCCAGTTTGGATCTCTTAGGGCAGGTCTACACTGCCTGCCCTTTTCGGTGGCAGTCGAACATAGGTACACAAGTTACCTAAAATAACTTGTGTATCTACATTTGGCTTTCTCTACTCCCTGCAGACACACTGTGCTGGTTCAAAGAGAGGGGCCTCTCTTTGAACCAGCATTACCTTATTGCCGGCTTAGTGTTGCAGGATCGACTTCCTGATCGACTTCACAGACCCAATCAGTCGATCAGGAAGTTCAAACTGATGGTGGTGAATTCGCCACAGTCAGTGAAGACTTGCCCCAATTCTGCTCTATGCGTTGGGTAGCTTCACTCCTCTCCAGACTCTTCTTTGGCAGATGCAGTGAGAGTTCCCCTTCCTGTTTCTATCTACTACAATCACTGAGTGTAAATGAGGAGGACTGACTGAGTGGGAAGTACTGGAACTACATTAGCCTAAATGAGGAAGGTACAGGTTGTGTAAATAGGAAAATACAGGCCTGTTTTTATGCTGGTTTCTGCTAGTGCATGTGCAATGGCTTCCATCTTGGTCAACAAAAGACACTGAACCAGGACCCTTCTGAGCTAAAAATGCAGGTCTGTAGACTGTGAACTGCCAAACCAGCTCCTGTAGCTAGGGGCTGCAACTGATTCTCATCCTCTGAGGACTGGGCACACATTCAATTTTGGGTACTTCAATATCTGCCTCAAAACTTTGCACTAACACCTTGGGACCCTGAACCAATTGTCACATTCAGCCTTATTTGGGTCAAGAATTCTGTGCATGAAAATCTTGTCACTCATACACAAGGCCATTAAAATTGTTCCTCATTGTGCAAATAAGAGCATCAACTGTGTCTGCGTGCGTGCGTGCACAGGTTGGAGGTCTAAGTGAGGCACCATTTCAAATCAGACCCTACATTGTTGGCCAAATGCTGTACTTTATTAAAGTTCTAGTCCTGAGGTGAATTAAATGCTTTTGCTCGTGAATCTGGGTGAATCTGATCACAAAGTCAATGGGAAAAATCCCATCGATTAAAAAGGAACAGAAACAGGCCTATTATGTGTTTATAGCTCCTTTTCAAAAGGTGAGTTAGTCTCTAAGGCCCCTATTTTCCAAAGCCTAATAAGCAGCTTTTCCCTACTCAAATGTGAACAGAAATGGTGCTTTTATGTTCCTCAACATTTTTCTTTGTGTTTGGCAGCATTCTCTGATTAATGAACTTAAAACATAAGCATCGGCACTAAAAATAAAAATAGAAGGGGGAATGCAGACCCCTTAGCAGTTGCTGGATCATTTATAGGCATCTTGTACTGCCTTTTGCAAGAGCACATTGACATTTTATGCTTTCCTGTGGCAGTATATTTTATGGGATAATTGCTGTAGGCAGAATGAAATTAACTGTTAGAGAATTTCACTTTGTTTTGATTTTTTTCCCTCCACCACATAGTGCACACCGTTACCTTTTCAGAGATCAAGGATTCTTAAATGATGAAAATTTCAAGCATTAATCCCACCCTCCCACCCCAAGTTTTTTCCAATTTGAGTTCAAGGGAATCAAACAATCAAACAAAATCTTTGTAGGCAAAAGAAGGCAAAGGGCACAGACAGCGTAATTTTCGTGTCTCCAGTGAGTTCAGTGAAAATTTTTCCTGAACAAGGAGAAAAGGTTTGGACCTGAGGCTGCTACTCAGGCAATAAAAGTTTATTTTGTTTCCTCTTTTCTCTCCTAATGGCTGCTATTACTTGGAAACTATCCTGCTATTTTGCAGTCAATAAAAAGGCCAAAAAGGTCCCTTTTCTGGAAATTGTGTAAATTAAAGCACAAACTAAATCCAGGAGCTAAAATGGAAGTTCAAGACACCTTCTGTTCCCACAGCAGGCAAGTGATTGGCTCAAATGCATGCAAATAAAAACCATCTCTAAATGTGGTTCCAGTTTAAAAGTCCTTTTGCTGGTCACAAAATAGTTAATTCCTGATTTTTTTCCCTTTTACATTTTAAATTACTGAAATAATGCAACAATAGAAGCTGGAAATTATGGGTGCTCAGTATTCACTTTGCTCTGATTGCTAACTCATGTAGAGACTATGTGAGCGCAGGACTGTAACCATGAGAAAAGTAGTGGTAGTGAGAAAAATGCATCCAAAATTGTGATTATGTTCAAATGCAGGAAGAGGCAAGTCTGTTAGGAGGCAATCCGTGTTCCTGAAGTCTTATATCTTTGAAAAAACAATAGTTAATGTTTTCCAAGGGAAATTACTTCAGATTAATTAAAACTGGGCCTTTCAAAGGGGCCACACCACTCCCATTCAATTTCAGTGGCCTTTGTGGCACCCAGCTCTCTGACATTCCTATGCAATTTCTCCCCTGAAGCATCAAATATAAGTAGCAAATCTCCAAAGTCTATCTCTTTTGGGTGAGAAGGGTTTCACGGTTTCTGGGTTTTGTATTTTTTAATTATTTGTATTGTGCTAGTATCTGAGGAAGCCAGCAAAGGATCAGGGCCCCATTCTTCTAGGCTCTCTATAGACCCCCACAAAAAAAGGTTGTTTCCCCAAATAGTTTACATTGTAAGTAAGGGCTGAAATCCTAATGATGCATCCAAATTCATTGCAAGACTGTCTTTCTTTGCTTTAAGGCATCAGGCAGGCCTCAGTGGTGGAACAATCTGAAAAGAACTGAAATTAAGAAGCAGGAGGGATGTGTAAATTCAGAGAATGACTCGGCATGAAAAACTAAGTCCTGGTAACCAAATTTTTTCCCTCATGGATTAATGTTTAGAGCAAGAATGTATATTACATTAAAATTGTCAGAAGTAATTTGCTCTCTTAGTTTGGGTTCAAGTCCCTCCTGTGTCCTTTGGGGTGGGGCTTGCTCCAAAGTCTTTTATTCCCTCTGAATCCCAAGCAGTCTCTCCTTCTGAGTCCTTGTGCCTGAACTGAAATTAACCCCCTGTCTACTGGATGTTAGGTAATAGCCCTGCACACTGACACAAGCTATCAAGGAGTAGCCTCAATGGATTTCAAATACTGGAGACTGGAAAGCTCCCAGTATGGCTAGGGTTCATGCTCTCAGCCTGCAGCCAATAGGTTTAAATAAACATCTTTCTCAATGGTTCAGGAGAAGCTGGGTCTGGGAGTTCAAGGGAGTAAATGGGGAAGAGTATGAAAAATGGCAACCAGATTTGTCACAGAAAGTGCAGAGAGATAGCTCATAGCCTCTCTTCTCCAAGCCCTTCTCTGTACTCCTGGCTGTTTTTCTCCCATGCCCAGATCCAGTAATTCACTTAACCATATGCTTATCATTCAGCTTTTGAGATCAGTAGAGCTAATCTCATGCTTAGGCACATAGGGTGTGTCTACACTTACAAATTAAGTCGAGTTAAGGAGGCTTAAATTGACTTAATTTACTCCACGTCTACATTGGGCTTTCCTTAATTTGACTTAAGCTGCTCCTTAAGCTGAATTAAGGAAAAGTGAGTTCAAATTAATAACAGCTCGTTTTAATTCAAGCTAGCGCTTAAGTCGACTTTATTAAGTCAACTTAAGCCAGCGGAGACATGGAGTAGTGCCTAGGTGGACATTTTTAAGTCAACTTAAAATGAATGTTAAGTCGACTTAATAAGGTCAAAAAGGGGGCACATCAACGCTTGAAAAGTTAAGTCCACTTCTTTTAAGTTGACTAAATAAGGTCAACTTAAAGTCGACCTTATTAAATCAACTTCTTAAAGTCGACTTAACTTTTCAAGTGTAGACATAGCCATACTTGGGTAACTTGTGTTATCTGGTCCCCACTCTGTTCTTCCTTGCTTCTCAGCCCTTTAGATACATTAGCTTCTCCGTATCCCCCCCCCCCTCCACTGCAAAACCAAGACACATCTCTCTGAAGTTCCTGTGGTGTATACAATCACTCGATGAAAGGGGAAATAATATTAAATTCAAATCCATGTTACTAATACTATGTTGTAAGCAACCGCCAAGCTCAGTGCACAGGTATGGTTGTAAAGATACCACGTATACTTCCTTCATGGGAAGCTCACAATGGGAAAACATGACATCTCCAAATTTGTTCCCTTATTTTTGTCTTCCTTAATCACAGTCTTATGATAAATGTTCAAACATGTTGTTCCTCGCTTTTCTTCATAATGTAAGATTGAAATCAACAAGATTTGATTCTTCCTTTGAGTTACCATTAATTAGTTGGATGGATAGAAACCTTTTAGGAGTGCTCTGTAAATTCAGAATTAGCTGTCTTGTTTTACTGGCACATGATTGCTTGTTGACAGTGTTGGATAAGAGTAGCAAGCTGATGCACATTTAATGTCCTAAATTAACAGTGTAACTGCATGCTTGAATGATAAGACCTTGACCTCATTTGAGATTCAAGCCATTTAGCATGTGTGACATCAGTAGTTCAAATATGGTGGGGGGAGGGGCAGCGGTGGGAATCTCACTTCTGTGCCATTGTATCCCAACCTTTAGCATTGGAGGCCCATGATTTAAAATGAAGTGTTTTAAAGACTTCTGGACACTGTAGCACAGATTCTTAGAACTGCCTGAATAGATGTGAATGCAATTCTCATGCGTTCATTATAGTTGTGGTAAATAAAAATACACACACATGACCAATTAGATATACAACTGATCATAGAATCATAAAAACTGGAAGGGACCATGAAAGGTCATAGAGTTCAGTCCCCTGTACTCATGACAAGATCAAGTACCCTCTTAAACCATCCCTGACAGATGCTTGTCTAATCTGCTCTTAAAAACTTCCAGTGATGGAGATTCCACATCATCTGTCCCCTGCAATTGCGGGGAACGAGTGTACAGTTGCTAGCGCTGTTCATGCGTATTTGATCTCTGATACATGCCCTTCGAATTCAACAAGACTCTTTCCATTGACTTCAAAGGGTGCTAGAGCATGTCATAAATGATCAAATACGCTAGTTTCTGAAAATCTGCACATACATTTCAAGCATTAATAAATTTGATGCATCATTTTATTATTCTCTCAACTACAATGCCGACCCTCATATCTGTGCTAAAGGAACCCTTTGAGGGCTTAGAACTTCTTTTAGAAAGGCGCTCTCATGTCTCCTGTCATTGATAATCAGAGCACATCCGATTCATGTTTACTTATTCAGATACTTGTCTAATAGGTCCCTGTTCCTAACCAGGTGATAAAAATGGTGTGATTGCTACTATGACAATTTAGCCACAGAAACTTTGTGAACTTTTCAGCACAATACTTTAAACATGAGCTAAGTTTGAATGAAGCACGTGGTGTTAATATTTATTACACTATCTTTGCAGAAACACCCCTGGTATTAGATATTGTCCTGTAGCTCTATTGAGCAATTACATTTCCAATTTATGTTGGAAAATTATCTTGCATTATTTATTATTTTTAATGATAAATCATGGAGCAACTACCTCTTAATAAATTACAAATTTCAGGATCTGGGTAGAAGATAATTGACAGTCTTAAAAGTGGTCCAGATCGAAGGAAAAATGGGAGGGGAGTCATTCCAATGAATATTAATATTCAGAATTGTTAAAGTATGGTATATACATTTAGAATGTTTCTAAATTAATATTATAGGGTTAGTTCCACCTGTCAGATTCCTGAATATTGTGATAAAAACAGGGATAAATTCTCCTCTTCATTTGTCAGTAGTCCCTTACTTTCAAACTACTCATAACGTTAAGGTGAGCAAGATCTGACTCTAAGAGCAATGCGTAGGAAAGCACATGCTAAGAGCCCATCCTGTGATGACCTCCATACCTGCAGCTCTTCACCTTCATTAGGAGATCCAGCAATGTTAAAGGGACTCTACACAGATGTGCTGATCTGCTTATGTTGGATCACGGCCGTTATTTACTCTTTCAATGAGTATCATTATTTAATATCTCAAAGTAATTTATCAGCATACTGCAAATTGAGGTTCAGTGCCTGCCTGTAACAGAAAGAAGTGTAATTTTAAGTATCTACTGATAAGAAAAGTGAGGCTTATTAAGGGAGTCACATTTTCAAAAGAACCCCTAAAGTTGTGACAATTCAGGGGAAATCCTGGCTCTTCCCAAGTCCTATTGACGTCAAGGCAAGATTCCAGCCAGAAATTGAAGCACTTAAAATTAGTGGAAAATTTGGTCTTAAATGACTCGTCTCATGTTACAAGGTGAAATTGTGTTAGATTCTGTAATTGGATCTGCCCAAGTGCATATTTTACCCCTAGATGGAGGCCAGTTGAAGCCCTTAGTTGTGGAGCTTTGTATCGATCCCAGGGTGTTGCTCTCAGGTGAAAGAACACTCCTTTTCATGTCTCAAGGAGCCGAATGACTAATTAAAAACAGTGGCGTGAGTCTCGTTAAACCTGTGTGGTCAGTCAGCAAAGACCCCGTATGACATAAATGACACAGGCAGAGGTGTGAGATCTCGGGTAGTAATCCTAATACCTTGCTCTGATCAAGAGCTTGTCAACCGTGGATCTCAAAGGGCTTTACAAATGAGGTAAGTATCATTATTGTGTTTTACAGCAAAGGAAACTGAGACAGTGGTGTGAAATGTCACCCAAGGTCACCTTGCAGCCTGATAGAAGAGCCAACTACAGAACCTGGGTCGCATGAATGGCACTCCAGCACCTGCCATTGGACCCACATAGAATTAATTTTCCTCCAGTGAATGCAATTTCCCCCTTTTTACGATGCAACTGGAGGCATGGCACTTAATCACCGGTTTACCATTTCCATAATTTCTGATTTTTATCAGCATCAGAGAAAACGTTAGCTTGCCACGCTCTGGTAATTGCTGAGATGATCTCACATTGAGCAGACAACCCAGACAACCTCTATTACAACTATGCATGTTTTAGAAACATCAAAATGACCTTTGAACCATTTCATTTTGCTAATGTTGAAATCTTTCCACGGGATAATTGAGAGACATAATATATTATAAAATATATAAATATTAAACATAACATTTTATAATTTAGAAGTCTACATAAAGCAAAGACTTTGGAATGAAACAAAGTAGTAAAGTTTAAATAAAATGAGAAAGTCGTAACAAAATACTTTATTTTCATTTTGAAGAGTTTTTGAAATTGACAGTTTCCCATGAAACTTTCAAGTGTTGATGGACCATGTTCTGTTAAAAAAAAATTGACTAGTTCTATTAAGGAATTTATGGTTTGAGCAAGATGCAGAATGATGCAGAGTTTCATAAATTTTCCAGTGACCGGAACATGAGCTCTTAGTGTGATTCTGTGGCACAAAGGCAAATAAAGTCCTTGGGTGCATAAACAGGGGTAGAGAGGTTATTTTACCTCGGCACTGATACAGACTCTGTTGGAATACTCTTCTGGGATGCACAATTCAAGAAGGATATTGGTAAATTAAAGAGGAGCCAGAGAAGATTTGTGAGAATGACTTAAAGAATTAGAAAGCATGCCTCATAGTGGATAGGCTCAATGAGCTCAATCTATTTATTTTACCAGAAAGAAGATTAAAGGATAACTTGATTAGTCTGTACATATTTAAATGAGGAACAAATATTTGATAAATGGCTCTTCCATCTAGCTGAGAAAGATGTACCATAATCCAGTAACTAGAAGCTGAAGTTAGGCAAATTGAGACTGGAAAAAAGGTATACGTTTTTAACAGTGAAGGAAACTAGTCAGTGGAACAATTTACCGAAGACCATGGTGGATCCTCCATTACTCCCAGTTTTTAAATCAAACTTAGAAGCTTTCTCCGAAAGATCTGCTTGAGGACTTTTTTCAGGGCACTTCTATGGCCTGTTTTATAAAAGAGGCCAGACTAGATGATTACAACTGTCCATTCTGGCCTTGGAATCTATGAAACTGAATTCCTCAGTCTTTTAGGCTGTAGAAAATATTGATATAAATGGATTTGTTCCTTTAGTCCCCAAACCTAAACTTTAATTTCAAGATTCTTTACTTCTCATATAAATTAATGTCAACAATCAAAGCGAAGGGGCACAACATTTATGTGGAATATAGGTAACTTTGGGACTAAATGAGGGACAGTTGATTGGTATGAAAATTCATCCTAATGCCTTTCAGATATGGGCCTTAACTAACCATTATGATGATAATGATTTGTGTTATAGTAGCACTATCACAGACCAAGACCCCATTGGGCTAGGTGCTGTACAAACATAGAACAAAAAGTCCTTTGTCTGACACCTGTGGCTGTTTGGAACATGGAAAGATATCATTTATACTGCCACACTTGTAAACTTGGGGAAACGGAATTTGGATTAATCGAGCATTACTTTGATCCCATCCCTCTTTGCATTTTTCAATACATATGTGCAACACTGTTATATGTGCATAAAGAAAATAGCTTATTTCCTTTGTCATGTCAGTTACATCATGGGCATTTATCTAAGTAAACATGCAGCAGAATGATTAAGTAGGGGTGAAGCTGAATGCATGAAATACAAATTAATTTTACCATTGTTTATAAGCTGAACACAACACAAAATATGAAATATTTAGCAATGAGGAAAAGTACTGAGCTATGTATAAAATGTCAAAATGTGATACGGGAAATTAGTTGTTATTTATTGAGCTTTGGAAAGAAGCCAGGTCTTGAATCAGTAAAATCATTAGCAAAGACAGTTCCTTGCACAACAGTGATGTATTTTAAGTTTGAAGAATGGCATTCGTTGTGCCAGTGGGCTTCACAAGCCATATAAGAATCTACATGACACTGTGGCCAAAGGGTTTGGTCTTTTCATCTCTATATGCATAGCACCTGGCAAAATGAGTCTCTGTTCTCATTGGAGATAGATACTGCTCTTTTCAACTTTCTCTGAATTGGAATTGTTGATGTAACTTTACAATTATTTAACACTAACATTTTGCACTTTGTAGGGCCTGATCCAAAGCTTATTTAGAAATTCTTATTTAGACTCATAACAGTCATAGATTTGGGATTTGACTCATATTGGCTTTCATCAGAGGAGATCAGAGGGTTTACAAGAAGAGAAGAATTATCTTCAATTTATGAAGGTTTAGATACTCAGGTTAACAAACTGAGCTACTGGCAGAGATGGGAATGGAACCCAGGTGTCCTGAATTTCAAGTTTCTGAAACAATCAAATAAAAGCAGCATGCCTTTTTTTTTTTTTAAACAATGATCATTAAGGCAGATGCATCCTGAAAAGGCCACAGAGAAGCGAAGCTGCAAAGACTCTTTAAAAATATCTTCTTATGGCATCTAATTAAATAGCACAATTATTTTGTACATTATTGAATAGTTAATGCTGTGTTGAGAACTGCACTGAATATTATAGTTACCATCTAAGAGAGATTTTTACAAAAGAATGATACAGTTCCTTTGATACTGCAAATTAGTAAAGAAAATCTTCACAAGATGTAGGTCAAGGATATATTTATAATTTTATGGCTGAAATACTAAAAATTAACGTGGCAAATGCAATAAAATACAGAAGAAAAGTGAAATTAATTTTCCAACAACAAAACAACTTTCCATCTTTAGAGTTTCATAAACATAAAACTAATCAATGGAAAATGTTCAGCAAACGACTAAACCATTATGGACCTCAATGCAGAGAAATATACTTAGCAAAATATATATCTAGTTCCCATGCTTCAAAAGCCAGTGCAAAGTTGCAAAACCTGTGGGAAAATCAATTTTCTGCAACATCAGTGGCTTGCACAGATTTCTATGGTGCAAAAACTAGACTTTTAAAAAAAGCTTGAGCTGATTTATTGCTGGTCCTTTACTCTGATATCTGTACTGCAGAAGCATTCAAGTTGATCTTCCAAAGTTCTATTGAAATAATTATGGAAAAGTTCATTATCCCTAGAAAGAATGGCACCAGACAACTACAAAATGGAGAACGAGTGGTTATGTAGTAGTACTGATGAAAAAGATCTGTGGGTTAAGGTGGATCACTAATTGAATATTAGTCAATAATGTGGTGTTTGTGAAAAATGCTAATATCATTCTGGGGTGTACTAACAGGAGTGCCATATGTAACGCACGTTAGGTAATTATCCTGCTTTACTTGGCCTGTGCCACACTAGGAAAGATGTGGGCAAATGAAGAGAATGCGGAGGAGAACAGGAAAAAAGACGAAAGGTTTAGAAAACCTGATGTATAAGGAAAGATTTAAAAACTGGACATATTTAGCTTGGAGAAAAAAAGACTGAGGAGGGGCATGTTAAATCTTCAGATATGTTAAGGGCTGTTATAAAGGGGATCAGTTTCTCCCCATGTCCGCTGGAGGTAAAAGGAGAAGTAATGGGCTTAATCTCTGCAGCAAGGTAGATTTAGGTTGGATATTAGGAAAAACTTTCTGACTATAAGGGAACTTAAGCTGTACAATAGGTTTCCGAAGGAGACTGTGGCTTCCCTATCATTGGAGGCTTTTCAGAACAGGTTACACAAGCACATGTCAGACATTGTCTAGGTTTACTTGGTCCTGCCTTAACATCAGGGCTGCATTTGATTTCCCAAGATACTTTCCAGTCCTACAATTCTATGATGATATAACCCTAATATTCCAGCTCACAATCACACATGCTGTCATTTGTAGTAAATGTTAGTTAGTAGCTGGTTGGGACTTAATCCAATGTCTGCTCAAGTCAGTAAGAAGGCTCCCATTGACTTTGGTGGATATTGGGTAAGGTCCTTGAGGCACACACTGAACTTGCTTAGAGTAACAAAATGTGTAACATTACTTATGGATACCTGCTCTTTGTTAGTGGGATTCACAAAGATATCTTTGTCTTCCTTTGTTCTGACCAGGGTAGGATTGTGCCCCGTGTCAGCAGTGAAACAGTTAATGGCAGGGATTATTTTTCTTCCCCCCACCTCCCCCACATATAAATCAACATATTTGTTCCATGGCAACATACACTAATGTAGCTTTAGGTAAATCCGAGGATTAAACTGATGCGTCTCTGACAGCATTTTATCTCTGCCCCATTGTGGAAGCGTAAACATCGTTAGCAAAAATGCATTAGTTACAAAACCTTAATTCCAGAAACAAACAATCTGAACACAATATATAATCTAGCTCCTGTATTTCATGTGATAGTGCTTTCTTATTTGGAGCTTTTCAATTGAGCACCCTTTCCGTCACTGCCAGAACTAATTGTTTTGATTAAAGAGGCACATGCTATGGTAAGAAATGTGATTTCAGTAGTTTACAAGCATTGCTTAACCCTGTGACATGAAGTCAGGATTCCAAATGCAAAATGCAGTATTGCTAAAGTTATTTCCATAAGTCTTTTCCAAGAAAGCTCAGCATAGTACTGTCCTGAAAAATCACAAGAATGTTGAGCTGAAATATTGAAGAACTTCTTGTCTTCTTATCTATGGTCAGAATCTCACTCACTGTGACACTTCTGATACCCAGTTGCATTAATTTGACCCCAGGAAAGTTAAGTCATGCTGTATTGATGGAGCTGAAAGCAGAATCTGGGTCTCAGAGTACATTGGAGTGCCACATTGTGTTTTATTCTTCAATCCTTAGCTGATTGGCCAGTCATAGTGATCATTCACCATTTGGGCTGTTCCTGTGTCACTGCAGGGAGCCAAGAATCCAACATATGAGTAGACTTGATGAAGCAATAGAATAGGGGGTCTTCCTTTACCCATCACTTGGTGGAATTTTATCCTAGATGTTACAAGCTCTGCCCTACCCCCATCTGACCTGTACCTCATCATGGTGGAGACGTGTAACAGCTGAAGTAGAGGATTGCTTGTTGGCTCTATGTCATTAGCGATGAAAGCTGATCTGACATATTATCTTGGGCAATATGTGAAGTAGGCAGGTCCAACGAGAACCCTGAAAATGATGGCTAACAGGTGGTGAAGCTGTGCCTAGCTATCCAAGGTGAAGGAAGTTGCTAAGAAAGACTCAACAGCTTGGGCCGCATAGCATGAAGCCAGTACTGGTAGTAAACCAGGAAAAGATTCACATTACTGCACTTCTGTCTCATCCCAGTGGGATGAGGTATTCCTTAGGACAATTGTTGGCTCTTACTTTCAATCGATATTCCGTGTGAAAATATCTAAAAAATGGACCATGCAAGTTTCTCGCAAACCTGACACATGCTCAGAAATCTTCACAAATATTTTGAGTGAACCTGGGCCAAGACTTGAAGGGAACCCAAGAGTTTGTCACTTGAGGTTGAAACTATTTGATTTGGTGAATTCCACTTTTAGACTCACAGTAAAACCAAGGAGATTCCAGAACTGGGACCAAACAACAACAAAAAAGACCACCTTGGAGTACCTGAATTTTGCATCAATTTTAATAATGAATTACATTTACCTTCACTTCCCTAACTTGAACCCTCTCCTGTTGGATGGAAAACGGTTGAGGTTACTTATCTTTCTAGCTACAACTTTAATTGCAGTTCTGCTGAGAATAATTTACCCACATTTGATTAGAAAACCTGATTTCTTTTGCCTAGTGAATTTTTCGCATTTTCTTGCATGACAAAATGAATCTTCTTGCAATCTTCTAAACCTGAATGTTTTTCAGTTCCCATAAAGGTTGCATCTTAAATCAGTTGCTTTTGTTCAATCAGCAGAAGTTTATTTTTTATTGGAAATGTGTTTCTCGCAGCTGCGTGAGTAGTGGGCAGGTTTCCCAAGAAGGTTCAGTTGAATTGAAAAAGAATTTCAAACTATTGTTTTTCTATTTTGTACCTTTTGAGTGGTTGCTTTTTTCTAGTGTGAATAGGATATTTTAAGCTTCTGGGCTTAAACATTGATTAATGCCTATATCAGCATGGTTAAACTGACAAAATTCTCCTAGTCTGAATGCAGCATATACCAGGAATAAGAGTGCTTTTGTCAGCATAGCTTATGCTGATTCCCAGAGGAAAATAAGTTATACTAGCAAAAATAATTTATTCCGATTTAACTGTGTCTATGCGAGGACTTTTGCCACATGAAAGCATCATCCCCTCACAACCAACCCACCAAACCAACCATTCATTCCAAGAAAATAATACCAATATTAAAATGTTCTAGTGAGGATCTGGCCTGAAAGTGAATTTTGAATTGTATATTTGATAGTAACATATGAAATTCACTCTAGGTTGCTGAATTGCATCCAGTCTGAACCAGAACCGAAGCTCCAGATAAGTGATGGAGCCAATGTTGAAATTTCAATATTCACAACCAAATTTCATTTATTCAAATAGAAGGAAACATTGACAGCAAATTCATGAATAATTTACATCTATAAATTTAGCAGTCTGCTTGTGAATAGAAAAATACTTGGCAAAATCCAATAAATGATTCATTCCAAGTCATTTTCCAGGCTTTGATGTTTACTAAGAAGTATATTTTTGTCATTTTTAGGTAAATGCTGGTAGTGAAATAGTTATTTAGTAGCAGCGAGTTGCTTGGGTATTAGAAAAACTATGATGTGAATCAAGTTGTTTTATGTCACTGTTTGAAAGGATTTTAACATTTTGTCATATAGTAGCTTCAATTAAAAATGTGTAGCTTTAATGAGAAAGGTTATGTATAATGGTGAGTTATACATAATTAATTCAATGATGATGCACTGGGAAAGCTTTAAGATTTATAGTGTAGGTAACATCTGAAGAGAGAAATTCCTGATTTCCTGCTCTGTTGTTGGGGAACGTAATAACCTTTTAATAAGCATGGGGGGAAAATATTACATAGCACTAATACTTTTATGTTCCACTTCATAAAGATATCAGGTCAGCGTAAAACAGTAACCATTGTAAATTGTTCATCTAGAGTATGATACCGTATTTCAAAGACAAATTCAGGCCATCCCAAAACAGTAACTGTTGTAAATTGTTCATTGAGACTATATGATACAGTATTTCAAAAACAAAAATGAAGTTGTTTTACCTATTGGAGCAGGCACTATTGTTTATTTATAGTTTATTTATTTATTTAAACAAAGCACCATTGTTTTATGCTGTCATTAATTCTTTCATCTCACCATGGTTTAGTAAAGAAGAATAATTAAAGGAGACTGTTTCTAATGTCACATATACTTCTTAAACCAATACTTGGTAGTATTTGGGTTACTTTTGATTTACACTGGTGTAATTCTGGTTAAGCCCAGAGACCATTAAAACTGTTTCAAATGCTTTATAATGAAAAACAAACTTTCATAGACTAAAGAAATATTAGCAATAAGTAGGAAGACAGCAGCATTTTTAGTTATTTTTCAGAAACTCCAACCTCATCTCATGATTTCTGGACTTACGTGGTCTGGCAATAATGGCTTTTCCACACTGTATCTTATAACATCTCTTGAACATTAAAACTGGGAAAAAGTCCACACACTTTCTCTTTATAGAAGGCTTTTCTCTTTGCATGTATGGCTGACTAATTCTATATTGCTTTTTAGCTTTGTGTTAGAGGAAATGTTTCAAACTACTCCTCTGTAAACAAATAGAACAATAACAAAAAACATAAGGCACTTGACTGGATTTTAATCCCTATTTCATTTTATAAAGTTTAACAGTGAGGCCTAACTGTCAGTTATAGAAGTACTAATAAGGTGTCCAGATTTGGATGCTCACCATGGCTTTTTCTGACTTTAAATACCAGCCTGAAGATTCAAAGTGGAGCAGGTCTTCACAGCTTTTGACTACTTCCTATTTGCTTTCTATGGCAGTATCTGCATTCCATAGATCATGGCATCCATCTTTTAAAGAAGAGATATGATTTTTCATTAATAATAGCCAAAAACATTTCTAAAATATTACTGGATAAGGTTCCTCACCAAAGGTTCTTAAACGAAGTGAACAGTGATGGATAAGAAGGAAGGTCTTCTCATGGATCAATAACTAGTTAAAAGATAGGAAACAGAGTAAGAATGAATGGTCAGTACTCAGAATGGAGAGGGGTAATTTGTGACACCTGCCAAGGACCTGTACTGGGACCAGTGCTATTCAACATACTCATAAATGACCTGGAAAAAAGGCTAAACAGTGAGGAGGCAAATGTGCAGATAATACCAAATCAAAACAAGTTAACAAAATGTTAGAAATCATTAGGAAAGAGATAGATAATAAGACAGAAAGTATCACATTGCCTCTTTATAAATCCATGGTATGCCCACATTTTGAATACTACATGCAGATCTCAAAAATATATATTGGAATTGAAAAGATACAGAAACGTGAAACTGAAATGATCAGGGATATGGAAAAGCTTTGATACGAGGAGAGATTAATAAGACTGTGACTCCCTAGGTTGGAAAGGAGAAAACTAAGTGGGGAGGGCATAATAAAGATCTATAAAATGCTGACTGGTCAGGAGAAAATTAATAAGGAAGTGTTATTCACATAGCCCAACAGGAGGTCAGTCAATGAAATGAATAGGCAGCAGGTTTAAAACAAAGGAAAGTACTTCTTCATGCAACACAAAGTAAATTTGTCGAACTATTTGACATGGGATGTTTTGAAGGCCAAAACTATTACAGGGTTTAAAAAACAACAACAACAACAACAAAAACTACATAAATGCATGGAGGATACCTCCATCAGTGGCTATAACCACAGGATGGACCAGGATATAACTATGCTCTAAAGTTCCAAAGGAGAAGCCGTGTTGCTCTGAGTGTCCCTAGCTACTGTTTACCAGAAGTTGGGTATAGACAACAGAGGATGGATCACTCGATAATTCCCTGTTCTCTTCAGTCCTTTTGAACAACCTGGCATTGGTCAGTGTTGGGAAACAGGAAATTAGGCTGATCTTATTCTGTATGGCCATTCTTATGGAACCATTTCTATGCAAACTTGTTACAATTTTTTAAAGAACGACAATTTCTGTCTGAATGGTCAAGCGGTGGGCCAAAGTTCCCTACCGATCTCTAGTTTAAACTGGACTCAGCAAGATCATCACTGCCATTTCTGCAAGACCTCCATTATCATCTTACTTAAAGAGCTAATGGGACTGGTATACATCTAGAGAACCCAACAAAACCTACTAGGCCTTCAGTGGAACTTCAGTAATTTACACCAACTGAGGATTTGGTGTTCTAAATTTTTCTTTCTGTGATTTCCCCCTCCCCTTTCCCCCACTATGAAAGTGAAGGTTCTAGACCAGATTCATCCACAGTGTAACTCCAATTATATTAATGGATCTATGCCACGGATATATTGAAGTCCTCTTTTGTTTAGTCTCCAGATATGTACGGAATATTATTAATGAGGTTTAAGAAACAGAAGTTTCAGAGCTGATGATTAGCATCTTTGCTCTTGTAAAATAATAATAAGGGACAGTCTAATCTAAAAGGTCTGCACTAATCATATTAATATGGCATGTGCATAGCTTTATAGGCAATGGAGTAATGAACACTGGCCAGTGTGCTGCCATGTCACGTTAATTTTAGACAAAAATAGGAATTGTCCACAAGGTACTTATGCAAAACAGTACTTTTATAGGAGAATGATCTGGCAATCTTATTGGACTGATGCTGTGCTATTGCAAAACTAATTTTATGTTTAGTTTATACTACTTAATAAGAGTGCTAGTTTGTCATTAACTGCTTTCAGTGACTAATTGGATCTCATTGTGAGATGTGTAAGACAGTAAACTGTGAGTCAGATCTGTTTGATTGAAAACAGCACTGAAATGAAAATCATGTTGGTTTCCAGGTCAACAAAGCTGCTGTTATGTGTTTAGCCTCACTTCATAACCTTGATTTTATATACATTGCATGATGATACTATTTTTTTTCTTTGCCATCATAAGAAAGTGTACAACCTTTCTATATTGTCATCTCCCTAGAATTTCGGTCAGGTTTTGAGCTTGACCCGTCTGTTGATGAATGAACATCTTTTTTGTTCTAGGATAAGCTCGAAAGGTACTGCCTAGCAAAGCACTCAACAAAGTTGAATTATTTGTAATTATCACATAACTTGAACTTGCCACTCGACAAGAGCAGGAGAGTTTACAGTTTCTTGCATAGAACCAGACAAGGCATCTTTGATTGCCTATCTATTTTTAAACCTCTGATCATCTAGCATACATCCTTTTTTACTCTTTTTTCCTCCTCCAAACTCCTCCCTCCCCAAGAAGTGAGAACGATGCCATTATTAATTTGTGCCTCAAATTGATCCCAAGAAGAAGGGACTAAAAAATTATTAAGAAGCCAAATATATTTATCCCGTGTCACTTGGCAAACATGACTTGCTGTAAATCTCATTTTTCTCATCCTTTTTAGCCAGTAGCAAAGTGCAACACAAAGAAGATCTACCAGTATACAGTGGGCTGACGTTTTGTGGTGCCACAAGCAATTGCTGATTTGTCATGAGCTGAGAAAATGTACAGATTTAGTGATTTGTACTTAATAGGTTTAGAACTATCAGAAAAGTAAAGTTGGATTATTTTATCCCTTTACACTTTTTAAGCATGAAAATCGTTATGATTGTTCTAAGGCAGAAGAAAAAATATTACTCAAAGAGTTACTCTCATATCAGAAATAAGATCAGGTAGTAACTCAAGAAATCTATATTGATAATCCCCAGTGCAATATGATCACAATATTTATAACCAGTAGTGCCTATAATGAATCAAAGGGTCACTGAGAAGTCACAGTTTTACATCTATCTGACTTGGAAAGCAGGAAGAATAGGAGATATTATGTTAAAATAAATAAAGAAAAAGAAATCTCAGTAGAAGTAGCTTTGCCATTGAACCACCATGGGTCATTTTGGGGTCTTTGGTAGTTTTTTCAAGTGTAGCAGCTACTACGCTACATGGGAGTTGCACGAGACCATGGGTTACTGTAGAATTTCTTTCAGAGTATTTACCTGTGCAATAATGCTTTTACATCTTAATTGCTATGTCACTGCACCATATTATTGCCAAATGCACCAGTATCCTGTATTCAGTGTGATCCTCAAATGAAAGAAAAAAAATAGCCAAAGAGAAACCGTGAAGAGTTTTAAATAATAATAATTTAAAAAATCACTTACAAAAGAGATTATGGAGCCCTTAAATGATTTCTGCTAGAGAGAATGCTTTTTTTATTTTTACAGCATTCATTTTGTACTAGTTATGGATCCAAGATGCAAAATTTGGAACTTGAGCTAAATTTAAAAAAAAAAAACCCAAAACTTTGGTCGGTGTACAGACCTGGGGGTTTATTTCAGGCCAATCTTATAATAGCTTTATATAAGGCAATATATTTAATCTCAGAAGGGTTTATTACTGGCCATAGGCCCACAGCTGGTCGAAAGAGTCTGTTGCTCCTGGTCACAATATGCTTGATTGAAACCTGGTGATATCAATGGAGAGACTAGGAATGAAAGACTCCCATCAATTTCTGCTAGCTTTGGTTTCAGTGATGGGAGTTATGTGGCATCATCATGTGCTGAGTGTTAAATGAAATTGCTTGCAATCCCATTCTCTTTTCAGAGACAGCTAGATATCTGAATGAGGCTGCTATGGATCACAGCTAGTTAAAATCTTAAATATGTTGAAAGTGTCAAGTAATTAACATAAGGGTTTATTTTAATATTACTTGTTTAACTGCAGGCCTCAATCATAGCAAACCCAGCTGTTTAATTGCAAAAATTACAAAGGTTACTTAATATGAAACTTGACCGTGATTTCTGTACAACCTGGTCTAGTTAGATACATGTTATTTTCTCATTAATAGATAAAGGAAAAAAACGTTATTGATCTGACAGTCTTTCTCTGTGCTGCATATAAAAACAAATCAGGCTTCTTCTAAATAGTCCTGATGCATGGAACTTACTTGCCCCCAAGGCTGTTGTTTAGTGAAAGATGCCAAAGCTGTTTTTATGTGAAGTTCCAAAGGCTATGTTTGATGTGAATAGAAACTGCTTTGGGAATGGCTGTGTACTGCAAGATTACATGACGCGGTTTTAATTATATTGTTCTCGGAAGTGCCACTTGTGTGATCTTAATATGAGCGTCAATATTGAAATGAAGGTTATTCAGTTTTGTAACCATTAGTCAGGCTCTGATATTGTCTAAATAAGATAGCAGTTAAGCAGGTTTAAAATTCAGCAGAGTTTTAAAAAGGTTGGAGTGGAGGCATTCATTACTGGTGATCTCCAAAGTGTTATGCACTTTGGTAAACTGTAATTAAGTGGTTGCTTTTCCTCAGCTTAGGGAGTGATTTGTGTGGCTGTGACATAAAATGGATGGGATCCTCAAATGAAGCAAAACATAGAATTACTGACAAACTGTCCTGTGTCCAAATAAAAGGTTGTTTTCAAAACAACTTAGATTGTCTCTGATACAAAGGATGTCTCTCAATTTTAATCATGCAAGGGCATACATATACTAATGAAAACACTACATAGTGGACTTATTAGTCATTCTAATTTCTTCTAATGTATATAACCAATGCATCGTTCTCTATCTCCAAAACAAGATCATACTACTCAACAGCACTTTGGAGGTGCTGATTCATTTACACTGCAGGTGACAAGAGGAAAAAGATTTATTTCGGGTGATGCCTTTTAAGATAAATTTACTGCACTTCAAGCAAAGAGTTTTTCATTGATTTCCATTTTTTCTTCTCTTTTTTGCATTTCCTGGCTTATACCAGCAAATAATTTTCCTTCTTGTTGGTGTGGTGAAGTTGGAGCCAGACAAGTGCATCCCTGTGTTGAATTATAGGCCAGCTGTTCAACATATTGGAGATGAGATATAGACCCAGACTTGAGTGCTTAGGTGGAAAAAAAAAAAACGTTTTTCCCTCAACACCTGGCTACTGGGATAGGATATGAAAATGACTTTGTATTATCAGACACATTAATAATTAACTCTCTGGCTTCGGATTGTTGTCTCAATATTTTCTTGTGGTGAGAGAGAATTTCCCCTTCTTATTTGAGAAAATTCTATATCTGACGGGTTTGGGGGGTGGGGTGTGACTGTACTGACAGTCATATGACATGAAAGTTCAGGTAGATTTCATATAACGAGAATCTCTCTCTTCCCACCTCACCCCTGGCCTTCCATCACTGTGGTGTTTTACTTCCACCTGAGAGAGCAAATACATTAGATTCCTTAAAACTAACTCCCACGGTAGTCCATGCAAAAGCCAGATGTGCTGTAAGAGCAGATCAGTAGTCCACTGCTTTAAAAAGAACAAGTGTTTCATCTCTTCTATGGATGAAGGATAATTTGTCCTGGGCCCCCATTCTAGTAACTGAGGTTCCAGCCAACCAGTAAACTACTTCTTCTACTAAACTACTAAACTACTTCTTCAATTATCAGTAAGCCGGGCTTTCACATAATTTAATTTAAGGCTTGCTGGAAATTAGAATTTAACTCAAGTGATTTTTTTTTTGAGGACGAACATCTCTGCCATTTTAAAAAAAGCAATAGAAAGTTATGACAGATCACATTAAGAAATGACAGATCACTGTAATTATAACAAACAGACCCTGAAGACAAACAATTTTAATTGTGAACTTGAGGGAAAGGGTGGGGGGAAACCCTTATGATCTGCAACTAACTGCCTGGTTAAATGAAAACCTTTCTAAATTAATTTGTTACTTGGAGACATTTAAAAAAATACAGGCATGAACAATTTTTTTTAAAGTGTTTGGGCTACAGCCATTTCTTGAGAGTGATTGCTTGTCTTTATTTTTTGACAACTGCAGTCAACAACTTATTTACATAGTTAAGCCTCCTGAGACCCTGGTTCCTTCTGTCAAATATAACTGAATAGATTTGTTTCCAATAAATAAATATATAAAGAGAGTAGGCTTGGATAGCTTTTTTTTTTTTAGGTTGACACCCATACTGAGAAGGCTAAGGAAATTAAGGCCCAAGAGACTCTTTCCAAATCTTGGCTTTTGTTATGTTTCAAGGCACACAGAGAAGTAAGATTATAAAATACTCTTGCTGGACGGTTGCAACATAACACTGCTTTGATTTCTTAGAAGTCAGAATAACACATGGGAAACAAACAAAACAGCCCCCCCCCAAAAAACACAGAGAAACAAAACTAGATGCACCCTAAAGCAGAGAGGTACAACTCACCCCCACCTTACCCTAGGATGGCTGGCTGCAGACTGAAGGCAGGTTTATACTGCCCATCATTTTCAGTGACAGTTGATGGGAGATATGCAAGTTACCTAAAATAACTTGTGTATCTGCCTCCAACTTCCTTATGCCTAGAACATCCATGACAGTGAGTCCCTTCAACCTAGCACTAGGCTCCTTACTGGGGTGGTCTTTAGGGATCGACTTCCTAATTGACTGAGGAGGTCTTCACAGACCCAATCAGTCGATTGAGAAGTTCAATCTGACTACAGCGATTTTGCTGTGGTCAGTGAAAACTAGCCCCAACTCTAATCGTTCAGTTCCCTACAGAAAATTCTACCCTGAAAATTTAAATTGATAGATCATGATTTCAACACAGTTTTCCATGCAGCACAGATTCAACTCAGTTGAAACTTACCCCTCCACTGAAATACATTCAAATGGGAATTCTTTCATGACTGTGGGTCTTGGCCTAACGTCCATAGCCATTGAGGCCATACGGTGTGTATATTTATATAGCTCACTGTTCTGAAGGGGTTTTTGGAGTGATTTGCAACACCACCATATGGTAAATACATTTACTTTCTCTTGAGTTAGTCAGTTTGTAGCTTAGATTTAACATATTAACATTAAAAAAAAATCTTTTTCATGGTATGTTCTCCTGAGGCTATATAAATCCATTAGAGAAAAAAATATTGACCATTTACATTTTCATGACATTTACTTCCATTGAAACAAAGAAGGGTTAAAAAAAATCCTTTCCTTGACACTGCTTGAAGTTCTTGGATCACTTGAATCATTCAGGCTGATATCTACCTTAACAGGGAAATTTCGTGTTCTGCCACCGACAGGAGGGTTCCATGGAGGTTGAATCTGTCACAAATGTAATTCAGACATAACATCAATGCATGTGTTTTCTACATTTTCAAGCACATAGCTGTTTAAAAAAAAAATTGTGTGCTGTCGAAAAGATCAATGGCCATGACAGAATATCATTGAAAATTCCTCACAAACTTCTACTACCATCACATTTTCATTGAAATTGTATTTGGTGTGCAGAAGTTACAATACCATCTATAATGTTGCTATGTCTTACAGTCCTCTTCTGGGTCAAGAGCTTAATCATATTATATTTCTGTTGTAATAGAAATCAGGGTGACTTCCTGTTGGGAAAAAATCATTATAGCTCCTTCTGCTTGACCAGATGGGAGATTATTTTTTTTATTTTGTGTCATGGAGCAGTTATTTGAAGAGACAACAAGGCTTTGGGGTTTGGTTTTGAATCCAGTCACAGGATGGGATCCATCATCAGAAAGAGAGGAAACATGTCTTTGAGTGATTAGAATACAGAACTCAGCGTCACACTTGGGTTCTGATTCTGACACTGGAACAGGCTACTCTGTGATGCTGAGCCAAATTGTGGTCAGCCTTTCTTCCCCCATCTTGCTCTCCTCTGGCTGCCTGCTTCTTTAAAGTAATGGGTATATTAGAGGCAATGGGCACGCTATTGTCCCCCAGACCTGACAGCAGATTCTGTTGGGTTCCCAACATTAGACATGCTCTGAGTATGGGGAGAACTCCAGAAAGAATTCTGGCTCAATCATTGTGAGAACCATGGGGAAGGAAGAGATTGAAACAGTAAAGCTCCCATATTACTTCCTCTGGCTATATTTGGCTGTAAAAGCCAGTTCTAGCCATAAATTTAGCAGTAAGCAAAATGGGCAATAGAATGATATGTGACAAAATCATGTAATTTGACCTAATGTTTTTAAAATTATTTTTCTTTTTTGAATTCATAGATTCAAAAATTCCAGGCTGAACAGTAGCATTGTGGTCATCTAGCAAGAACCTCCTGTGTAGGCTAGGCTAAAGAATATTCCCCAAAATAATTCCTAGAGCAAATCTATTAGGGAAAAAAAAATCTAGTCTTGATTTTAAAAATGATCAAAGATAGGCAATCTGTCATGACCTTCAGTAAATTGTTCCAATGGTCCATTACTTACTATTAAAAAATTACACCTTATTTCCAATCTGAATTTGTCTAGCTTCAACTGCCAGCCATTGCATCATGTTACATCTTTCTCTGCTTGTTTGAAAAGCCCATTATGAAATGTGTTTTCCATTAGATATTTAGGCACTCTAATTAAATTACATCTTAACCGCCTCTTTGTTAAACTAATCTACATTGCAATGCTTGTAGGCTTTTCAATAACTTCACACAAATGGAGGTTGGTAATGGAAGGCTATTGGCAGAAGTGAGTTTTTAGGGAGCATTCCCAAGATGTAATTGTGGAACAGGAATGTCTGGGAGAAAAGATGATATTCCAGGCATTGGAGGAGCACTGTGGAAAAAGGCATGGAAAGACTTGTGGGAGAGGGAGACAAAGGGTTTGGTGAGGTGTGAGAATTTAGCAGAATGCAGTATGTGAGCAGGAGCCCAGGACAGAGCTATAAGGTGGAGCAGGAGCGTTTGTTGGGATGTGAAGAAGAGAAGAGAAGTTTGGCATGCTATACAATGAGTAAGGATTCAAACAGGGTTCCAGGTGGTAAGCTTGAGAAATTAGTGTTTGTAAAGTGCTTTTAGAGACTCAGATCAACAGTACCAGGGAAATGCAAATGTTTAGTAATTTGACAAGTCTGCTAGGATTGTCAGCCTACTGGAAGACACATAATATGCACAAAGAACAAACATGATGTTATTTCACCCACTGCCTCAGCTGTAGTTGGATCCCCCAAAAAGCAGCATTGTGTGACCTCTATCCTTTCCTTATCTATGGTGAGCCTACTCCAAAACTCTTAGGCCATCCATTTGTATAGTTATTTATGTGACACATGGAAGAAAAACCTGCTAATGTTAATAACTGCCAGCAACAGTGTAGAAAGCTTTCTCTTTGCGGGGCAGCACCTCACTTCCTTGAATATGCATGCAACTATGTGCTTATTTTGCAATATTTGTGGTTACATTTAACAGGAATTGAAATCTGATGCACATGCAATTAGACATAAACATTTGCCTGTGCACTTACGCACACGCAGTCATGGCAAGTATTTGTAGTCATTAGGTCTGTAAATGGGCATGCAAATCCAGTGCTAACTTGTAGGAAATTTGGCCTGGTTTTTCTAAAGTAATTAATTTTATTTATTTTAAAGTTAGGTTTTTTTTCTAACTCATCTCTGTTGTATTTTAATGAACGTTTTGCTGTTGCTCCCCACTCCCGTTTCCTCAATATTTAAGTATCTATGTGCTAAGAAGCAGTTTTTATAATTTATTTCATGAGCTACATAGAGAATTTACATACATACATATGGAAGAGGACTAAAGAATGTAAGAGAGAATGATAACCTTTCTATAATGGTGTGTGTGTGGGGGGGATTGTTTTAGTTTTATTTTTAAATACTGTCCTCAGGAAAATCCACTGCAGAACTAGGGTTTTCCATTCTATAGACAGGATGCAAAAAATCCTACAGAAAGGCTATCATTTTCTGTTAAATTCTATAGGATTTTTTTCCCTGAAGGAACCCTCAGCCTCACTTACAGTTTTCCCTGGCTACAAATCATCATTTCTACAAGACACATTGATTTGTAATAATTTTTTGTAGTGCACATCTTTTAAGGAAGATGGTTTGCCCTTCAGAAGTCATTAGATCTGTCAGCTGTTAGCATTATGCTTCCCAATCTCCCATGCAATTCTGCCAATTTTTAAGCCTCTGAAGAGACAGGACACACTTTCTATTAACAGTTAATTTTTAGCTGAGATTTCAGGTTTTAAGGGACCCGGCTTCCTGTCTAGGAGAAGCCTGCTAATGATATAAGGGGCAGGATACAAGGAGCAGATATACACCAGCAAGTTTCTGCTGGGATGCAGGGAGCCTGCTCTAGAGATCAG
Source organism: Pelusios castaneus (assembly GCA_007922175.1). Taxonomy (NCBI): domain Eukaryota; kingdom Metazoa; phylum Chordata; order Testudines; family Pelomedusidae; genus Pelusios; species Pelusios castaneus. Next base: position 23,554,043 of record ML685783.1, read on the forward strand.
AAACCCAGAGCAGGGGCTTGGAGGCAGGGACTGCAGTGTTTTGAGCAGTTATTGGGTAGGAAAGGGCTGAGCCATCCTCTCTTCTATCAGAAGTTGTCAGGAAGCAAGAACACAGCTGTTGTGGTAGGAACCTGTTAGGGGCAAGAGCTTCCCTGGGCCTTCAGCAACTCTGTGTGTGAAAGAGAGACAGACACACACACGACTTGTGATATTAAAGGTTGGAACCAGACACCGTATAAAGGAAAGCTCTTGTGGGCACCATGAGCACTATATGATCATTGAACTAACTCTTCATGGCTGAGAGAGATTGGCCAACTCCTGAGAGCTGGCCCAAAGGAGGATAATCATTGCTAGAGAGCAGGGCCTGTTTGGACTTCAATTTGACCCCCAAAGTTGGTGGAGATGGAGGTGGAGCCAGATTAAAAACTGGCAGCAGGCTTCTCATCCTGTTCCTCTTCTGCATATACTAATGGGAACAGCAGAAAAGCTCTCCATCAAACCCCCAACACTGCTACTGGAGAAAGGCTCAGTGGAAGGAAGAGGAGTCTGTTATTTCTGCTGTTTGCCCAAGGGGAAGTACAAAAACCTAAACTGATTCTTCTTTGTGAGTTTGCTGCTCTTATCCTTTGTTGCAATAACAGCTGCCTCCCACACCCTGGGCCTGGCCCAGGAATGTGCTCTCTGGCCCATTGCCTGATGGTACATTCTTGCTATGGGAAGGCCAAACAGCTGAAATCTCTACAGTTGTTTATTGTCCTCATCCGGTTCCACTCCTTAGCATTTATTGGAGATGTGGTGGGTTGTGGGGTTCTATGACTCATCACAACTCATTAACATAAGAGCTCTCATTAACATTCGCTGTTGCTCCGTTCTACGTGCCTAACTAACGGGGCTTGGATTACCCACTCTACCTATATTGCTGATTTCTTTGAGTAGGGCGGGATGTTTTTTTCACTACAGGTTCCCTCTGTGACAGCTGGGAGTTTAATTAACAGTGTAGTTTTCTTAGTATAGCTGCTTCTTCATCTCTTATCATTAGATCCATATCCTTCCTCCCTTTCCCCAACCTATTAAACTCTAGAAGTGAGATTAAGCCCCTTCATGGTTAAAACATGATCTAAAATGAATGGTTAAACTGAATGAAAAAAACCAAAAGGGTAAAATCCTGGTCTTCTTCTAAAGCCAAAGGCAAAACTCTCATTGATGTCAATGGGGCCAAGGTTGCATCCTCAAAATGAGGGGTAACTCGCTGCAGTTTTAGTTGGCAGAATGCTATAGAACACAAGAGTGATGACACCGACACATCAGAATTTTTCAGTTTCCAAGCACCTTGACCCATGCATTTCCTCTCTGTTCAAAGCAACTGTGGAAGACTGAAACTGATTGGCTGACTTGGACTTTTGAGTGCAATACAATGTGAATTGAACTGTCTCTTTTGAAAATCTGTCTTAAAAACCTGGGTATGCCACACATTCTGTTTCACTTTTGCACCAATGGACAGAAAGACACAATTTCTGTGCAAAAGGAATGATCCTTTGGCTCGTTTTCCTAAACAAAAAGTACACGTGGGTGGTAGCTGCTTTTCAGGCTTAATTTTGTAATAATTATTAATTTAGCCTCCAGCTATACCGCTGTGGGCTGTGATCTTGTCACTAATGAGCTGGTCCCCTAGCATGGCGTTGGAAAGGGGTGGCTTTCAGAAGAGATGTGAAACTAGAATTCCAAAACTTCTGGATCTTAAAAATGGCAATATTTGCTAGAGAAGGTGTGTAACTTCCTGGTCTGCTGGCTAGATTCCAGCTATATAATTACTTTCTGCCTGCTTACATTTTCCCCTGTAGTTTCAATGAGATATAGTATCCTTCAATCCCCATCATAAACTCTTGCTGGGTACCCTTAGCCAGATGTTACGTTCCATCCAAAAGGCAGACCCACGCCAATGATTGTGTGAAGTGATTTCTTCATACATTGTTTACAAGGGTCTTTTCCTAAATATAAGCTCTTATCAATATCAAGTCTGTGTATTTAGCTATCTATCTATCTATCATAATTATATGTACCAAAGGGTAGCCGTGTTAATCTAGTTCAGCAAGACAAACGAGTCTGGTGGCACTTTTAAAGACTAATCAATTTATTTATCACATGAGCTTTTGGGTTAGTCTTTAAAAGTGCCACGAAGTGGGATTTTCTTCCATGAAAACTCATTCAATAAATAAATTTGTTAGTCTTTAAAAGTGCCACCAGATGCTTTGTTTGCATAATTATATGTAGATATGCATGCATTTGCAGAGGATGCGCATACATATATGTAGCACTTTCATACCATTTTTAAATTGTCCAAAACAGTTCTCAAGCAATCTGAGGCACAGATAAACAGTCAGATTCCAGACTTCAGTGGAAAGCAAATCGACACATCTGAACGTTAAAACCCTGACAATGGGGATTTGAAATAGAAACACCTCAAACTCAAGGATGCATTTTCTCATTGTGCTATTGACAGGAAGGATCCTGTCCTGTTTGTGTTTGTGGCCTGTTTCATAACTGGATTCATTAAAATGTCTTTGATTTCTTATCACCAATATCACACTTGTGTGAAAGCCTCACGTATGTTACACATCATAATTGGGTGGGGGGAGCTTGTAAAAGATTCCCAGAAAACTGAGATTTCTTGTTGTGATCTAAAAAGTAACATTGCCAATCTCATCTTCAATTCACTGTCATTACAATAATGGGCTTGGGATCCTATGCAAGAAACCTCCAGATCCCATAGTTGACTTTTATGATGATGGAAGGCTAAGATTAATCTCCCCTCCCCCCCAATTAATTTGTTGGTGGGCAGATATATGATATGAGAGCCTAATGCTGAGAAATGAACAGAAAGAAAGAGAAGTGACTATTCGTGTTGTTTTTCATTGGGAGATGGTTGGCAGTGCTTCCGTTCAGCTGGCACAGGGTTTTGGAATCTTTCATACCATATGGCATATTAAACCCAATAAACATGTTCATCTGGCAGCTGGGCCATGACAAGGAACATCGGGAGCCTTGTATCGGCATCAATAAATGAATAACTTTGCCTTCATGTAAATAAAAGTTAGATCGTTAGGTTTTAATTCCCTGATAGTTTCTTATCTGGACAGAGCCATTTCCAATCATATATATATAATTTCCAACAGTGTCGTTTATCGTGTAGTTGAATGATTACAATGATTGATTAAGATTTGTTTTGCAGTAGTGCCTCCCATCTTTAGTCGTGGACCACTATCCTAGGTGGTATTCAAAAAGGGAGCAAAAAGAGGTCTTTGCCCAAAGAGTTTACAATCTAATTAGACAAAACTTCTTAAACACTAACTGAATTTACTTCTGTAAACATTAAAATATAGGTGTAAGCACAAGATTTCCCTTTAAGCAGCTTACTACTATTTATTTAACCCGTTAAATCCCTGCTATATAGTACGCATGTCTGTTATGTGAAAGAAATTACGCTGAGACTTTTTAAAATTTCTTCTAACTTTCCCCATGTGTCTCATCTCTCAGTTTGTATTTTATGTCACCCACTTCATCATGATATCTAAACTCCTAAGCTTCAGAGAATGTACCAAATTCTCTGCTGCTGGAAATGTACTACTAGAGGATATGTTGCGATGATTAAATCATTCCTCTCATGTCCGTCCCCAACAGACCCTCCACAAGCCTCTTTGATTATTTGCACTATCCTGTACACGTACTGTGATTTTAAGTCATTCACTGGCATCTTTTTTGTTTACTTAGACTTTGTTTTTGATTTTCTTTTCAAAAGAAGAGGCCAAATTAGAAAAGAGAGAATTTGGAGAAGAGTGGATTTTTCTAATTTCCCTTTGATAGTAAACTGTTACAAGCAAGAGGGATGTCCCATTTTTAGAAAAATCCAATCTTACTTCTTCTTGAAGTTTGACTACTGGTAATACAGACAACAACCAACTGGACACCTCAGCCAAAATTTTCCACCAAGGTATGATTGTTTCTAAGACAATGTCTTATCCCTGTTCACTTTGTTCTTGAGATAGATTCTAGCCCCTTTAATATCCCAGATGGATCTAGATGAATCGGCATCTGTGTATGACTCAGCGGTAATTGCACTTTCATTGCATTTCTTTCACTTTCTTAATGAAGGCCTCAAACTATGGACACACCATCTAGTCAGCTTAGCAATGTGTAGCCTGGCCAGGGGCAGGACAGGGAATCCTCATTTACAAAAGGTTTTGGAGCAGCTGCAGGACTGTTCCGGGGAGACTGAATTATCTGAAGTAGCTTCCCAGGGCCCAGTGTCCCCTGTTTGAAGAGCAGGACAAGAATGCCTGCACAATGGAATATCCTTTGTCCTGGGTCTCATAAGATACGAAGGCAAGCGCCCCCAGAACACCCATACAAGTGGCACAGAACTGTCCTGCAAGACCGAAAGACAATCCTGCCTGGTACAGAGAAGCCACCATGATTCTGGTGAAAGCTGGATTTGCCATCTAAATTCAGTTTTACCATACTTCTCTTCAGCTCTCTTGACAGTTCTGCTCAACCTACTTCTCAGTCACTTCTGGGTTTTTCTATTTCTCTGGCTCCCTTTGCTTCCTACCATGCACTCTTAATGTCACTCCAACTCTCAGACAACCTCTGACTGCTCTCACTTCTCCTTCATATCCCTTCCCAAAACGCTTTTCGTTTCCTGCCCCCTCTCTTTGCCACCTTCACATCATCTTGTTTCTGAGGTCAGAGAGCAAATTCTGTGGTGGAGCTGGGAATTCATAGTATCAGAGTTTTGGGTAAAACATGGTAAAGAAGTAACAACCTGCTTTTTCACTGGTGGAAAAAATGTGCCAGTTTCATAAAAGCCAGAGAGATGCAGGAGCAGATGATGAAGGAGATTAAAACGACAGATTTACAATGCCAAGTGAATATAAAATATACATCCAAATATCTTTCGTGATTGCATGTGTCCAACCAGCATGAACTCTTAAGGTCTCTCTGCAATGCTCACAGATGCTGGCAATGCAGAAATTTAGAGGTTGGTAAATGCCGAGTAGCCCTGCTGCAGAAAAGCACTGCTAGAATGTTTAAAACCTCTTTTTGAGCCACCGTTCTTTTTGAACGTAGCGCACAGTGATGTACTTGATGACATTACGGGTCTGAACTGTGTTCTCTGTATTCCAGTGAAAGTGTTGCACTATTTGTTTGGCTCTTTTTCCTTATTTGTAAGTGTTACTAGGAGACTCCTCTTGCCAAAGTGTCAGTTGCCAAACTTTACCAGCTGTGAACTATTAATAGACTAGTAAAGCACCCAAAGCATTTTATTATGGGAGAGGGTTGTGTAACATTTGGGTGTGCTTTTCTGCAAAGCGATCCACTTATAATCTCTCCATCATAGATGGGATCTATCTCTTGCATCGGAATGAAGCATTTCAGCTTTTAACTCCTCATTTTTCAGGGGTTGGGGAGGGAGTTGTCTTTTGCAAGTTGACAGTACCATGAGATTTCTGTGTAGCTGTTAAAAAGCCTGTCCTATATCATCAACAGGAACTGCATTCACATGGTACTTTTTATAGGAGAGCAGGCTGCTAATAAACAGCTTTACATCAGGATCTAAGTGTGATTACATGAATCTTACTACGAGTGCTCCATGGTCTCACTTAGCATACAGAGCACTTTCAGCACATTGGCACTGATGTGGTATTGACACAGCCTTATTATTGTCAGGTTGTTTGGAACAACACATCCCACGTTCACTTTGTTCTTTCTCTGCTGAACTGTAAGATTTGTTTGGCAGAGGGCTGCAGGATGAGGAAAGAAGAGGATGTGACCGTTTGTCTTATTTATGGTACCATTTTGGATTAAACTTTATTTAATAAAAAAATGAAACTTTTGGACCAGATTTTGCTCTGTTACCCCAGTGTCTGTTCAAAGTTACACTGAGGATGCTAATTTGGAGTAAATGGAAGCATTAGAGCCAGTATGTCTCATTTCTTTTTAGCAAAAGAAGAAAGAAGTCCTGTGGCACTTTTGAAGACTAACACATTTATGTTTCACATAAGCTTTCATGGATGAAGTCCCATTTCGTCAGGTGCCAGAGTGCAGAAAACACACTGGAAGAAAACAACAACCCAAAAAACCTTATAGAATGGGAGTGAAAGATAAATCCTGTGATTACATTTCATTGCATCAGGTCAGATTACTACAGCAAATCAAATATGTTGTATAGATTCAAATACAATATATCAGAAAGTGGTGAGGTTGAGAGAGGTGAGAATCACTGTTAGTAATGAAAAACAAAGGAGGAGTCCTGTGGTCCATTCAAAGTTTTATTTTTGTAGTGGGAGAACCAATTCATACTCTCACTGAGACCCAAGTTGATGGCATCAAATTTGCATATGAACTCTAACTCTGAAGTTTCTCTTCAAAGCCTTGTTCTAGAGTAAATGTGTCTGAGAATACATACAGATAAGTCTGTTACTGAATGGCCCTGAAGATTAAACTGATTTCCTATTGGTTTTTGAATGTTCTTATTTCTGATGTCAGCTTTGGGTCCATTTATTCTTTAGTCCAGTTTGTCCAATGTATAAGGCAGAGGGACATTGTTGGCACATGCTGGCATATATCTAGTGCATTGGTGGATGAGCAGGTGAATGAGCCCCTGATGGAGTAGCTGATTTTATTAGGTCCTATGATGGTGTCATTAGTGTTCATATGTGGGCAGAGGTGGCAGCAGGGTTTGTTGCAGTCCCTCTTCTTTTCCTTCCATTCCTTCACCTACAAGTGACCTCTTTCTTTCTTCTATCTGCTTTTCGTGCATCTGATCTTTCCTTTCTTCTGCCACCTCTATCTGCTTTCCTTCCTGTGTTGTACTTTACTCCTCTTCTCATATTTTCATTCCTATCTTCCCTCTGAATGTCCCTCTGCTCAAAATTTATGTCCCTTGCTAGTTGTAACTCTTTCTGTGCCTTAGCAGTTCTGATTTTATCCCAGAATACTTGTGCTACTCTATTGTACTCCTCCTTAGCAATTAGTCCATATTTCCACTTTTTGTGGAACTCCTTTCAGATTTTTAGGTCATGAAAGATCTCTTGGTGCAGCCGTATTGGCCTCTTTCTATTCTTCCAATCTTTCACATCAGTATAGTTTGCAGATATGCCTTTAATATTGTCTCTTTGGGAAGCTGGTAAGTCTCCTGAATACCTGTTGTCCTTTAATGTTCTTCCCCTGGAACCTTACCTACAAGTTTGGATTCTGTCTGCTATTTTGAAGTCCCCTATCCTTCTTCTGCTCTTATGACTCTTTCCTTTTCTTAGGATCATAAAAACTATCATTTCATCATTACTTTGACCCAAATTGCCTTCCACCTTCAGAATCACCACTAGTTCCTCCCTGTTGGTCAGACTCAAGTCTAAAATGGCTGTTTGCCATCCCTCCCAGTATACAGTGCTGGCTGAGTGGGCCAGGACCGGCACTGTCTCCATTCCAAACTGTGATTCCTTAACCAGTCTGACTGCCTTAGTGCTTAGCGTGGCACTTGCGCTAACCACTTCTGTTTGAATTTAGCAGCTGAGGTGCTGAGTCGTCTGAGATGTTTGGCACATGCACTCCCATCAACATCTGGAGCTGTGGGAGGGGGATCACTTCTGAAAGTAAGCCCCTTACTATGCATTTTAGGCCACATTCCACAATAAATCACACAAGTAAGAAGCTACGCTTAAACATAAGAAACAGCAAAGGGCCGCAGATTTCTCATCTCTGCAATTTTCTGGTATTGCAGTTCAATTATTCACTTTGAAGCTGCTTTATTTTAAATGTCTTTGATCTTCTGTAATTTCTGGTTGCCTGTCAGTATCTGTTTCTAAAAGCCCAACTGTTTCTAAAGATTCATAACTGGAAGAAAAAAGATCAAAACAGCAAGCAGTCCACAATGAACTTAGAAAGAAATTCTCTGCGCCATCAGTTCAGTATGGGCATGTGACGCTAGGATGGATCGCTTTTAAAAAACCAAAACAAACCTGCCAAGCACATGCAATCGTCTTTCCCAAATGAAGAAACCTAAAAGGTTTATGTAGCGGCTACAAGTTTGTGGCAAAGACTTCGTAATCACATGGTTTATTATGAGGTTTAAAGCTGACACACTGTAACTGAGATTCCATTTTAATGAAGTGTGTAATTACTGCAGGCAATGGCATTCACAGTATTTAAAGGCTAGGAGCACCTGTTAAATCTCCAAGGTCTTTAGGGGCAAAACTTGCTATAGTATAAATCTATAATGGTTAAGGAGACTAACACAGCTCAAGAAAAAGTCCAGTATACATAGAATGGATATGTGATCTGAGCTAACTTACGTTACTCTTAGTTTACCGAATTTAACATAAAATCTAGCAATCTAGCATTTCTCTGTACAGTGAAATAAGAAAAATAAAAGAAATGTGGAAAAGTACTCATATTACCTCATAACTTATTTGTTGGTTGTGCACTAGAAATTAATGTAATTCATCACTGTGTCTGTCTTAATCACACTCAGTCTTCAAAACAAACAAGGAGTCACGCGATAGATAAAATTGTTAGTCTTTAAAAGTGCCATAAGACTACTTGTTTGTTTTTCTGAACTAGACTAACAAGTCTATCCCCTCAGTTCTTTTTGTGGGTGTTTCTTTGGAGAGCTCTCTTTAAAGAACAATTGTTTGTATTGTACTAAATCATAAATAAGGATGATAGTATATAAAAATGGAATAGTATTGAAAATGTATACATCAGGTGCAGAGCAACAGCATATATTCAGAACATGTATATCTGATCAACACTGTCTGCTCTCAGAAGGATTAAAACAATTTCTTCATAAACAGTTTCCATCTATAGATACATAGGGTTAGATTGCAGCTGGTGGAATCTATCACAACTCTCAATGGATCTATGGCGATTTATGCTACCGGTGAGGATCAATGGAACTATGACAATTTTCACCCGGTGAAGATCTGCCCCATAGTTTTATTAATGGTGGAAGTCTGAACACACAGAACTATATTTCTCCATTGATGGTTGCCATTAAATACATTTCCCACACAGTAGTAACCAGGAGTCAGTACCTGGGTGGTAGCAATGTTTTTAATGGTGATGAATATATACAACTATCTGACTTATAATTCTATATAACCTAAAATAGTTACCTTCATAGATCATCAGCCCTTTATCAAAGGATCTCAAATCGATAAACATTCTGTAAACAAAAAAATCCATACCACTCACAATTACAATGTTTTGAATTACATTCCACACAGTTACAATTATGGGGAAAATTTTTAAAAACATAAGGAGCAGTTAGGTCCCACTTCCCATTGACAAATCAATGGAAATGGGATGTCTTATCTTTTGTTTATTACTTTGAACATTAAGGGGGATAATTTTAACATGAAATTCATAGTCTTAGCTAGGTGTGTCAATAGTAATGTTATTCTTTTTGATATACTTTTCCAATATATAACATTTTTACAATAGAATACGACACAGCATATTTTAAAAACAACCAATTCCAGTCATAATGGCAACATACTGGTTACCTTGAAATGTTTTGCTAGCCTTAAAGAATCAAGAGATCCAGTAACATGAACAAGTCCATAATAAGTACTCTGTATATATTACCTAATATGTGCAATTAGATATATATTTGCTGTTTGTGTGATCTTGACATGAGTGATCACAAAATGTCCATGTCCAGAATTATTCTTTTCTTACCTAACCAGTTTGCCTGGTCAAAATCTTGCTTCCGTCCAAAACTGCTTACACATAAGCTTGTCCATGAAGTGATGGCCATGCAGACAGAGAAGTTGAGTCAAACCCACTTTGAAAATGTGCTCTATAGTTTGGAACTAGTTCTGTGCTATATCTGTTGAGAAGCAAATCACTTACCAATTTTTTGAAGCTTGTGTGTGTAAATCAATACTTATACTTTTGTTTCTTCCTCTTTCCCAGTGGTTTTTGATGACTGCGAGGGGAATGACAAGGTGAACTTCGAAGTTTCTAATCCAGACTTTAAGGTGGAACCCAACGGATCTTTAGTTGCACTGAAAAATATGACTGATGCTGGAAGAGCTTTGTTTATCCATGCCCGGTCTACCCAGGCTGAAGATATGGCAGAAGTTCTGATTGTTGGAGGGAAAGACAAGCATGGCTCTTTAAAGGTAACAAAAAACCAAAGTTCAATAGAAAATGTCAAGGAGGGTCGTCAATTAAATGTAATTAACATCTTTAACCCTAGACAGCTTTCCCTCCTTAACAGAAAGATGTCATCAGACATAAGAATGACCATACTAAGTCAGACCAATGGTCTGTCTAGCTCAGGAGCCTGTTTTCCAGTAGTGGCCAATGCCAACTGCTTCAGAGGGAATGAACAGAACAGGCAATTATTGAGTGATCCACCTTCTATCGGCCACTACCGGTTTCTGGCAAACGTAAGATACGGGCACTCAGTGCATGGTGTTCCTTATCTGCCCATCCTGGCTAATAGACAATGATAGACCCATAATCCAGGTATTATTTTAATATTCTGAACTCTTGAAATCAGGCTGCTGTATGACACTGAGTCACTGGCACCAATAGAGAGCTGATAACACCAAGAATGAAGGTCAGATATTAACAAAAGAGCCATTCAATCAACACAGCCCTTCTGCAAGACCACCCACAAGCTTTGTTGAGGGTAATTCATAAGAGGCCACATTGTAAAAACCCTACTGGTACAAACCAATGGGATTACATAACCACAGTATGGCTCTTACTCTGCATCTGAGAAGACTTATCATAAGATGTCATTTGGGTCCTACAAATCCTTAACATTTATTGGAAATCTAAGTGTGACCCATAAGGAATTGCAGCCTATAGGTCTTTAATTTTTTTTAATATAGGCCTCCTTTCTCCTATGTCCTAGTGTTCACCAGTGTCAATACCAGTTATTACCCCACATTTTGCAGTGTCTTCTTTATATGCCAAGGATTTGTGTTCCATTTTGTCCATGGACAAGTACATTCTTTCTTCCTTGCCATGCAATTTAAATGGAATCTTAAAATGATGGGGAGAGGGTGGGGAAATTGATTGAAATGTTTACTTCATGCACAAGAAAATAACAAAAGAAAAATTGATGCTGCCTTCATTTCTATACCATGGCATTCAGCAAGTAGGCAGGCATGACAGTGACTTACAAGAGAATTAAGCCCAGTACCTTAACAGACCTATAATTTAAAGGAACTGAAAAAGCCATAATGAGGAGGGTTATAAAGAGTGACTGATCCAATGTCTTATTTCAGTATTTAGGCTTTTGACTGGGAGCACTTTCATTATATTTCCAGCAATAGCTATAGTAGCTTAACTTAAATCTTACATTTAAAAAAAATGTTAGCTGTTGGGCTAACAAAAGCTGGACAAACTTTTAAAAGTCAATGGCTGAGGGAAAGCTTTTGATCTGCATTTTAAGATGTACTGAATGTGTACATAGATTGCTGGAGAAAACAAATAGCATGGAAGTATAATAATAGTGTGAGTAGAGGTGGTTGGAATGGTTTCAAAAAGGGCATGTCTACATAGCAAGCAGAAATGTGTGGCAGAGGGTCCCAGAGTCCAGGTCTTCAGATTCAGGCATTCAGCTTTGTGCACATTTGAGTTCAGACTTCACGGCCTGAGTGCCAGCACAAAGATCTACAAGATATTTTTAGTCCAGTAGCATGAGCCTAGCAAGCTCAGATCTGTGGATTCAGCTTCCGAGACTCACTGCTATCCCTGATTTAGTGTGAGGTAGGAGGAAAACGCCAGCCCAAAGCAGGGTCTTGAAGCTGAGTTTCTAGCATCCTAGAACAGAGCACAAACCATCAGGCTATAAAACACATTCATACAGTCGCTTGCACTTCTGTTTTGTGAAAATGTTAAAAAAGTTTGCTTCCAGAGTGGAACAAAAATGAATATTGAAATCTGGAAGTTTGCCAAGAAATTCCATTGTGTCCTTCAGTCAGCTTTAATTGTGAGACATGAGATCAGCCCAGATCCAAACACCCCTGAATGCTTGTGTCGGATCTAGAGCCAGTCTCCAGGGCCCGTCCTTGTGTGAAAGTGTTGTTCTTTATGGGTTGCACCTTGAAGTTGTTACTCAATTTTCATTGTTATCCTGACTGATGCAGTCCTTCCATTGTCTTCAGTGGTCATTTTCCCCTGACAGGGATGACCACAAGCTATGAATCACTATTTTTGTAAGAAAGTGGAGAATATTTTGTTCTCAAAGAAGAGACTGCTGACAAAGGGGGTGGGGGAGGGGCATGCACATGCTGTGCACTTAACTTAACTAGATCTATCAATGCACCTTGGTCCTCCATTGCTCTTCAGGTGGTGAGCCTCTTTCCCTCAGAGTCTCCCAAGTGTTCTGGTTAATGTTCATGACTGGCTTAAAAACCATCAGTCTCACTCCATTCATAAACAAAGTTTGGTCTGAATTCTGGCCCTGATCCTGTGCTCTGGCTGCTTTGTGTTGCTTCAGTGGAAGAACAGTGGCCTAAATCTGGTAGATCCAACCCTTGGCTGAGGTTCCCTTCATAGGTGGACCCTCAGATGGGGTGTAGAGCTGCTTGTAGTGTCTCTTGCACCTGCATCCAGCTCCCTTTTTTAATAGCTGCTAGTAAAAGGGACATGACCAGGAGAAAGGGCTGTGACCAGGTCCCCATTCAGGTAATCTTCACCTGTAGCAAGTGCATTGGCAACTAGTGGGTGTTTAAACCTGACTTTGGGAACTCTTCTGGTGTACAGTACCATCAGGACTTGAGAAATGTAAAGGAGCTATTTCTAGCCCTCCCTCTCATGCTTATTGAGCATTCCCCAGTTATGGCTGAGAACCAGTTCCATGTGTTAATCCAAGTCTTTCTACAGAAGGTTGTATTTTTTATAGCAAACATTGCTGTTTGCCTATTTAAGTCCAACACAGCCTCTTTTGTCTTTCTGCATGTCAAACTCAAGTAGAATCTGAAGATTACAGTGTCCTATCTGAAGTGATTTAATGGTAAATTTGAACTTAATCCTTAATGCTACAGTCTGAATGCGTCAGCCAGGAAATGGCAAAACAGCTCCATCTGTATATGAGATGAATCTTAGCAAAGAATAGCTCAGATTGGAACCTTAGCATTTTTTGTATAATTCTGTAGGCTTAAGATAACCATATGTTAGAATAATGCTTACCATGCAATATTTAAAATTCTGTACCTTGTTTAATTAGGGGATAAGTAGTTATTAAATATTTCCCTATTGCCTGGGACTGCAGTTTCCTTTTCCAAAGCCTGTAAGCTTCATCTGTGAAATCCCACTATTAATGGTTCTAATTGCAGAATCTTGACATGTTTAGAAATGAGTGACCACACTGGAATATATAATATACTGACTGGCAATCTGCGTAACTTTAGCTGCGAGCCTGAAGAGAGGGTGAATAAACCCTACACCTCAGAAAGGGTGATTGCTTCTAGTCAGAGTTGAGATGGCTACTGGAAAAGTTTAGGGGTGGCATCTGAAGTTTATGGATGTTAATGATCTAAGGGCTTGACTCAACCCCACTGAAGCCAGTGGAAAGACTCCAGTTGACTTCAGTGGGTGGTAGATCAGGTCCTAAGTGATTCAATTCACAAGTGATTTAATTAAGTTATCCCATTCATATCCAAAACCTCACCAGTGATGGTAAAAATAATGCCTTCTTTCTTAGTAGCCCTCTGTCTTTGAGATATATCTACTACTTTCCTATCAGAAAACATTTTTACTACTCTTAGTTCTCCAGAGGCAGTAGCTTCATATACGCAAGATGGAGGCTCTTCTACCTCCAGCATCATCAAGAAGATTATCAATCAGATTCTGATTACAAACGCTTTATTATCTAGGAGAGGGGGGAAAAGTAAAAATAATAGTTGATTTCCAGATTTCAAGTTGCCTCTGCATCTTTCTTCAGAGGTTGTGTGTCTCTTTTAAAACAGGAAAACAAATAGATAAAGGAATGCCATTATTTAAAAAAAAAAAAAAAAAACACATAGTGTGGCTTACGTGGTCCTCAACATACTCCCTCCCATTCTCCACCTACAGATTGGAATGGGGAGTTCAGGGCTTCTGACATGCAGTGAGGCTGTCAGGGACTAGAGGTTTCTGCCTAGCAAGGGGTGCGGGCATCAAGGATTCAGGCCCAAGAACACGAATGTTGGGAGTCAGCTCCATAGTGGACTGATAGAGGTAGGGGCTTCTGCCCTGAGGATGGTACCTGATGAACTTCTGAGCTTCCATCCTCTGGCAGGCTGATTGGAGAGACTCGGGGCTTCTATCCCAGGGTGTGTGTTTGCCATGCCTCAAGCCTTCCCAACATCCCACAGGTTTGAAGCTCAGAGGCCTGACAGGTGTGCCTCAGCTCTCAAACTTCGAAAATTGTTTGTATGCAACTCCAAAGATCAGTAAATTTGGTCACCCCAGCTTTTAGACTATCCCTTCTGACCTATTTTGATTATAATTTTAGTGAGGGTATCACACATGCACTAGGAACTGGGCTGAAACCACAGAAAAACTTGTGTTTTTTTCATGGCCACATCCTTTTCAGTGTGTTGACAAATTCTTCCCCTTTTCACAGCAAAAGTTGTTATTTAGAACCTTTATTTACAGAAATGCAAACACTGGGGGGGAGGGGGGGAGAAGACATATCAGACCAAAACCAAAACAGACAAGGGGGCTGGCCGATTTTCACAAATTCCAGCTGAGGAGTTACTCTACGGTATGGTACTCTGGATTCTTCAGTACACAAGGATGAAATGATTAAATGGAAACTGTCAACGCCTCAGGACTCTTTTCAGGCACATGATGGGAAAGGAAAAGAAGAGATAAGAGGGAGGAGAGCACTCTGGGACAGCATGTTATACAGGATCAGAACTTAGAATAGTCTCTGGGAATAGCTCAGAGAGAAGGGAATGAAGTTGCTGCAATCAGACTACCCTGTACAATCCACTTTAACTGATTAAGTCTGCAGTATTCTACACTGCCTGCAATTTCTCTGTTTTAAAGGTTCTCTTTTCAACATTGGTGGTACTATGTGTTTGTTGCATATAATGTTGAGGAGATGCAGCAGACTGGAACTCTAGATAGATAAGTTCTATTCTTGGATCAGAGGTTGGCAGTTGTCCTTTGGCAGGTCACATCACTATTCTGTGCCTCAGTTTCCCTACGAATGGAATGAAAATAAAGATTCATAGTCCTTTCTAAAGCACTCTGAGACCTATGATTGAAAGGCATTATACCAGATGTAGGGATTATTAGGAAAGAATACTTTCTTGTGGTCTGAAATCAACAAAATGAAATTCAAAGACGACAAGTGCAAAGTACTGCACTTAGGAAAGAAGAACACAGAAAATCCACAAAATGGGGAATAACAGGGTAGACAGTAGTACTGCCGAAAAGGATCTGGAGGTTATCATTGTGACAAGTCACCCCTGAGTTACCTCTGAGCCTGCCTGAACCTGATTCGTCATCTCTGAGTCAGAGATTGTGATGAGTCATCCAAGGTATGTGATTGTGATAGGGCCATATGCCATTCAGCCAATCCAGAAGCAAAGATCTGCTCATGTGATCCCAAGGCAAGTATATTGACTCCTAGGAAGATAGCTTCTCCATCTTCTCACCATCAAGAGCTGGCTTGGAACATTCCCATTGGCTGGTGGTTCTGATACAATGCCTTTGTTCATACTTGGACTTTTGCTTTAGTTTGGACCTTGATTCTCCTTCATCTCTAACCTGTACCTGTTTCTACACTAGCTGTCCCCTGCTCCAGTCTGCTTGTGCCTTAGACAACTGCCTGGCAATTCTGATGGTAGTAGATCACAAATGGAAGAAGTTAACCATGTTGTACAGCTGTGAAAAGAAAGGCTAATATGATTCCAAGGGTGTACTAATTGGAGTGTCATAGGTCAAATGTGAGAGGTAATGGTCTTGCTGTACTCAGCATTGATGAGGTCTCAGCTGGAGCACTATGTCTATTTCTGGGTTCCACCCTTCTAGTAAGCTATGACAAATTGGAGGGAGTTCAGAGGAGAACAACAAAAAGAAGTCAGGTTTTCTAAGTTTTTGGGTGGGGGGAAAGAAGTGTTTTAGGGGATTTTTTTAAAGTGAGTTTTAGAATTGGGGAAAAAAAGACCATTGTCTGATGCCCATCCTCGCCCCCTCCATCTTCAAAAATATTAATGGGTGTTATAAAGAGGATGTTGATTAGTGGCTCTCAATGTCCAATGAAGGTAGGACAAGAAGTAATGGCCTTAATCTGCAGTGAGGAAGATTTAGGTTAGAAATTAGGAAACATTTTCTAACTATATGGGTAGATAAGATATGGAATAGGTTTCCAGGGGAAGATTGTAAATTCCTCTAATTTTAGGGTTTTTAAGAAAATGTTAGACAAACACCTGGGATGGATGATCTAGGTTTGCTTGGTCTTCCCTCAACATAGGGAATTGGACTAGATTACTTCTTAAATTCCCTTCCAGCCGCACATTGCAATGATAATTCTTAACATGGTATGGATTCAAATTAGAGCACATTTGATTTCATTGTCTGCTTTGCCCATATAATACACAAAGTTTGTATATTTTGTTTACTGCAGAGAAGAAATGCTTAGGCCTTAGACCCTAGGTATGTGGCTGTCTATTTCAGTATTGATGAAAAGGGATCAATATTCTTGTCATGAAACATGATTCTTGTAATAGAAAAGAAATTTTAGGAAGAAAAGTGAATACTTAAATTAAGTTGTTTTGCAGTATGACTACAGTAGGTTATTTGAAAACATCATAAAGTACCAACCTCTGAGATATAATCAGCAATTAGTTCCTTCAAGGAAGATTAGCATTTTTTTTCACTATGTCATCAGTTTGGAGAAAAATTCCAAAAGGGTTGAAAATGACAAATGTATGAGCTGGACTTTTATAAGAGAGATTGGCAAATAGGCTTGCTGATTTTCATTATATTAGTTTTTGCATGCCACAGTTGCTTTGAAGAAGAGTATATACAATGTAGTATTTTACATATCATTTCAAGAGACTCCAAAACTATTCCTAAATCCACAGTGTTCCATTAATACTGATAATATACTTTAGAGTTTGTAGGCTGATCAGAATGATATGATGTAGAAAACAGTTTCTTTTCAGAAAAGTTTGAGCTATTTCACAGTACAGTATATAACAGGTCCATTAAGTTCTCAAAAACATGTAATTTTTTTTAATCCCTGGCAAAAAAAAAAATGTGCTTCTTTTTTAACAGAGAGTTTAGATGCAAACACCAGGATCAGATGATATATGACATTTTCTGTATTCATTGAAACCGAGTGCTTGTCATACTCCTCCACTAATGTACAAATCTGTATGATGCTCACAGAGCACTTACGTTTTAAACTTCATTCACATGAAGTCATAGATATGTGGGTGTTGGTATGTGGATAGTATTTTTTTGGTAAAAGCTTTTCTCCTGTTTATGGCTTCCCATTGAATGATTTAAGTGAAAAACATTTTTAGGTGAGATCAACTTCAACACCTCTATAACTATATGATCACATTTTACTTTTGGTCCATGAATACAAGATCACATTACCATTAGTGGATAATTCAATAATGTGTTCCAATTGTTTATTTGTTAGGAGGGGTCCCATGGGAAGCATGTCTAAGAGGAAAAACAACTGCAGACAGCTGGCAGTTTTTCAAAGAGGTGTTATTAAGGGCATAAGGGCAAACTATTCCACTGCATAGGAAGGATAGGAAGTATGGCAAGAGACCATCTTGCCTAAACCAGGAGATTTTCTATAATCTAGAAACAAAGAAAGAGTCCTACAAAAAGTGGAAAATAGGTCAAATCAGAAAGGATGACTATAAACAAATGACACAGTTGTGTAGGGGAAAAATCAGAAAGGCCAAGGCACAAACTGAGATCGAATTAGCTGAAGGCATAAAGGATAACAAAAAACATTTTTGTATATACATCAGAAACAAGAAGATGACCAAGGACAGTGTAGGACTGTTACTCAACAAAGAGGGGAAAACAATAACAGAAAATGTGGAAATGGCAGAAGAACTAAATGATTTCTTTGTTCTGGTCTTCACTGAGAAGGTTGATGGTGATTGGATGCCTGATGTAGGGGTGGGTGGTAAAAATGGGATAGGATCAGAAGCTAAAATAGAGAAAGACCAAGTTAATAATTACTTAGATAAGTTAGATGTCTTCGAGTCACCAGGGTCTGATGATATGCACCCTAGAATACTCAAGGAGCTGGCTCAGGAGATATCTGAGCCATTGGCTATTATCTTTGAAAAAATCGTGGAGGACTGGAGAGGTTCCAGAGGACTGGAAAAGAGAAAATATAGTGCCTATCTATGAAAAGGGAAATAAGGACAATACTGGGAATTATAGACCAGTCAGTTTAACCTCTGTACCAGGAGAAATAATGGAGCAAATAATTAAGGAATCAATTAGAAAAGAATAAGGTGTAAAGTTATAGTCAGCATGGATTTGTTAAGAATACATTTTGTCAGACCAACCTGATAGCTTTCTGTGATGGGCTAACAAGCCTTGTGGACAGAGGGAAAGTGGTAGATGTGGTATAGTTAGTCTTTAGTAAGGCTCTTGATACGATCTCGCATCATCTTCTCATTAACAAACTAGGGAAGTACAACCTGGATGGAGCTACTATAAAATGGGTGCAAAACTAGTTGGATAACCATGTTCTGCTCAATATTTTCATCAATGATTTAGATGATAGCTTACAGAGTACACTTATAAAGTTTGCCACTGATACTAAGCTGGGAGGAGTTGCAAGTTCTTTGGAGGATAGGATCACAATTCAAAATGATTTGGGCAAACTGGTGAGATGGTCTGAGTAAACAGAATGAAATTCAATAAAGACAAGTGCAAAGTACTCCACTTAGGAAAGAACAATCCATTGCACACATACAAAATGGGTAATAACTGCCTAGGAAGGAGTACTGCATATCATAGTGGACCACAAGCTAAATGAGTCAACAGTGTAACACTGTTGCAAAAAAACCAAACACCATTCTGGGATATATTAAGACGACTATTGTAAGTAAGACATGAGAAGTAATTCTTCTGCTCTTCTCCACCCTGAGTAGGCCTCAGCTGGAGTATTGTGTCCAGTTCTGGGTGCCTCATTTCAGGAAAGATGCGGACAAATTGGAGAAAATCCAGAAAAGAGCAACAAGAATGATTAAAGGTCTGGAATACTTGACTTCTGAGAGAAGATTGAAAGAGTTGGGTTTGTTTAGTCTGAAAAAGAGGAAAATGAGAAGGGACATAACAGTTTTCAAGTACCTAAAGGGTTGTTACAAGGAGGAGGGAGAAAAATTGTTGTTCTTAACCACTGATGATAGGACAAGAAGGAATGGGCTTAAATTATGGCAAGGGAGGTTTAGTTTAGACATCAGGAAAAAATTCCTAACCATCAGGGTGATTAACCACTGGAATAGGTTGCCTAGGCAGGTTGTGGAATCTCCATCATTGGAAGTTGTTAAGAGCAGATTAGACAAAGACCTGTCAGGGATAATTTAAGAGGGGACTTGGTCCTACCATAAGTGCAGAGGACTGGACTCAATGACCTCTCATGGTCCCTTCCAGTTGCGATGATTCTATGATTCTATTTCTATGTATAGTTGTATTAAAATCCCCACTGCAGATTTGGAGGTGTTGTGAAATCATTATACAACACAGAGCTCTCTCTAAATCCTCTTTAACTATGCAAACTGTTTTGCACCCAATACCCTAATCAAGCACCATTCCTCTCCTCGCTGTGACTGATCCAAAGTTAATCCTTTCTCACCAAGACTAACATGGCTACCCCTTTGGATCCTTTCTTACTGACTCAATCAGCTTTGGATCAGATGCTTCATGCAAGAGTTTGAACTACTAGATCCACATAAATATGGTTCCAAGAGCTTCTTTCCTGGTTCACAATCCCCTCCATGGCTGACCCAGAGATCCTCTTAGTGTATATAAAGTGAAGAGCCTCCACTATGTAACCACAACATCCCTGACTTCCCCCTCCATTCAGCTACATCACTTCATCAGCAATCACTGCTGCTGAAAGCCACATGATCCTTAGCACTGGCATGCATTTCCCCTGCAAATTCCTGTTGTTGAACAAATCCATATTTCACATACCTTGGGTCTGGAATATGCCCTAACAATGTGCCATTTATCTAAGAATTATCCTGGTGCCAAGAGATGTGGCAGTTGCTATAGAAACAATTGCATGTTATATTGAATGGCAGAGTAACAAACATGATCCACTGATGATTCTGATTAACTTTATGTTCTGTCTTTGAGCAAAGTATTTCTAGTAACGTCTCTCGTTGTACGTGTAAATGCTCAGATCAAATGTTGTTAGTTAACTTTGCTCCCTTTCCCTTCAGTGCACAACTTCAGCATGCAAATGAGAAGTAGTCAGTTATTTAAGGAGAGAAAAATGGTCTTATAGACTAGAAACATGAATAATTCACTTTGAAATGATAAGCTGTTGGCTGCACTGTATGTTCTGTGCTTTCCTAGATGAATAATCCATATTCTGATTTTATATGTACTAGAGTTGTACTTATCTTAGGAGAGAGACTTTGTGCTTGTCCTTAACAAATAGAATCCAAACAGCACAGAATACCTGTTAACTGTGATTTAAAGGTAAAATTAAATTATTTGGAAATAAATACAAATAATTATTTAAAAGCCATACTCAGTGACAGAGTAAATGGATAGAGGAAAAATTACATCAGAACATATTTCAGAATAAAATATTTCAAAATCACGGTTTCTTTTACTCACCATCTAGGACTTGAGTATACTTTTTTTTTTCCCCCACAGGAAAAATTGTTGCTATCACTACATATTTTACTGTCAGATTGGCAGTTGCTTGGTGTGCTGTAGGTGTGGACAATTGTTTTTTACAGGTGAAATGCAGAAGCTAAAATTAAGTTTCTGCACTGTAACCAAATGCTCTATTTACTTTTTAAACACTTAGGCCAATCTTGTGCCACTGGAGTTGATGACAGAACTCTCATTTACTTCACTGGGAGCAGGGTTGTTCAAGGATTGCACTATCCAAGTAAAAATCACCTCAATGCAGAGGGGTGGAAAAATACCCGTGTGCCGGTTAGGTCCCACTGAAACATTATCATGAGGCAGTATTAGGATCTGAGTGGAACATATCCCTTGTGCTGCTACTTTGCCCTTTTGCTTTTTCCTCCTTTTAATGATTTGGGATAATAACCTTTTCCTGTTTAAAACTATTTAAAAGGCAACAGTTCACCTTTAGTAGAATAACAACACATTATTCAGTACTGTTATGAGTCCAACTGGAAAGCATTCCTTTGTTATGAGGAAGATTATATCACACTAATGTAACATTTGCCACTTCAAGGGGTCATTGCATGGACTGGCAGGAAAACCAGTGGTGGCTCCTTTAAAGATCACCCTATAGGGGTTTATGAGGAGTGTTTTGGGAGGGAAGTGGGCATCACCTCAGTGGGGTTCAGGTAGGACATTGGCCTCTATATGCCTAAGGGAGGGTATATAACCCTGTACCTCCTGCCTGAGTCCCCTCTCTCACCCAGCTGGAATGCAGTTAGGGCTTTTAATGGCTTGCACAGGGAGGAGACAGCCCCCTTTTTGCAATCCTATAACCGTTGTACAAGGGGAAGGCGATGGAATCCTAGAAGTGGGCTGGAGACAATCTGTGGAAGGCTGGTGGGCTGATGACCACTAGTCACCAGGTGGAAATGATTACACAAGGCATGGTAGTCTGAACTGTATGAATGACTGAGAGGATTCTTTAATGAGTTAATTTAATCAAAGATGTGGCCTAATTAATCTCCATCCCGAACATCATGTCTGTCTTACTGTGCATCTGGGCTGATGTGTCAAACTGCAAAGATTTATAATGACAATGTGGGGAAATCTGCTCTAGAGATGTGGAGAATATATGAAGGAATCACTGGGGAAATGCTGAAACTTAAAATTCATTCCAGTAACTGGAGTAATGTTGGAGTAAAAGCAACTGGCTGAATGTAATTTACAAGAATGTGTTTAAAAAAAAAAAAAAAGAGAAAGCCTAAAGGATAAGATGTCCATTAAGACGTGTAATAGTCATCTTTATAAAGCAGCTTTAATACTTTAAGATTCTTAAAGCATATCCATAAGAGTATGTGTGCATGTATAGATAGTGCATATCAACATACATACCTCTGTATAATATAAAGTATTAGTGTAGATGTGTTTTGTACATATTAATGTGTCCATGGTGCATCACTTCATAACTGAAATGCAGTCGCTTTTGTAGTGGGGGTTTCGGAAAAGGACAGGCAGACTCATACTCAGAATTAAAGGTGCCACAAAATCTTTAATGTCCACCCAGAAAAGATAGTTTTAGGTAGCCCTGAGATACTGAAAAAGAAAAGTAACAAATTGGCACCCTACAGAAGCCATGAGAGCACCTTGGAGTGGGTGACTCATTGTCCAGTGTTTCTCTCTTGATCTTCTCAGACAGACAGCAGCCAAGCCATTCAGGAATGATCCCATCAATCCTTGTTGGAGTCCATAGGCACTTGGCAGTGCCTCATAAATGAGATTGTAGTTAATCATCTCCCAACATCAATTATGTTCAGACACGATATAAAAGTTTCTGAGATCAGGGAGTCCTGTGGATTCCTCATATTGTTGTAATTGTCTTACCACATTCTACTTCATAAATTTTCCCAAATAGTGGACATTTGAAACAGGGCTATAATTGGAGAAATTATACATGTCAAATATTTCTCCCCTTCATGGAGGGATCAATAATTATGTCTGATAATTACTCCATCACTTCCATGTTGGTATTTATCAGCTGAAAGAAACAATTTTTACCATTTTAGCAAACATCTGCAGCATCAGTGGCCATCAGAAACAAAGAATACACTGTATTTGTCCTTACCCAAAAGAACTGTTGTCATGAAGACTGGCAGTTCATTCAGGGGTTTGACAAACACCTGGTGCTGACCTGATTCTGTCACCAGTAGTCACATTCAGCTGTACCTAATTCTACACATATTCTCATGAAGTCAGTGGAACTACTGGGCACGGCATGGTCCTTTTCATCGAAAGAGTGACAATCCAATTCAATATGATTTAAAATTTCCCAATAAGAACATTTGCCTCTGTTACTGGGTGCAATCACTCTGAAGTTGTTAAACATCCAAATCTTCACTTCTTGTAAAACTGCAACTACGTTTTATTAATAAGCAAGTCTTATTGGGAGAAAGACTTTTACGAGGAATCATCTAAGTATCTGCCCTCCAATTTTACTAACCTTGAGACATCTGAAACTATGGTTCTGTACAGCTGGAGTAAAAGGACAACTGATTATTGTAAAATTCTGCCTTGTGAGTCGTAGATTATTGCCATTGGTTTTTGACACCACCAAGATTTCTCTATGGGATCTATTAGCGTTAAATAACAATCTGAGCAGTGTGTGTAGCTTCTATGACTCTCTACTTAAAGAACTCATAAATGGTGAGGAGTGCATCTCTATGGCTCAGGGCTTAACAAGACTTCATTTAGCTCAAGGGCCAAAGGCACATGTTGTTGGATCAGGAGAATGAGCTCTATTCCTGCAATCACAGTGATGTATCAAGAAAACCACAGTTTGCTGAATGTAATAAAGAAACTAACTGATGATGGTAGATTTGTTAACATTTCTTTTGTTACCTGCTACAGTAAAAAGGCTGCATTCAAGTTTGAGCAACATAAATTATTTCCTCAGCAGATATTCAGACTCATGTAGCTGGAAATACATTGATCTGCCTGTGAGTAGGCAGACACACTTGGATTTTGTGGTGTCCAATTTTTGTTGAACCATTTGGCCTATCTTAGATCTTTAAATCGTTTTGTCTTTCATTTCGTTTCAGCCTCTAGAATTACTTAAACGTTTGCGGTTCTGAGGGAAATGAATTACAGATATAGAGCGGGCAGCTTTTCCAGATAGGGGCTAGAAAATAATTCTTTTAAAATGAGACCTGGGTCTTGCACTTAGTGTAAAGCCTTCTCAAGGACCATACTTTATAACCTCCTTATAATACTATAGTTCTTTCTACTTAAAAGGGTCATGCTTTGCATCACCAATCAAAATAGACTAAATGTTTAACTTTGTGGCGACAAATGCATTTTAAATAATAGCACTAATCACGCTAGAGAACTACTGAATATTTTATGTGGCCAAGTACCCAGTTCTGCAGCTAATGTCAAGGCGATATTGATGAAGAAGACTTCTAAGTGTTCAGTCAGACATAATCTGTGTATTCACAGATTGAAACAGTTCGTTCTTTGTTTTGTGAACTCTGTCACCAGATTATATACACCACTATATAAACAGCAGGGTTTTCTGTAGCTTTGAGGACTTTGCTAATAAGAGTCAGTGAAGTACCATGTGTTTTACAGGTGTCCCTGATGTTTTGCTAGTTGAAAGTCTGGCATTCACAAGCATATCCTTTAAATGAGAAGTTCCAAAGGATTAGCCGTGTTAGTCTATTGCAGAAAAACAACAGAGTCCCATGACATTTTTAAAGGCTAACAGATTTATTTATCGCATGAGCTTTCGTGGGAGAAAATCCCACTTCGTCAGATGCTGTTAGTCTTTAAAAGCTTTTCTTTAAATGGAAAGGACTTATAAATTTTGCAGAAGATTAAGTGATAGTAGTCTAAATGCAATGAAAATAAAATAAATGAAAACAAATTTAAATAAATTTTATTTTTCTAACACAAACTTGCCTTTGGCATAGCTTGTAAATAGTTTGGTTGAAAATTTATTCATTCTTTGATTGTTATTTTTTAGTCTGTTCAAAGCTAATATGATGCATAAAGATCTACCATGAGATCACTTGAAAGAGAGGGATGATAGCGGTGATATTCACCAGTGATAGACTGCACTATTCCTTCGTTCTGAATATCAGTTTTTAACATGAATGTCTGTGACTGGGATGTGGGTAGTCATGCCTAGTGGTTGGAGCAGGAGTTGGTAACCAGGAGTCGGAATGCGGGATCAGAGCTGGAGTCAGAGGCCAGATGCCAGAGCCAAGTGTAAGAGTCAGGGTCAGGAGCCAGGAATTGGAGCCCAGGATCTGAACCACAGTCAGAGATCACAAATAGAGCCAAGGGTCAGGACTAGGTTACCTGGAGACAAGGTAAGAGCAGGGCTAGAACTGAGTTTGCTGGGGGAGGTTCTGGGCACCTGCTGCCCACCTTTATACAGAAGACAGGCACACACTACCCAAAAGGGCAGAGATCTGAATTCTGCTCTTGGTTCTACCAGGAAAACTTTGTTGACTTCAACAAAATAACTTCTGATTTACACAGCTGTAACTGTCAGCAAATTTCCTAATAGTGGGTATTGATTTGTTTTTGAAAATACAACATTTGTGAAACTTTCGAAAGGCTTTGTCAACACATAAAGGATCTTTCAAGCTCATCAGCCTAAATATGGTATCTATCGTTATAAAATAAGGCAGGCAGTTTAATTATCTTATATGGGATATTATCAACCTGATTCTGCTCTCTTTGAACTCAAATGGTGAAACTCCCAGGGACTGAAGTAGGGTCTTGATTAAAATGATCAATAACAAATGTGAAGGTAATGTCCATGTAGAGGAACACAGCTTTCTCTTTGCAAGCGAGTAATATTCTGATACTTTTAAAGCTTTCTATTGATGTGAAGCAAAAAAGGCAGTCTCTTTTTTCCCCCCACTTCTGGAAACTGCTGACTAATATAAAAGACATTGGCTATGTCTACACTTGCAAGTTAGGTCGACTTAAGAAATTCCTTAAATCGACTTAATGAAAGGTTAGGTCAACTTAATAAGAACTGCTGGTTAGGTCAACCTAACCCTTAGGTCGACTCCTTAGGTTGACCTAAGCACAGTGTGGATGCTTCAGTTCACTTTATTAGATCGACCTAGGGGCATTTAGGTTGACTTACTTAGTCTCTGTTTAGGGGAAGCACTTTAAGTCGACCTAACTTTTTGTAATGTAGGCATAGCCATTGTGACTAAACAGAGGCCATCACGATTCAATTATTAACTGTCTTTTACATGATGTCACCCAACTTTACTATTGGTGTGATTATTTGCTGAGAGTGAATGGATGATTTCCTAACACTTCAATTTTTTCTGCCTTCTAGCTATGCCACTATTAGGATCTGCTGTTTACAAAGAAATGTTTTAATATAATGCCTAACAGAAATTAGGAAGAGTCTGTCACAATAGTCTGTAGTTGATTTGGAATGGCTGAAACTGTCATTGGTCCCACCAAGCTTTTGCAGCAGAGGCACTGCCTAGAATAAAATAATCTGTTTTACTTCTTGTTTTTACATGCGCTAGCCCCTAAGTACAGCACTCTAGAATGCCTTTCTGAATAGATACAGGGAATGAAAATCCTGCAGATGTCATAGAAATGGGTAGTTACTAGTGCAGAAAAACGTTTATATGCATTTTTTAAGTGGATGCCTTCAGGGCTTGACTTTGGTAACCAGCAATACTACATTAATATTTGTCTTTCGACAAACAAACAAGAAGCAATAGACAATCTAACATTTCCCGCAGAAACATTCCTGTTAGGTAATGAGCATCCAAGTCTTATTTGTTACGTGATAGGTTGTTCTATCCCATGTTCTTAAAGAAGTACCCCAACCCTCTGTATAGCAGTGAATAAATTAGGGCTACATTATCACTTGACTTTTAGCCCCTCAATAACGGGTTGAGTTTAACTGAAACACACCAGGGAAGAAATTATAAACCATGCTGGCCAGCAAACTTGGGAGTTTGGGTGGGAAGTGGGAAGGGAAGCAAGGCTATTATTCCTTGTCCCTTTTTCCCTACCCAGTATCCATCCACATGGGTGATAAGGGGGGTTTTACAGTCCTTCAAGCTTGCTCTTCCTTGCCGTTCCTTGAGTTAGGGTTGGTCCTACTTTGATCAGAGGGTTGGACTAGGTGAACTCCCGGGCCCCTTCTAACCCTAATCTTCTATGGGTCTATGACTCTCACCCCATATTTTTAGACTGTCAATTCAGTTAGTCCACACCATGCCTCCTTGTGTGGTTATTCAGTGCAGAGGGCCTTAATGAAAATAATATTGCTTATTCCAATTTCCACTTCACTTGCAACCAATCTATATGTCTGCAGCTCCTTCCACTGAATCTGACATTTGTATCTGCATGTGATGACCTCCTTGAAGTCACTAAGGTAACTGAAGTTAAATGTGCGATGTTGGCCTCTTGGCTTGACACATAAGAGACTGAACCGGAGTCCTCTACAACTAAAATCATGGAGTACAACAGCATCACAGTTCTCTAGTCAAGGCTCTAACAAACGTTCATCTTTTGCAGATTAGACACAAGGAATGACCTGTAACACACGCTCACCAATGGGTTAGATTATACAGCCAAAGTAAATATTTTAGCCTTAATCTTTTGGGTGGGATCTGGCATGATTAGCAACAAAGGTATGGACAAATTTATCTGTTCTAGTAAATTGTTATAGGGGTAAAGCCCTGGAAAAAAATTACACCAATGTGTCTCTAAGGGGATGATCCAAACCTCATTTAAGTCCATTAGGACTCATTCCATTGACTTTAATTAGCTTCAAATCTAGTCACAAAACCTTCAGATGAAAATTAGTTTCAGGATGACCTTGATGGTGATTGTTAATGTTTCTATGTTGTTCAATGGACACAAAAAAATTGAATAGGGCTATTACATGGTATAGTACTTCATATTTAGTATTCTTAGCATCATATTGAAGTATTTACTATTAACTGTGCATAATATTAAAGGGTAGGTACAATTATCAGCTATATGCCATGTAAAGCACAAAAATGTGAATTTCTTCAGTCACTCAGAATTGCTTTGACATTTGCTGCATCCATGCAAAATTAATGTCTTTAAATCAGAAAAAATTTGAAAGGATCTGAAAATAATTTCACACTTCTTTTTTTTCTTTAAGTCTTGATTCAATGACTCTAAAATGTACTTGGTAATATTGTATAAGCACATTATTTAAAATATGTATTTTTAAAAAACCTTAAGAAATACCCTATCCAGATCTATAAAACTTGAGACAATTAACTCCAGTAAAAAAAAAAAGTTCATGATCAGTCTGTTTACTAAAGAGAAATGCTTCCTCATTCAAAATATCATATTTAATTGCATTAGAACAAAATTAATGGGAAATGCCTCTGTAGTGCAGGTGGGAAAGGTAACATAATTTGCCTGCTGAGCACAGAAATACCTGATTTTACTGAAGGGACAAAATTGTTGCTTCTCCTAGCGGATCAGAAACATTGGACAGTCTATTTCTCCCACCCCCTTTTTTATTCTATTGGCGTACTTGAATCAAATTGGTTGTTGGCAATTATTGTTCCTTTTGTCTTTTAGTCAAAACTCAGTGCATTAGGCTGTGTTGTGGATCATTTTATTAACTGAAAATGCGTTTCAGGATGATCGTGATTTGGATGAGTGACTTGATTAAGCCTTTGTCTTTAAAAGTGTAGAATGGGAAAAAAAGATGGGGGTGGGACGGGGCAGGATTAACCTTGACCCTAAACAATAGGCAGTTACTCAGTAATGTATGTAACTGTGAGTATGAAGTCATTGGTAGGCAGATTATTTTAATCCATATGATGTGCATTTAGAAAATAAATGTTGAACAAATCTTGGCATTTTTCAAAGCTATGTAAATGTTTAGCATATGAAATGCAGTGAGCTATGTAAGTAGGAACACTGTGATTATCAGTGTAGGAGGGAAGGGCTGACTAGACTAATAGAGGGAAATGATAAGGGAGGGAGCAGGAGCATTCAGCAATAATATTTACTATTCCTGTATTGAGGTTGAGACTCCTTAGGCATTGTGCAGTCTACATAGAGAAGACTCACGCAGGGGTGGAGGAAGTATTAGCTCTGTTTTCATCTGGAGACATGGCTTGGCTAAGGTCACACGGGACATCTGTAGACCCTGAACCCACATCACTTGAATCGCAGTCAAGTATCTTAATTGCAAGACCAGTCTTTGCCTTTAAGAACTGGGAAAGCCCCCTGACTTAAGACTCTCTCTCTCGCCAATGTTACTGTGTATCTGAAAGGGCTCGGTGGGAGCCTCTAGCTTTCCATTTCTTCTTTCATAGTGCTTCCTAATGCAGTTGGTTTGGAGACCGTCAGCTGGATTCTGCTGAGGCAGCAGCCTGAAGTCCTAAGCTAAATTTCTGCATTGTGGCTACTCTCAGCATGACATGGGCCATGGACACGTGAACTAGTCTAAACAGTCACCGAAGAACCATCCCTGCTCCTACAGCGCATACTTCACTCTGTAAGGGTTGGGGGCTCTTAACTGGAGCCAGTGGAAAATGAAGTATCCCACTATGTTCTGTTCAGCTGCTTATATTGATCATCGAAAGTGAGGATATGGTTAGAAAAGAAGGACCTGACATGAGAAGCCTAGTGGAAGGCAGCTTCAACAAAAAACATGGTTGAGAACAAACAGCATCATTATGACAGAGGTGACAATTTACTGCAATATCCCTGAAAAATCTCAGAAGATTAAGTTCTTAATATAGATCTGAGGTCCATTATACTACCAAATGAACAAATATATGTATTGTGGAATTGCATGTAACTTCTCTAGAGAAGAGACGTGGCCAAAGCAAACACCATAAAGTGTTAGGAGCTTCAAAGGGCTATTTTTACCAACATGCCAGCTAAGAGTGAACAACTGAGACCAAAAAAAAGATTAAGTGGGTTTCCTAGGAAGGAGGGGGTGGGAGTGGGGAGGTGAATGCCAACTGGTTATGCAAAGACCCAACCTTTTGAAGCTAAATGCAGAGGGGAGCAGCATTGTCTGTCGACTACCTGTTACATTGACAGGATCAAAGGTGCAATGTATCTAAAGGAAACAATGAGCTATTGATGGTGGTTCTTGTTCTGAGCTAAAACTCTTATGAACTTGTAAGCACAGAAAAAACTGTGTGAGGAGTTTGAAGGTCTTATCATCTGCCAGAGCCCTGGCTGTAGTTGGGGGTGATCTCTTACTAGCATCTGTGTAGGTTCTCTTGTTTAAAATACGTTTCCTGCAATAATGTGTTCATTGTAGGAATAAATGTGCTTGCTTAAAAGGACTGTGTGGTACCTTTTAGAACTCAGGGTATTTACACTGTTTATAGCCTTCGGAGAGACAGCAAAGCTGGCCACTTAAGCCGTCTGGATTTCTGAGAGTACGTGATACTGTTTACAGACCCCACACTAAGGCTGAGGGAATGAAGGACCAGTATTGGCCAAAAAGGCCCTGGCCCTCAGCAGCTGCAGACCTGGCTTCAAATGCATGATCTTCTTAAATGGGGTCTCTGGTAGTCCAACAGGCGGTGGTGCATAGGTTGTGAGAGAAGACTGTCTGTCTGCAGGAAGGCAATCAGGTTGCAGCTTCATAGACTGAGACATTTAAAGAGGAAAGGTCTGGATTGTCTGGAAGGCCTGACTTCCGGTCTTCTCCCTGATAAGGGGGAGCAACATGATGTTGAATGGGAACTCTGGAGCATCAGCTGATTATCAGAATTGTCGAGACAGTGTGAGGAAGAGGCACATACAGGACTGAGACTATGCCCTAAACAGAAAAGAGAAGAGGGGGGCTGGGCTGGAGTATCTGCTGAGAGGTCTGAGACTCTTCTCTTTCCTCTTGGAGCCCGGGATGGACCCAACTCTTTCCCACTTCCTTTGTCGAACTGCAAGAACCTGGGAAGCACCAAGTCTTGACTTATTGTAACTTTGCTGCCGGTTCTCAGACCTCCTGACAAGGTCATCTGAAGATCCTGGGAAACTGCTGATCTATGGCCTGTCCACTAGTCTTCTGGCCTCCAAGTGACACCTATTACAGGATATCACAGTGTAGGCAGGTATCTGTGAAGCCTGGAAATATCCCTGTCGAAAGGTGGAATGATGAGAGTCTTCAGTGAAGAGAGCCAAAGGGGCCGCCACCGTGTTAGTCTAGGTCAGCCAAAAAAACAAGGAATCCTGGGGCACTTTTAAAGACTAACAAATTTATTTATTTATTTATCACATAAATAAATGTGTTAGTCTTTAAAAGTGCCACAGAACTCCTTGGTAGTTTTTGTTTGTTTGTTTGTTTGTTTTTCAATGAAGAGAGGTGATGAATGAGATCCTTAAGAGTGTACCATGCAGGGGGAATATGGGTGCAGTTACTCTGAACTGTGACAATTACATATGAGCAATTGCAACACAAATCTGACTTCAGAGTCCTTTAGTATTCTTAATTTGGCCCTGGTTTCACTTTCAAATAAATAAAAACAATCAGTGTAGTGTGAGACTGGCTGCTGCTGTTTTGAATATTTGAGAGAGGACTAGTTTGACTGCAATATCAGAATGATAGCAGGATGTCTTAATGCAGACTAGATAAATCTGTGATTGTTTAACAGAGACAGGTAAATAACTTGCAATGCATGTCTGATACATTTGGCCTTTTTTTCCTTTTCACAAATTGTCTGTGAACAGACTTTGGCATTTGTAAATCTACAGATTATGCAGAGCTATGTGTAAAATTCTTGGATGAGTAATTTTTGATCTGCGGATTGTTCACAGACAATTCCTGGAAAACATCCACCTGTGCTAGTTACGTGAGTTACATGATATTACCTCTGCTACCAGATTTAGGTGGCTCATATAGGGCAAAAATCAAATTTTATAACAGACTATACAATTTAGAATTTGCTTTTGGTAAATATTTGAGCTTTCAATTTACTTTTGACATGTATTTGATTTATTACATTTTGCAGAAGGTGAAAACAAAAGGGTGATCTCTATTATCCAATTACCTTGAGGAGGAGGGAGCATAATTCTTGTGCATTTTAGAAAACAAGAGAGACAGATTACAAAGGGGAAGGAAGTAGGATTACATGAGGTAAAAATTAATGGAAAATGGGCATTATGAGTTTCTCTAGATGAAAAGAACACTCACAGCAATATGAAGCTATGAAGGAATAAGCTGTACATTCTGAGCATATAACAGTCCCACTAATGGCACCAGACGTGAGCTGCTATTTGTATCAGTTGCTTACTGCCCAGTGAAAGGATGGCCTTGCCCTCCACTGGTAATGGAATATTGTTTTGTTTCTAAAATAAATGGAGACAGTTCAAATCAGGATTCAGAAATTTTGAATAAGCCCAGAAGAGCAGCAACAAAACGTCTTGCTCACTTTAGTCGTGTTAACATGGTCTTGCTCACATCAACAGGACAGGTCATGGAGGTAAGGTCAGAAGAATTTGTTCAATATAGGTTATAAGTGATTGTACATCAACAACTGGAAACCAGATGGAGTTTTTTCCCTGCTTGTGTTGACAGTGTGAAAAATATGTTTGTCAATTTCTTTGAAATGAGATGAGCATTGTTGGAAAAGCTGAACAGTCATATTTGCCTAAGTGTTTGTGCATTGATTATAAATAATTTCCTCCTCTGTTGGAGGCAATGATTTATAATGGTAAGATCATCATTCAAAACTAAATATAGAGATCTACTAACAAATCTTGCTTCTTTCAGCTAGAGAGAGCCAAATATGGACAAAGTATGTTACTGAGCAAAATCTAAAACCATGGCCTCAACCGCTTATAGAAACATACATTCAGAGCTGTAGCCAAAGCTATGTAGATCAAATACAAAATCCATAAATCTGAAAGAGAAAAGGTTACAGAAACATATGCTACTGAGAAAATGACTTTGGGAGAAAGCCAGAAATGCTATGTCTACACTAGAAAAAGTCGACTTAACAAAGTGGTTACCATGTACGGGGACTTAGTAAGTCGACCTAACTGCTGACGAAGTGGGATTTTCTCCCACGAAAGCTCATGCAATAAATAAATCTGTTAGTCTTTAAAAGTGCCACAGGACTCTGTTGTCTTTTTAAAAAAAGACAGAGACTTCAGTGTGTCCTACAAATAGCCACAAATATTGCAACACTCTTGTAGCACTTTTCTCAATTGCAGTAGAAAGCTGTCTTCATTTTAACACGAGATGTTAACTATGAACTTAAATAGAAATATATGTTCTGGGGCTCTCAGACTGCCCCCAAGTTTAAAACAAACCCCAACTTCACTTCTAAAAAAGTTATTCATACGACACCTACCCTCTAGTTTTAATTTTTTGAATAAAGGTTTGTGTCAGATCATATTGTCCGTATTTGTTCACTCATTCTCAGTACTGCCTTTTCCCCTCCCACAAAAACCTACACTCCAAACTCTAAAGTTAAAGGTACATTTTTTTTTCTAAAGCACCATCCTGTATCTGACTTTTTAATGGAAGAAAACAATACTCGGCGCCAAGACAAAATATTGTTTTCATAAGAAAGAGCGAGTCTCTTACCCCCTGAAAATGGGGCTATAGACCATTCTGTGCTGATAAAAAGATACAGTGGTGGGGAAAGAACTTTCTTCTGTAGAATACGGATTTAAAACAATTTATCTCTGAGGGAGGAAACTAGTTGCATAAATACATGTAGTCAATTTAGTTTTAGAAGAATTTGCTTTATAAATATAGCTTACTCAGGGGAGCTGTTTTGCCAAAATAACTAATGAAAGTCTTTTAGCAATTTAGCATCTTGATAATTCAGAGGATTATTCAGTACCATGATGGCAGATGACATCTTTCCATGCAAATTAACTAACTCACCACTGAACAGACAGAAACTGGCAGATTCTAAGGCCCAGTCTACACTATGGCGCTAAGCCGACAGGAGATATGCAGTCTATCTGCCACAGAACGCGCATCTCCTGTCCACTTACTTACTTTCACTTACCATGGCATCTTTACTCACCTGTGCTGTTGGAAAATGCTCTCCCTTCAAAGACGCTTTACTCTTGTTGAAGGGGTGGAGTTACTGCATTGAAGGGAGAGCACTTTCGGGGTTGAGGGGGTCTACGCCAGCCACTCAATCAATCCTGCTGCCTTGATCTGTGGGGATTGATGCAGACTTTTCAGTATAGACATGACCTAAGAGACCAATATGTCACCCAGTGAAAAATGAATAGGTGAATTTCAGACTTGAAAAATTGCTGGACAAATAAGCAACGTGGTTTAACTGTGAATATCCACATTTATTTTGTGGTAATTTCTTTTTGAAATATGAAGTGGTTCAGCAATGATTACTTTTTTAAAAAGTCAGGCTGTAGTTGACTGACATTTCTAATATTCCAGTATCATGCAGGAGTGTTTGACTAAGCATAATGAAGGGCTATTATGATGTTATACACTTAGCTAGCAATCATCAGTTATGCTTTAAATTTAGGTGTCAATATTAAATCATCAAGAAGGATTACCATAAGTAACTCTTTCACCAGCTCATCAATAATGCCTTGCCAAGTACAATCCTTTAGAGACTTAAAATTTACAGTGAGCCTAACATGCTTTTGTGACCACATAATTATTTTTATTATGCTTGGTGGCAGTGTTGGCTGCCAAAAGAGGTTGTCCAAAAATCCCAATGTGACAAAAATCAATTTTCAGATGCAAATTAGGGTGCCATAGGTGACATTTTTCTTACCCAATAAATTGCTTGTCTGTGGCTTTGAACTAATGGCTACATAAACAAGAGAGATTGGTGCCAAGGTATTGCGTTATAATCTCTCTGAAGTTTTATATGACCGTACTACACATTGCAAAGAGAA
Source organism: Pelusios castaneus (assembly GCA_007922175.1). NCBI lineage: Eukaryota > Metazoa > Chordata > Testudines > Pelomedusidae > Pelusios > Pelusios castaneus. Next base: position 23,588,810 of record ML685783.1, read on the forward strand.
ATACAAAAGGAGGGGGGACTCCTTGCCAGAAAAGATGCTATCCTTCTTCTTATCCCTTTCCTTTAGTTTTACATCATTTATCTCCCTTTTCCCATGCTCCTGGCTCTCCTCCTCCTCTGTCCCTCTTTTCCTATCAATTTCAGTGCATTCAGTGATATCTGTCTGCAGCAATTTGTGCTTCACTACAACAACCCTCCCTCTCCTTCCCCTCCTGGGAAATCTGTCTGAAGAGCAGCCCTTACTGATTGGCTTGTTACATTCTGGAAACTCTGCTTCTACCGTGGTTATGATACTAAAATGATGAGCAGTGACAGGAATTATCCAAAGTGCCTTTGGTGCAGCTGGCTTTGGATGGAGGTCTGATGAGTCACCTAGCTCGTCCAAATAACTTTGAATTCAATTTCTTATACAAAAATTAGAGTTAGCAATAAATTGGAAATTTTCAATGCAGTCACAAGCAGAAAAGGATCAGGACCAACACTTTTGATCCGAACACACTTAAATCTTGGGAGTGTTTGAACCAGATAGCTCAGGATTTGGCAAATGGACTAAACCAGACCTCTCAAACTCTAATTGGACTTAACTACACCTCTCAAACCCTAACTGAGACTTTTGTGCAGCATAAACATAAAAGGTCAATTTTTTTCTTTATAACATTTCACTTTTCTGAATCACAAACACCACAGTTTAGGTATTACCCTGCAGCTATGACATATACTGCTGTGGAGGCATACCAATGCACTGTTTTGTTGTGTTTTATGTGCACTTACATGATACAGTAAATGCACATGTAAAATACCAATTCCAGACATACGAGGGTTCCAGCAGTAAAAAGAGCGATTATCACTGCCTCTAGTAATATCTCTAAAAACGGAATGCACTTTTTAGTAGAAACCTATGGAGATTTACTTCGAATAAAGTGTGTGCAATTTTTGGATGCTTGTCGAACCTTTATCTGAATAATCCAAATCTGTGAGCCTGGTTATTGAGATGAGTCATCCTGGAAGGCTTCTGCCACTTGTGATGAAAACAAAAACACAGCGAGAAAGAAGTTCCAATGGTATGTGGATGTTTTAACTTTCAGTCATAGTCCTGAAATGAATTGATACTGTTTAACTGTCAAACAAAATGTACCACACTTAGCCAGGCATTTTTCAGACCTCTTAAAAATGTTCATAGTTAAGTTCAACTTTTAGAGCTAGGCTCAGATGAATCATTTCAACTTTTCCTTTTCTCCTCCCTCCTTATTGGCTCAGTTAACTATCATTAGGAAAATATGATGAGGCTAAAATAACTAAGAAGATCACATTTGCCCCTATACCAGGGGGTCTATGAATAGAAAAATAAATCACCCACCTTTTTGAAAAGGGAGAGGCCTTTTCTGTTTATCATTCTGGCACCCTCTGGTAAATGGCACTTTCTCATACTGGTTTTCTTAGACCTAGGTAGATTGTTTTTCAATGTTGCCATTAGCAGCATACACTTGGCTCTGTGTATCTGAAACGTGAGTTGTTAGGGTCATAGAACACAGAACAAAGACTTTATAAGTCAGAGTTGTCAGCACACAACACTGCAGATTCCTGACACAGAGCAGGCACGGTTAACAAAACACATATTTTAAAATTTTTGTTCGTGTCATTTAGTTGGCTGAACTGCACCGGTCTATTCCTTAGAGACAACTCTTTATTCTCATTGCCTCAGCAATGCCTGGCAAAGCTGAGCATATGGAATTCAGGGCAGCATTCCAGTATAGACACCACCCTGTTCTTCTGGAAGGAAAAATTATGATGGAAAGTATGAAAGCTACTGTTCCCATCCTTTTAAGGGCACCACAGCTGTTCCCTTCTCCAGCTAGTTAAATCTGCCTGACTAGCCACCAATATGGCCCCTATAGCTGTAGTATCTGAATACTTCCTCACCATGGAACTAGTGCATGGTCTTTGAAGGCAATTCTTTAATTCAAAGATGTAGATGGCCAGATTCTCTAGGCAGTTTATGGCCCTTTTCTACTTCTGGTGATCCAGTAGCAAATACCCAACAGAGAATCCCCTTGGCAAAGAACTGCCTACTGTTTGCACCATAATTGTGCCTGGCACCTCTGCACTGTTCTTCCAGCATTGCAGGAGTATTGGAGGTGGGGTGGGACATGTCATAGATCAATCTATCACCAAATTCTTCCTTTCTGGAAGCAACTTTAAGTTGCGTGGGAATCAGGGCAGGTCCAAAGACTCAGGGAATAAGATCCAATACTCTGCCTTCTCTTTTGTGCTGAGCAAATGTAACCCATAGTGTCTGCTGAGAGTAGATGATGTCAGAGATGATGGAGTGAATGTATCTGTTTTACAAAATAGATCAAAAGTGGATATAAAAATGCATACAGAAGAGAGGGGAAAGGGTTTTGAACCAGAAAATATAGTCATTGACAGTATATTATATACATTGGAATTATACAGGATTCCAAACAAGGGTTTGTTTAAGTGAGTGATTTGATGAACAGGTAGTACAAAATCCTGATCATGTTCTCTGCTGTTAGAAATTAACTATGTGCACAAGAAATTTCATTTGAAAACAGAGCAATATAGTTACATAAACTCTCAGAAAAGATTGTTTCTGGAAGTCCTAGGACCCGGTGCCTTTTTGGCATAGATTATTACATCCCATGTGATAGGAATGCAAGGACTGATTCATTTAGACTAATTGATAGGGGTTCTATAAGCAGCCACTCATTATATGACTTCTTCTGATAGGGTGGGCACTGATGATTCTGTAACAGAGGTGGACAAAATTGGCTCGCAGCTAGGTGCCAGCAATTTTAGTTTTGGTCACTAGATGGCGTTCTTCCATTACATTTCTGTAGTGGAGGTAGATGACAGGCTACTAAAAGAACAGAGAGTTTCACTTTTCCGATAGTGATCAAGAGAGGGTCACCTAAGGAAGACCTCAAATGACCTAAACCTATCTCTCAGCTTATCCCACGTGTTTGTAGCTAGAGTTCATTAATTTGGCAGCGCCCCTTCCTTTTGAGTAGCATAGTGAAATGCAAAAGATGATGTGTAAATCAATATCAGCACTTAAACAGTGTTCTTGTTTACTACTATGTTGGAGATGCAACAATGCAGATTGAGAAAAGAAAAACGTGAGGGTATTCTTATGAGCTCATTCCCACTGTGAATCACACAGCTAATTCACAAGAATTCTTATCATTATTTTAGGGGTGCACCAACTCTGCTAAAGTTAAGGTTGAAAAACACTTCCTGTTTAAAGGATGACATTAAGAGTATGTCTATTAGCTACCCAGGGCTGACCCATGGCAGCTGACTCAGGGTTGAGAGGCTTGGGGTAAGGAGCCCTCCCTTTCTCAGGGTCCTTGAGTCCTGGCTTCAGCCTTAGTCTGAATTTCTACACTGCAGTTAAATAGCTCCTTCTCACAAACCCGAGTTAGCTGGCATGGGCCAGTCATGGGTTTTTTTTTATTGCAGTGTAGACATACTCTAACATACTCTAAAAATCTCCATGCTTACTCTGGTTGTCTTGAGATGTGCCTTGCCTCGTGGACTTGCTGGGTAGGGTTAATTAACGACCTTTAGGGGAGAGGACTTCTAAAATGTAGTGTTGTTTCCAAGGAGGAGGATTTAAAATGCCATCAGGTTTAATATCATTTTTAAGAACTGTGGTAACAGTTAAAGAGAATATAAATTAGTTCATACAAGAGCTACATGGCTTATAATGTAATCTTACCCTTCTTTGGTATGAATCACTTGACAATTCCCTGTTTTATTCATTCCCTCTGAAGCACTTGGCATTGACCACTGCTGGAAGTCAGGACACTAGGCTAAATGGACCATTGGTCTACACAGTATAGCCATTCTTACGTTCAGTGTTCTTTCTTTAAAAGAAATAAGGAGCCCTGTGGCACTTTTAAAGGCTAACAAATTTATATATCGCATAACCTTTCATGGGAGAAGATCCCACTTCGTCAGGCATTTTAAAGTAGGATCTTCTCCTGTGAAAACTCATGTGATAAATAAATTTGTTAGTGTTTAAAAGTGCCACAGGACTCCCTATTTCTTTTGCTGAACTAGACTAACATGGCTAACCCTTTGCAACTTTTTTTAAAAGACTTTCATATTCTCCTAGCACTGCATGATGCCTTCATACAGATTCTCTTTGTGAAATATTATACGCCACACAGATGAAGGGTCATCTTTTTCACACATTTCAAGGTGTCAGAATCCTTTGACACCCAATTATTTACGTGGATCAAGGGCAGGAAGACTGAATAAATCCTGAAGGAGCTACAAAGCTAGATAATTGGGCAACATGATAGCAGATGAAATTTGCCATAGATGAGTACAAGGTAAAAGTAATGCACATTGGAAGGAACAATTTAAACTACTCATATACACTGATAGATCCTGAATTGCTTATTACCTTTCAAGAAAAAAAAATCTAGGAAATGTTGTGAACAGTGCAGGGGAGAGATATGCTCACTGAGGGGCAACATTCAGTTCCTAAATCCTAATTCAGGGACCTAAATAAAATAGGCTTATTTTCAAAATCACTGAAGACCGTATCTATTTATACCTCGTACTTGGCCCCCCATAGCCACAGTATGTGAGCAGATTATAATCATTAGTGCTATCCTCACAACCCCCCTGTGATACCACAATCCCCATTTTACAGATGGGAAACCAAAGTGCAGAGAGAATAAGTGATGTGCCTGGGGTCTTCCAACTCACAATCTAGTGCTCTAACCACTGGACATGCTTCCTTTCCAAACAGCCCTTCAGGTCATCAAGAATTATACGATGCTCATCACTTTGGAAAATCCCACCTCCTTTAAATAGCTTGGTTCCGTTGACCAGAAATCCAGTGTACCTAGCAGATGGCCACTGCCTTCTTGGGGTTTGTGTAGATTAATGACTACTTTACTTTAAAAGGACAGTCATTTAAAAGGCACCACATGTACATTAGAAATGTTCTTATGTAACCATGTCTGGAGCACGTTTAGGATGATGAATCAGATTTCACACCTCAAATATAATTGTGTATGATGTTGCACTAGCTGGGTTAAAATTACAGTTACCATTAAACCTCCAAGTTTCATGGTAAAAGATCACCCAAATACAATCAGGCACACTAGCTCAATTAAGTGCATGCCTTTAGGCATCCATTTTCTGAGATATTCAGCGATGACTGCTGTCAGTAATGTGAAGCCAGATACAGTGGTTTGTTGATGTGTTCCAACTGGGCAATTATTTTATTCCTGATTTTTAATAGTGTCAGGTTCACACTATGACTTTTCAAAATTATACTATATTTGCAGTATGCAGGTAAGGGAGTCAACTGGATTCTGCATCTAATAAAGAATTTATTGGGATCCCATCCTAAAAAAAGGTGGGATTTTCTTATCTGCATCTTCCATGTCTGTGTAAGAATATTCTTCCTAGAAGGGTGAGATCTGACCCAAAAGAGGTGCAAATAGCTCAAAACAAAACTAATATCTATTATATGTTGTGATAGGGTCAGGCTAGATGGCTCCTTAAGAGTGCTAGAAAGCCAATATATCAGTGGCAGGCTCAGCAAGTCCCTTTTCCCCTGGTAACTGAGCAGTGGTTACTGTAGGTTAACTAACAAACCTGGAGCCAGTCAAGGCCCCATCTAGAACTTGTTAAAAGCCTCCCCTCCAGAGAAAGTGTATGGCTGGAGTTGTGATAGTGAGGAGAATTACTGGAGTGTTTGAGCAGGGAAGATGGTGTCAAGGTTTAGGAGAAGGAGCAGAGTACTAGCAGGAGAGAACCCTCCAGGTACAAAGACTGGGGGAGGGAAAAACCCTGCCCAAAGAGGGTAAAGGACGTTTCCTGGGCCTGGGGCCTATGAGAAGAGACCCTGTCAGGAGGGAAAGATTGAACTTGGACGTTTGGTTTGGGTACTACCATGAAAAATGGCATTGTCAGGGGTCAAGCGCCATCAAGGAGACCAAAAAGGACTCCTGGCTAAGTAGGGCAGGCACATTGAATCAAGCAGCATGGGGAAATAACCCAGGGAAGCTAGCAGCTTTCATGAAGCTAGAGAGTGAAGCTGCTACTTGTAGGGTCCCTGGGTTGGGGCCTGGAGTTGAGGGTAGGGCTGGCCTTCCCCTCACTGGTCATTCACTCTAGTGGCAAGAGCCCCAGCGAAGAAGCAAGGGCCTGTGAAACCCAGTGATAGGCCTGGGAGCTATGAGGGAGTGGCTATCTTAGAGACACTGTATTGTCCTTCCCCACCACTAGAGGGTGGAAGAACACAAAGGGGTGAAGCAGTTCCCTGACTTAACATTAGAAGAAAGTGCTGAATCCACTGAGGTAGAGGAAGAGCTTTGTCACAGCCTACAGAAAAAGTTGGATTTGGAGGTAAAATTGAATATAAATTAATGCCCACTTTGGATGGAATCATGTGCTCATAGGTATAACAGCCGTTGCCATTGGAGAAAAGACATCGAGAATCCTGTGGCACCTTAAAGACTAACAATTTTCTTTGGGTATAAGCTTTTGTGGGCTCCAACCAACTTCATCAGATGTCATTTGAGAGTTAGCATTGTACATATGAATATTCACCATCTCTTACCTCCATTAGGATCCACATACAGACCCTTACATTCAGAAAAGTTATATGGCTCTCTTTGGGAGTCTCTTTGGATACATATACACTTATTTAGCTAAGTTGACTCTGTTAAGTCGACTTAACAATGTTGACTTAAAGTCGACCTGTTAAGTCAATTTAGCAGAGCATCTACACTTTGTCAACTTAAGTCAATTTAACAAGGTCAACTTAACAGAGGCTGTAATGTAGACATAGCCATCCACACTGGCTTTAAGTCGACCTAAAGAGCTGGAGTTATTAAGTCGACTTAACAAGTGCCCAGTGTGGATGCAGAGTTCTGTAGGTCTACTTAAGCATCCTTAAGATGACCTAAGTTGAAAGTGTAGAGGCACTTTGAGAACTTTCCATCTGCAGTCTCGTAAATGGATTATAAACCTAGTAGACTATATTCTCCACCATCTACATCAGTGTTACATTGGTGTGAGTTGGCTTTAGCTGAGCCACTGGCATAAAACTGATATAATGTGATGGAGAACCAGTTCCAGTATTTTCATGTTTGACAGATGCAATCTGGCTCTAGTGTTATTCTGATTGTGTAGTAAGAATCTGTACCCAGGGCAATTGTCAACATTCATGCCTGTTTCTCTCTCAGAACTTAGTTAAGCTTTTAGAGTCATGCAGATATTGCCAGTTAATTTGGACTGAGGAGTAGAAATAAGGACCAAATTGTGAAGCAGATTTATATGCTAACATTTCAGCTCTTTAGGCCAAGGTTCAAATCTAGCTTGGTAAAAGAGCAGTTTGGTTTCAGACTTGCTCTAACTGGGCATTTTGTCCTCATCACAGAACACCACTTCATTTGTTAGTACTGACAGCCTCTGCTTAGGAAATGCACAGCATTCTAGTAGCAGGGAGTGTTTAAACTCTTTAGATCTTCATTCCTGTATAGTAAAGAACACAGGAAAGCCTCCCGCCTCCGTGGCATGCTGTGCAGTCTACAGCAAATATATATGATCTCTCTCCTGCATTCTCACCTGCAGTTGAAAACAACACTTGGTTACAGCTGCAAAAAAGAGCAGCCTTCCCTATCCACTTCGAGCAATGCATGTTTTGGTGTCAGATAATGGGTCATTTTTGCACAAGAGTACCTAGTTAGCTTTTCATGAGAGAAGGATGCTTGGCAGTCTAATTTGTGTGCCCAAACCTGGTTTTGGTTGAAAGAGTATATGAATTAGCATTGCATTTTTTAAACAGGCCACTTGACTTCAAAATTGTGGAATTGGAAGCTTAGAGGATTGAAAATAGAATACAAGGAGTTTCCTTCTCTGCTGCCCTGTTAACGTAGCTACTTGCACTGTGTAAAGTGGACTTAAATGGCTACTGTTCTGATTCAGTAATGTTTTACACCCACTGTTGCACTGGCATGAATGACCAAGCAAATGACAACCGGGAATAAAGTCCTGAATGTCCGATCTCTAGGTCATTAGCTACATGTTTGTTGGCCTATGGCAGCAGTGTCAGGAGCAAATTGGAAAACCAGGAGGCTGGAGATAGAGGAATGTGAGGAAACACAGCTCCTGGTTATTTGCTAAAAGCCAAGGGAGAGTTCCCACTGATGTCTCTGTCTGGCTCAGAGAAGAGCTGCTCCTGAACAGTTCCTTCCTCAATCTTGGCTCATGAAGTCAGGATCCACCAGGATTTTTGGACTTTTGGGGTTGGCAATACTGTCATTAGGGGAATGGAGCTGAAAAGGGGAGACAGAGAGAAGGTGGAAGATAGGGAAGTTGGGGAGAGTAAAGCAAAGAGGCATATTGATAGGCAAAGGAAACGTGCCAAGGTGATTGACAGAGAAAAGGGGGTTTTAAGGCTGAACAGCTCCTTACCTTACACTGTGATATTCTCAGCAAGCCCAACTGGCTAATGGCGAGCACCTGTGCTTTCCTTTCTCTCTAAAAAAGGGCTATAACAGTGTATGACCGCAATGCCAAGTTATCATATGGATCCTTCTAAGCAAGTATGTTTACTCTAAAGCAAAAGCATTACACTGAAATTCTATTATAACAATCAAAGAATCTACATGCATGCTAAAAAGCTGCCTCAAGGTCTCCCTGAACTAACTAGCACTCGGGCTGGTTTTAGACCTTCAAAACCCACAACTGGATTTTTCTGTGGTTACAAGTTCATCCATTTTATTTCCAGAACCAGAATGAAAGCTCATAGGTTTTAAGGTCAAAAGGGACCAATATGATCCTCTAGTCTGTTCTCCTGCAATAAGGTATTTCAAAAATACTGCAGGGAATTGCCATGTCTGTCACAGGAAGATAATAGAGGAGGGAGAAAAAAAGACTGAGATTAAGGATAGGAGGATTGTGTTCCTTTTGCATGAGAAAAGAGAAGGGGGGAAGGAAGAGATTCAGTCGAAGGAGTCGAGAATGAGGTAGTGTTTAAAGGGCAAGGAGAGGTGCGGAGTTTATGGAGGAAAGCAAGGACAATGGTGAGAACCCAGGAGCCAGTGCTGAGAACGAAGACCTTCTGTGGAGAGCTAAGTGGGTGTTAAAGGGAAAGGGAAAAGCAGGATGAGGAGTTTGTGGGGAATGGGAGGAAAAACTGAACATTTGTTGGGAGGGAAAGGTAGGAGTGCTTGGGGAAAGAGGGATTTTGAGCCTTTTGGAGGATGGAGAGAAAAGAGGGAGCTTGTACTGCTGGGCACATATGTGCGCAGACACACCTAACTGGGGCTGCACACATGAGATCCATGAAATTATATGCATGATTTTTACATACAATATTATTGCTTTAGGGTAAGGTATAATTGCTTTTGCACATCATAGTCGTAAAGGAACGAGTTCCATGGTGGATGAGCAATGCAGCACATACCTATCAAATGTGTTTTTTTTCCCCTCCCGGATCCCTATGCTAGCTGCCCTTCAGCAAAAGTAAAAGCTGCTTTACAAGCAGTGCAGGACCACATGTTCTTTGAAAAAGGAAATAGAATATTATGCAAGGTCAGATGGTCTTTCAGATAGAAAAGAGTTTTCAGAATCAAGAATTGTCCCTGCTTCCCAATGGAGAGGGATGGAATTCCACAGCAATTTCCCTTTAGCTGCTACTGCAATTCCTAAGGCAGTGGTCCATTGCGGATCCACACAGTTTACAAACCCATTGACCATATCTGTATGCTACTGCTCTGACCAGGACACCCCCTACCTCCTCCATTCTCCCATGGAAAGCGGCTATTCCCTGGCGTACAAGAACCCGAGAAGCTCTCTGTGCAACACCCCCTCTTTCCAATGTGAAAATGGGGGTATTTACAATGTTAGGGGTTCACTGGAGATAAGCAGAAGTTCCAGGATTTAATCTTTCGAATATATTCAGTGAGGATGGATGGCTCGGTAGTGCATGTATAGACTGAAAGAAAGATCTTAGTTCAATTGTCTCCTTTGCCTCATTGCTTCCCTGGAAAAATCATGTAAGGGCAGATTGTTAAAGATATTTAGGCACCTTAAGATTCACCTAGGGACCTTTGAAATCAATGGGAAATAATATTAATATTTACACTTTAGACATTTTAGAATGCCTGCAGTGTGCAGGCATTTTATCCTTTTAACAGAGGGGGAGAATTTTGCAAAGATTTATTAACATATAATGGGTTTTTTAATGCATAATTCCCAAGCATAGCTTTGGCATTTTCCCCAGACTGTATCAAATCTCCTTTGAAGATAGGGTGTTTTTATTACATATTTATGCGACTCTGACAAACTTCAGCAAAGGCAGACCATCTCTCAAACTGACTGAAGAGCCAAAAGCATGCACAGAGTTTGCATGGGAAGGGGAATGTAGGGGAACAGTTCATTCGGCAATGCAACTGGAATCAGGGCCTTTTATGAATAATCATAGAATCATAGAAACTGAAAGAAACCATAAGTGGTCATCGAGTCATGTCCCCTGCACTCATGACAAGGTCAAGTACCCTCTCAAGCTGTCCCTTCCCAGTGTTTGTCTAACCTGCTCTTAAAAACTCCCAATGATGGAGATTCCACAACCTGCCTATGCAAAAGTTAAACACAGAGGCAGGATCAGAAACATCATAATTACTGGGAAATGCACAAAAATGGAATTGAGAGCCAATGAGCTACACCTACCAGTGTCTTAGGTTTACCCTCTGGCCTTCCCTTTGAGATTATAGGCACCCAGGAGTAGAATATATTTACTAATTTAAACCAGACCTCTCAAAGTTCAGATAGGATTTAATTTTAAAAACATCCCCATTGATACACATTTTAAAATTGGAATTTATAAATCTCTCAAGCAATTACACTGCCTTCACACCAGAAGTGACTTGGACAAATGTAGGGAAAGCCACATATAGGTCTGAAAACTAATTACCGTAAGTTAGAAAAGCATCGGGTTATAAAGGATAACTTTCCATTTCCTTCTCAGCTCTGTTAAATAGGTTAGTGAAAACACAAAGAAAACAATGAAGAGTAACTGGATAATTTAGAACAGTGTTTCTCAAAGACTGGTCCCTGGGATCTCCCTGACACAATTTAAAAAGGCAACAAGCTGGTCCCTGGTATTATAATGGCTGACAAACACTGATTTAGAAGATGATATAGGGGACCTCCTGTGAAATGCATTCAGCATCTCCTTTTCACCATCAGGGAGGGAGTTCCAGTGGCAACTAAATAATCCTTTTTCCCTGCAACACAAATTACTAATAAAGTTTAATCAAACAGCCCTATCTGATGGAAAGAAAGTGGGCAAACAAAACCACTATATGCACATCTTCTAGGGATCTCAGTTTGAGAAAACCCCACAATCTTTTGATACCAGGGTAAGAAGAAATGGTGCTGCAGAAAAATCTCCATTTTATTAGGCACAGTACCTTCATTGTTATAGTTCACTGCGCAAATTGCATTAGGGTAGTGAGCATAATGAAAACTGTTTACAATACGTTTGAATGCACTAAGATTCTCAAGGTTTTGGGGCATCCTTCATGGTTCTGAATCATTCAGGACAACAGACCAGCACACTATGTTGAAGTAAGTTCTCCTGCCTTCTGCTATAAAAGCAACTTGTTTCTGTCTGCTTCACACCAGAGGATTTTTTTTTATATATAGTGATGAGTAATGCCAGTTAGTAATATGTCCAGGTGAAGCTTGAGACATAAGGTCAAAATGGTAGTTTTCCCTAAGCCCATATTTTGAAATGCTGTCTGACATATGCAGTCAGCCAGAGCCTAATCAGTTGTTTGTCTATGAAGGGATACCTCATTATATTTAATGAGCGGTGTGCAGCCAATCTGAGCATTCCTGCTAGAAGGGTGATTCACATATGGTTCAAATGAAAATACACCGACTACAGTAAATAATGATGGGAAAATGCTAGAATGTTAATTTAAAATAACATTGCTTTGTCATTTTTGGCTTAGTGCCAGAATAAGTAGCTCCCGTGGTTAATAAGAATGGAACGAGAGAGTTAATGGCATTCAGTCTATCATCAGCTTTGACTTAGAAATACTTTTTGCTTGCATAGAGTAAGGTGAGTCTTCAAATAAATGAAAGTTATACTTGAATGTAGACAGAGGATTTTTTACATCATGCCACACAATGCACAAGTTCCAGATAATAATAGAACAAATAATGCCACAATGCAGAAATGAATTGGTTTTCTCTGGAATAGTCTCGGGTATTCACATATAGTCAAAAAATATTAGACGCTGTACTTTTGGCTATTTTTAATTCATTTTAAATAGTTGTTCATAATGGTAGTAAAACAGAACTATAATCATGTAAAATAAACCATTTTTATGCTTCCAGAAGGCTAAAAAATTCAACACCCCATTAAAATATAACTATATCCACTAATTAAATAAACACTTGGTAAAGCTGCAGTCAGAGACATCTTTCATTAGTGAGAGGTCAATGAATTGATCAGTCTGTGCAAGCTGAAGATCTCTCTTTCTATGTATGTAACACTTCTAATAGTAAAAACACCCATGCAATTAAATCCACTTTTTCCCTAGCAATTTCCAGATGCTCTCTATTGTATATACTTCAGAAAGGTCCAAAGATACATGATTCTCCCCAATGTACTTAATTCTAGTAAAATTTATGCTTTTAAACTATGCTGTAGAGTATGCGTGGTGGGATTTACACAGAATGAAGAGAGCAGGTGTTTGTGTATCACTGGCCTTTAAAATTCTTAATTTTATTCATTGATCTAATAATTTATTTAAACAGCTGTTCTTTAACTCACAGATGAAGAGCTCATGAACACTGCTGGGTCTTTCCAGAATATAAATAATAAATGCCAGTGTTTTGATGCTCTGGCAAACATTTTGAAAATTTACTATCAATATTGTTGATGGTAACAGTCAGGTGATGATTCAAATTATAATCTGTACATACAGCACTTAACACACATTAAATAAGTCAAACAACCTCTTTGAAATACAGTAGATTAAGGATAACGAGAGGCTATATCTCCCAGCACTGATATGCTGCCACCTCTGACTGCTGTTTTTCATCACATAGCCATGCTACACAGCAGTGGGAGTGAAAAAGAACAACATATCCAATTGCAACTTCAGGGGGGTGTTGCTTGCAGTGAAAAGTAAATTAACTTTGTTTATTTTTTGGCAATGCAACCAGCTATTGACCCAGTTTTATACTATCAAATCTAATTTATAAAAACAACTAAACGACAAGAAATAAAACTGCTTTCCTCGTCACATATAATTGGTTACAGATTGCCACTCCAGTGATATTTCCAACTCTCATTGTGACAAATCAATAAGTGTTCAGCCATCTAACTTATTCCTTTGACAAGTTCTAATGAAGTTTTCTCTGCCAAGAATAATGGGGCCCGTTACTGGAAAGTGACTTGGCCATTTATTCAAATTTTCATGAGGTATTAAGTCCTCAAAGAGACCCTTACCACATGCATGTCTCAGGGGTGGGTGGGGGACTGAATGGAGAATTCTCAAGGAAACTCGGTCAGTCTGAATCTGTGTAACATCGTAGATTAGATAGACTTGACCTCTATCAACTTGAGATTGTTGCAATTACTCCGATTAATCTCTTTTTTAGCACATACTCTCTTTTTTTCCTAATGTTTCGGTACTCCGTGCTTGATACATGCATGATGTGAATAGGAAATTAAATTAAATTACTGGTATTGTATCTAAAAATGGAACTTGGTAAAGAGGGAGGCTTGGTGCAAAGCTCATGGTGAAGTGGTGAGTCAGATAGTCAAGTGATAGTTGGATGCCAGCCAGATTCCCCATTGTCTGGGGAGACGATAGCTGAATCTTTGTAAGTGACTGTGACTGGAGGCAAGAAATTTCTGTTAAAAAGTTAAAATTAAATAATACTAATTCCACCTCCTGTTCCCCAGAAATCTATTAATTTACTGAAAAGGAGAAACATAATGAGTAAAAACCTATTGTAACATAATTTCCTCCCTAAATGTAAATGGAGTTTAGATTACCACCTTTTAAATAGACTGGCAGGTGCGAGGTCTAACCCTTTCCCACAGCGATCTGTGCTTAACAACTTGCATTAACATTGTGGAAATCTTTACGTTGCCTTTAATTAAGCTGAACTGGATCTCTAAATTTTGCCTGGTCCAGGACTACTAATGAATTCTGCACAAACAGCATGAAGAAGGCTCGAGTCCTGTTGTTTAGGTGGTAACTACTCATCAGTTATCAGTGGCTTTTATAATTTCTATAGCTAAATCTTATCACTGAGACATCATTTTTAGTTAGGGCACAGCCTTCTAAGAAAAGCTAATACTGTAATACAATAATAACATTACAATGCTATTGAGAAAGTAGCTTGTGAAATTACCAAAAGGTTTAACTTTTGCCACTTGGAATTATTTCATAACCTTTGCGCTGTGCTCTAAGAAATGAAAAAGGTGCTTTGAGCTACTGTGATTATATATACAAACTACAGGCCTGGTTGTAGAGGACCAGTGTCTACACTATGGCTGGGAAGAGGTTAAATGGCTGGAGAGGGGCAGCCAATCAGCTGCAGAGGGCACCTGAGGCAGAGGGCAGAAGCCAGTATAATGCCAGGAACAGCAGGGCTGAGAGGTCAGTCTGCCTGGGGAGTTGCAGGGAGAAGGTCTCTCCTGGGCTGGCAGGCTGCAGGACCAGGACCCTGGAGAGCTCCAAGTGTGGTGCAGCAGCAGGGGCCTGGAGAATTCAAAGCTCCTGAAGGGAGTGGACAGCAGCAAGTAGCTGGAGAAGCAGTTGGAGGGCAGGGAGCCGAGAGCAGATGGCGGCTGGATCCAGGCCTGTGAGGAGTGGTGTGTGACTGGGGCTGCGGGGAATTGGCCCAGGGAGTTGACGCCCAAGCAAGTGGAGAGACTGGAGGGAAGTGGAAGGCCTCACTGGAGGCACGTAGGGTCCCTGGGCCAGGGCCAGGGCCTGGTGTAGAGGGCGGATCCAGGTACCTCTCTGCTCCCCCAGCATGCCAGGGGTGGTGCAGGTGGCAGGAGGGGAACAAGCTTCTTGGCCCTAGACTGTTTTATACTGTGGCTGGAGACAGGCAAGCTGGACTAGACCTGGCTGCTGCCACAAAGTGGGCCAGGGGACCTAGCTATACCCCGGAAGGGGTGGGACATGGGCTTAGCCGGAGGACTAAGACCCCAAGGAGGACTCAAAGCGAGAGTTCAGTCATGTGGAGAATAGAGCACAAACTACCAGCAGGAGGACCATTGAGTTTAATTCCCTGTAACACCACCAGGAGGAACCCTGCTGGTGAGCCCCGTGCTGAGGAACTGTTACACTGGTTCAGTACACATTGAAGTCAATGCAGATCTTTTCAGTGAGATCAGCGTTCATTGGATCCTCAGCTTCTGGGTTTGACTGTTGGTTCTGTTAACAAGTCAGCATTTGTCAACTGCAACTGCACAGTGTTATCTGACATACCACAGTTTCCCCTTTCCCTTAGAAAAGGAAGTAGCTGTGTGCAACATATACTGGTAAATGTTGACTTCTTAATGGCAGCCAAGATAGAATTCTTCAGCTTCCCTTTTCTTCTTCTGAGACTGTTTATGTGAACTTGATAGTGCTGTATACAGACTATCAGCTTAATTTGTTATATCTGTGCAGGGGGGGGGGTAGCATCTTTTAAATTTCAGTATATGACAAGACAGTAGTTACCATTAAAAAGTAAACATTTGACAGGTCAATCAGAGAAGTCTGAATACTCATATAGAGTCATATGCACAGGGATGATATTTACTTTATAAGAGTATTTAGAGATCTCTGAGTAAATTACCAAAGCCCCACCTCACCTTGCACTGAACTCCTTTTAAAACCGTCGAAGAATTCTTCTCCTTTGTTTTTCCAAAATATTGCTCATAAATGGAGAGATGAGGTCTTCATATCTTCCTCTCGTCTTTGGCACCACCAAAGCTTTTTGATAATAAACCTGAAGTGAGACAATGACCAATTGCATAATTTTGTGGGTTTTGCCACTGGGGAACAAACACAAGATTAATGATGATTAGCTGTAAGAAAATGTATGAATTAATTCTTCAAGACTCAAGTCTTCCAGCACTAATGGAAATGGGCTCTGGGTAGATGTAGTCCTGATTTGTATTTTGATGCATAAATTGAAATAAGACACCATGACGCAACATAGCACTAGGAAATCTAGCACTAGATATCGCCTGCCTATTGCTGAGCACTGTTCATGTCTTTGAGTGGTGGGCATTTGGAAATGCCTCCCTCTGAACAAGCACAGGCAAGGATAAATCTGAATCCATTTCTGTTGCCTGGTTCATTTGTGAAGGCATTTTGAGAAATTCTCCTTCAATATACTATAGCCCTTCATGAACTCAGAGATGTTTGTGCGACTGGGCTTTGGCATGAGTCAAAGACATCATCACTACAGTTCTAAAGCTGAGTACAGAAACCTCTTTCTTTTAGACATCCCAGTGTTCAGTCTTTGTCACTCTCCTTAACCACGTCACAGAAACATGGCAGCCTATCTGTTCTGCCTATGTTTACAGCGTAAGTGAATTTGAAAGCTTACTGTATTGTATATTTGCCTTTGGATAGAATTCATCTCTTTCTATTTTATCAGACATTTCCAATGTTTTTGTGTTCAACTTTCTCATGAATTTTTATTAGGCAAAATTCTTTTGGGAGGGAAATTGAAAGACAAAACAAAAACAGGGACCCAAGTGCCTTGCAGATGGAAAAGATGAGAGTGGCGATGCCTGTGGGGTGGAGGGAAAATGAAATTATTAGGGTGCACCTCAGAAAGTAATGAAGGTTGGCATAATTGTGGAAAGAGATTCTCTTGATAGTTCCTCCTCCTCTTTTATTTCAACAGGGTTAGAGAGACTGTTGCAGGCCTGAATTCCCCGTTTTCTGTACATTGTCTAATTTGAAAACGGATACTAAAACCAATTGATGCAAGAATCTTTCATTTCCTGCAAACCTTACATTAGACAGGAGGCAGATAGGAACAAGAACAGCCCTTTGTTATATATTAGCACATACAGACTGCCTTTTAGAAAGCTCACTTACAGAATTACAAAACTGTCTCAACATCCACCATTGACATGCATACACTTCTGGGGTATAAATCAGCGGCTATTGTAACAAAATCTATACACAACAACTTTGATTCGAAAATGAAAATACAATGCGGAAATGTATTTACTCCTATTTCTATTTACCTAAATTCCCCAGGGATGTTGCTACTGTGATTGCAAAAACTGTCAGAATCTTTAATGACTGTAAACAATCAAAACTTGCATAATTTTCGCAACTGTTCCCCAAACAACATCTTAAACACAAGGAACTTGCTTAGCACTGGGTTTGAGAATTGATTCTACAGACTCGGATAGAAATATGATGCTGGCAGAATTAACCAATGCCACTTCCACCAGTTTAGTTGTTTACCTTCAGGTGTCCTATCCAAACTTTTAAAGGGTCAGCCCTCAGTACTTCAGATTTAAGTTTCTCTGGCTAGGAAGGTAGGGTAGGCAGAAGTAGCAAGTTACAGAGCTATTGTGGTTGCTTTCAAACTCAGCTGGTTTTCCTACTTAGGCTGAAAGTTAGGAATGCAAGATGAACAGTGCATGCATAAATCATTATTGGCATCATAAATGAAATGGTCCTGAAGATCAGACTGAATAGTTTAAGGATAATCGTCATTAATCACAAAACTGGTTTGAGTCTTGAACTAACAATACTCTTCCTGCTAATGAGAGTTGAGAAAATGTATTCGCAAGGTCCTGGCACCTGGAATTCTTTCTTATTCAGAAATTAAGGTATACGCAATGGGGATAATAAATTAATGCTGTCCTGGAGGTCTTGAGTAATTAATCTCCTCATTTTTCTTTTTTAGGAACTCTTTAAGATTGAAGGCAATCTTGGAATTCTAAGACAAAAAAGGGCCATTGTGGCAACTGCAATATTAATTCCAGAAAATCAGAGACCGCCATTTCCAAGAGTTGTGGGCAGGGTAAGTCTTGACCAAAAATAGCATAAAATTGCAATATTAAATAATTCATCCATTTCTCAAGTTTTTATGCAGCCTCTAGCACAATGGTAGGCACATGCTAGAGAAAATTGAGGCGTGCGGAAAAGAGGTGTTTTCTGGTTTTCCTCTTTGGACAGAGAAGCATGATTTTTACATTTCTAGGATTTCTAATTTAACAGAATATCAGTTCTGGTAAAATGGATTTATCAGAGTGGTATGTTTTTAACCTTGGAAGGAACTTCACGGTAAAAGTCACCTAACAAATGCATGTGTCCAGTATTGATGTCCACATGACAAGCCATGAAGTTCCAGTCAAGAACAATGTGTTCCCTCGGGAATATAGGGTGGGATATCTGGGAACTGGTTTTGCTTTTAATTGAGGTTATAGCAACCAAAAAATGCACAAAGACTTTGGACTCCTTTTAATCTATCAACAGTATCCACTGACCATGTGTGATAGGTAGTTTTTTGTGTAGATCTGTCAAAAACAATACCTTATTTTGTTTATTTCTGTAGACTCACACATACATATGAAGCTGCAGTTCTTATGCCTAGATTTTCTGACCTGCACATGTATAATTTGCACATGCAATTAGCAGTATTCCTTACAATATCTGAAATACAAATGGATCATTTAATGCATCATTTGTTGTCATTGCATAGACATACTTTGCACAGGGGCATTTCTAAATATGGTCCCTGTTTTTGAGTTGCCACTTATATCATCAGAGTAACTAAATGCACAGCACCTGGCCAGGATCTGAGTCTATGACGGGTGTGTAAAATAGCCAAGTGGCATCTAACTAATTACTGTAATAATTAGGAAAGTTTGATTATTTTTGGTAGAAAAGGAAAATTACCACTGAATCTTTTAGTCTCCTCGTTGCCTTTCCCCCTTACATTTATACTAACCATAGAACTCTCCACAGCTGGGAAGAAACTTGATATATTTTTTTTTAAAGTACAAGCCTTATTTACTTGTGAAAAATCTACCCTGATTAAGCTTTTCTTCACTTGTTTAAAATAATGAATTGAGAATTTAGAGTCATGAGTAACTTGCTAAAAGAGCTTGGTAATAAAATGAATAACATGCTCATGATAAATATTTGATATCTTAAACATCTCCATAGCGCAGCAACATGTAGGAAGGATGTGTGATTTCTAAAGTTCTGTGATGTGTTCGCTAGTTGTTCCATACAGACTCTGCTGGTGTGCCCTAAAAGTTCTTTAGTGTTCGTTAGCATAATGCTGTTTCAAACTCTACACACCAACTGTAGAGTTCTCAGATATGAGTGGTTGAGATAAATGATGTATAGGAAGAGGGGTGTGTGTGTGAGATTTTTTGGTTTTGTTTTCTAAATCTATTCATTTGCTTTTGTATTAAGTTTAAAGGGCAAGTCATTTGAGATGTTTCTCACCGGCTGTGCATTCATCCGTCATAAAACCCTTTTTTATCAAATCTAATGAGAATATATTTTACATAAAAATCTTTTTAGTCATTTCATAAACCCCACTCTCAAGTAATAATGGATGGTTCTCAAGTCACTAAAATGCTGATGTAGATCTGGATTTCAATCCTTTGAGAATTTGATTCTGCTCTTACAAAAATTGATTCCAGCCTTGAAATTCAGATCTGGATCGATTCTTCAATCATAACTCCCCTCTTCATTTGGAAGTGGTTGAGTTAGAATCATCTCTGTTATTGTAGGATGTAATTTTAACTGGCAACTACATTTCAGCACTGAAAACACCAGTAATATTTTTTCCTGTTGAATCTTCACAAAAGGTCATTATTAATTCTAGAGGAGAAATAACCAAGACTTATCACTGTGAAACATAAACATTACCAGATAAATGGCTGGATGAGCAAATGACCTACTGCTTCTTCAGATACAGCTTCAATATGCTAATCCCTATAATATCCTTTTATGATGACCGAATAAAATAAATTGGGGGTCTTAATCCTGAATTAAATACTTGGTTGGAAAACAAATAATATTTTGGTGACCCAGGTTACCACAAAGTATGGCAGAGTGTTTGAGAATAGTTACTGGAAGGAGAGAGGGAGGGAGGGAGGGAAACCTTGTGGAGCATTATCAAGATTCCAAAATTAGTTTCTGTTGCAAACTTTGCTTTCTAGTAATTGAACCCATGTTATCTTCCCGGGAGATCCAATTTTTTCTGCTAGTCCACTCTTCTCCCCCACCCCCTTCCCTGCTATAGGGAAGCCTATGGTCTGTATTAGGAAACAGAAGGAGCCCTTAAAACCTCAGTTATTTTAATTGTTTATCAGTTGATAATATATATTTAAAATATGAAGCCAAAACAGCCATCTAAGCCAATACCTGTCCTCTTTTTGTCCTTGTCAAATATCAGTGGTCCTGTGGCTCTGTGTACTAGGGTGCAACATGACTCATTCAAATTTAGAGGGGGTAGCTTTATATGCTCATGGGTCAGACTACTTGGTAGAGAGAAACAGGAGGATCAGGCAGGGTGGAGAGGACAATCTATGCCTTCATCACTTTAAACAGCAACTGCAGCCTCATTTTTTTCCTTACTCTCTCTGCTTCTTCCCTCCCACCTCTCTGTATATTTTGTTTCTTTCTTCCTGCCCTCAGCTCTGTCTTTCCACCTTTATTATTTCTTCTGGCTCCCTTTTTTCTGTATCTCCAAACCAAAACTTCAAGTTAGTAAGGTTCATAGCGCCATAGGTGGTGGCTCAGGTTAGCTACCGTATTCAAAACTAGGCCTAAGTATAGAGAGGAAGAGCAGCAGTATGGTTGAAGCTGGAAAACTGGATTTCTTGTTCATTGCTCAGGCCTGCCAGGAGTTCCTTTGTGATCTTTGTTTACTTCCAGAACATTCAGGAATGAAGGAAATTTTAGACTCTTTGAAATTCCCAGCCTTAGTGCACCCTTTGCCTGTTTTGTCTGCTTAGAGGACAAGCTTTTCAGGGCAGGGACTTTCTTCTATTCTGTGTGTGTACAGTGTCTGCCTCAGCCAGTCTCTGATCTTGGTTGAAGTCCCGGATGCATCTATAATACAAAGCAAGAATTAGTAGATCCAGTCTAGTCAACTACACATTAAAAACGTGAATGTAAGAATAGCCATTTGGGGTCAGACGAATGGTCCATCTAGTCAAATATCCAGTCTTTTAACAGTAGCCAATGCCAGGTGCTTTAGAGGGAATGAACAGAACTGGCAATCATGAAGTGATGCAACCTCTCTCACCCATGCCCAGCTTCTGGTAACAGAGGCTGGAGAAACTTCAGAGCATGGATTTGTGTCTCTGCCCATCCTAGCTAAGAGCCATTGATGGACTTACTTTCCAGAAATTTCTCTCATTTGAACCCTGTTATAGTCCTGGCCTTCACAAGACCCTCTCGCAAAAAGTTCCATAGGTTGACTGTGTGTTGTGTAAATAAATATTTCCTTGTGTGCATTTTAAACCTGCAGCCTATGAATTTAATTTGATGACCCCAAGTTCTTGTATTATGAGGAGTAAGTAACTCTTCCTTCCTTATTTGTTCACACCAGTTATGATTTTATAGACTTTGATCATATCCCCCCCTTAGTTGTTTCTTTTCCAAGTTGAAAAGTCCCAACCTTATTAATCTCTCCAAATATGGAAGCTGTGATGAATATTAAATTAAAAGGAAAGTAGTCAGGAAATGTGTAAGAGGGCAGTGTCCTCCCTCCTGCCTCTTTTTAAGTTACCAACAGCTCAGAGACCTTCTAGAATGCAGCTTAGGTGGTTTGTTTCACAGTGTCCTTCCCCACCACCTTTGCAGACTTGTGCAGCCCTGGATTTACCAAACATACACTCCTTAGCTCTCTGAGCCAAGGCACGAGGAAATGGAAGAGATACCCGAGAGACCACTATTCCTCTCCCTCCTACCTTTTCATTTCCTTCTTATGTCTTTTTTACCTTCTGTCTAATGCACCAATTAAAGCCTTAGCTCTCTTCAGTTCCTCCCAATCCATCCAGTGCTTCTAAATTGGTCTTCTAAAGCATCTAATTGGACAAGAATGCTGGATCACCTGCTGCTGCCCAGCAATATGTCACAGATTTTGAAGGTCAACTATATCATGTATGGAATAGGCATAGCCCAGAAAGCAGGATCGTGGAAGTGTTTGTACTGACCTTCATGGAGCCAAAATTCTAATCTGGAGTGCTTTTTAAACCCAGGTAGTAAGAATATGGTTTGTTTTGCTCTTCTAGTCATTCATGGGCCTTTTTGCCAATAGAGCATTAAGTCTAGCTGTTGCTCATGGTAGGTTTGTGAATTACAGATGATGCGAAACTACTTTGAGATTCACCCTCTCACTGTACATAGGTCTCCACAAAACCGTCAAATGATAAAACCATTCTAAATGGTGATACAGAGGTAAAAATGTTTCTATCCCACTGCCACGCTGTCACTCGATATCAGTGGTCGACAACCGTTCACCAGAAGATGGCGCAATGGTCAGAGGTTTTAAGGGAAACTACTGCTCAGAAGTAAAAACAATGAAAGTCCTGTGGCACCATAAAGAATAACAAATTTCTTCAGCTTTTGTGAGCTCCAATCCACGTCATCAGATGCAGTGGTTGGAGCCCACCAAAGCTTATGGCTGAAGAAATTTGTTAGTCTTTACGGTGCCGCAGGACTCTTGTTTTTGCTGTACACAGACTAGCACGGCTACCTCTGTGGAACTGTTCAGAAGTAGATTGGAATCTACAGGTTGAAGACCACTGATCTACAGGGCCGTCCCATGGGAGGAGCAGGGCCCAAGGCCAATTGGCCAAAGCGGGGCCCCTCCCCCACATGCTGGAAGTGAGCATGGCGAGCCAACTAGCCTGCTCCACCCCCGGGCTAGGAGGCCGAGGCTGCCAGCGTGGGAGGCTGAGGCCTCCTGTTGGGTGGGGAGCCGGCTCCAGCCCCGGTCCTGGCCCCGGAGGCCACCTGCTGGTGGGAGCCGGCTCTGGTCCTGGCCTTGGGCTGGGAGGCTGCCTGCGGGGGGTGGGGGGGAACCAGCCATGTGGGGCAGGCTGGTCCAGAGGCTGGGCCCCATGTGCTCCACCCTGGGCCTGCCTGCTCCGCCCTGGGGGTGGGGATGGGGATGGCCATCCCAGGGGCTGGGCATAGTCCTCCTGCCCTGCCCCGCCCTGCTGCCTTTGGCTCACTGCCAAAGGTAGTGGGGCAGCTATGGGAGGAGGAGCTGCAGTGTGGGGCTCACGTAACCTCGGGGCCCTGGAGCGATCGCCCCGTTCACCCCCCCCCAGGGACAGCCCTGTTGATCTATATATTAGCCCTGCAACGGTCCTCTTCTCCACTATTGCCATATGAAAAGAGATGATTTGTGTTACTGTAGGAGCTATGAGCCCTGGTCATTGATCAAGACCCTGTTATGCTAGAACAAAGAAACAGTCTCTGCCCAAAAGATGAGAAGACAGGAGAGCACAAGGAAACAACAAGAAAATATCAGATAACATGATCAGCAGTGGGATCAGCATGCCAGCAGCCAAGGTGTTTTCGAGTTTTTTTTTTTTTTTAAGGCATCATGGAAAAGGAGAATTTAAAGAGGGTGTTGAATGAGCAAAATGCATTAGAAACAATTACTAGAAACGGTCGTGAGCGTATTGCTCCATGTCTTGAATCATCACTAATGAGCGATTTCAAGATAATGGGTAAATTACTTCACAGCATTGTGCAAAAATTCACTGGAATCTATAACTATGGCTAAACAACTGTTCTAATGTGTGTGGCTAAACTTGGAACAGATATCCGCACAAAGGCACCTAAATATCAGCTTGATTTTTTTAGTAGCGCTATGCATCTGCCACTGCCATATAAGGTAGTAAGAACCACACGTACTCAGCACTTTTGAATACTGTGACATTTATTTAAAAACACATTGGGTGCATCTACACTGGCAAGTTAGGTTGACTTAAAGCCAAAGCCAACAGCTATGTCTGCTGTTAAGTCGACTTAACAAAGTCGACTTAAAGTGTTGTCAATTTAAGTCAAGTTAACAAAGTCGACTTAACTTTGTAAGTGTAGACATAGCCTTAAATTTTAGGTTTCATTAGATGTCTGACATTTTGCCACCCAGGCCAGAAAGGGGTGCTGTGAAGCTGTGGTTTAGATCTCTAAACATCAGTAGCCCACAAGCATAAAGTTTCACCATGTCTTCCACCAGTGTAGTTATTCATTGGAGGGTGACAGTGTCTAATTTAGGCACCTAGCTCTGAACATTTTTCCCCTAGTCTGATATGAAAACAAAATAGATTGTGTACTTTTATTTGAAGATGCAGAAGAAAATACTATCAGTGTTTCAAATAAAGGGAAAGAAATATTCCAGAACAGCAGCAGTGATTGTAAGAATGTGCTTAAGAAAACATTGTAAAATTTTCTTATTAAAAAAACCACAACAACAAAAAACCCCACCTCTAATTGTTAAACTACTGGGGGTGGGGAAGGAAATTTGTATCCTTTCATATTTTTCAAAATCCAGTAAGAGTCAATGATTACAATGAAAGCTTTGATGGTTATTTCCTTTTTGGATGCAGAAACACCTGCCTTAGCTAGACACTTTGGGAAAATGTCAACATCGGAGAAGCATTTATGGTGAAAAATCATGGTGATGTCTAATTTACATTCCTGTTACAAGTCATGTGCAAACCTCAGAAAAGTCTGGAGTTCTAATTAAGTTACAAATGCTCACTGGGAGCAGCTTCAAGAGATTGGAAACGTGACTCAAAGTTTCACAAGAAGCAATTTTCCTCACACAGGATTTCTGATCCTTTCTGCTTCTGGTGTGGCTCAGATAGTCCAGGAGACACAAACATAGTTGCAACTGCTAATACAAGAGAACTAGTAAATAACTTACATCCCCTCTTGTTTCTCCAACATGGGAAAATTCCTTAAAATCTGATAGAGTCCCCAGAGAGATACAGTAGGTTCTGTCAGCACAAACACAGTCACATGGACTCTTCCTGCTCCCTGGTTAATCTTAAGTGGTCTAAGAGGCAGGCTGTGGACATCTTTTTTTTTTTTTTTTTTTTTTTTTTTTTTTTTTTTTTTACAAAAAAAAGGGGGGGGGGTTTTTCAAAAAAAAAAAAAAAAAAAAAAAACCAACCTATAGTTTTCACATTGTTAGATTTTTAAAAATGTG
>ML685783.1:23624026-23752129 GCA_007922175.1 Pelusios castaneus
AATATAATATAATATAATATAATATAATATAATATAATATAATATAAAACTGCTGGTTTTCTTCTGCATTCTACCCAGTTTCTCTTTCAACTAAATGCATAAGATGACCCACTTAGGGACATACACTACTATTAGTAGAACTCCCACTGATATGGATATTTTCACAATATAGCTGTTACCCTTTATGTTCACAGCTATCAACTTACATTTCTGCTCCTTTAGATTTGGTATAAACAGCTCACCATCAATGATTTCATTTCCTCTCCCTATCCACCTGCCTTTCCACCATCTTTTTCATATTTTTGAATAACGAGTGAATAGTATGGACAAGGTTTATGGAAACAAAAACATATTTAGGGGATGCACAATTGCATGAAATGAAGTGGCAAAATATTTTGCATAGATTTTTTTCCAAACATTTTTTCACCAATTTCACTCAGCTCTAGTAACACTCAGACTGTGACTCAACAGAACATTTAAGCATTTGTTTAAAGTTTAAACCCCACTTATATCCCATTAATGTCAGTTGGATGAGGTTATGCTTTGCTAAATCAGAGCCCAAGGGCCCAATCCAAAGCCTACTAAAGCCAATAGAAAGACTCTCATTGAGTTCAATATGCTTTGGATCAGATTCAACTGCTTCAATGTTTTAGTAGGAGCAGAATGTCATTTGGGTAGATAACTTGAAACAAGTGTGAAATAAACTTGACATGAATGTAGCAGGTTTTGCTGTTTTCCCACTCCTTCGAGCAAAAAATTTGAAAGTACATCTGCAAAAATGAGCTTTTCATCTAGCCTCAAATTTGCCTAGTTTCCTAGATGATGGCTTTTTCCCACTCCTTCAGAAGTTTTTCCTTTCATTTTTGTAGCACATACAAGAAACTATTAAGCTTACATTTTCAATTGAGCTTTCTCAGTACTTGCCAGAGACTGGAATGGATTTTGATAATAAAAAATCTACACAGTGATGAAGTCCAGAAATTGAAAGCAGTGGCAATCCTTATAATTCAATAACATGTCATAATATATTTTTTTAACTTATTAAAATGGCAGGAATTGAGGAAGTAGGGTTACAACTAAGATGCAAATTAATGTCAATGGCTTTACTATTTCGAGGAGAGGTTCATGTTCAAACCTGATTAAGGTCTAATAGAAAAAATAAGGCAAAAGAAGGCACATAAAATTACCAAAGAACGTATTGCTTCGGATAGGGCTAATGATTAAATCTGAAGGATCAGTGATGATTTTTTCAGGGAACAAGTACATGCAATAAATAAGGGAACTCGCCATTCGTGCAAAGAAAAAGTATAAAGATCTATGTGAATTTTATCACTCATAAAAATTAATGAACAACACAGCACATGTTGATTTATGGTATTTTCATATTTTTATTCAATTTCAACATCTAATGTTGATGTGTTATTGGGGTTTTTTAAACCTGAGTTTAAGGGTCACTGGAACTAGAAAATTAATTTTAATTAATAGAACCTATTTATGTTTGAACTCATTTTGAGCTGTTTAGAAAAGAATCCAGTTATACTATTGAATTCTATTAACTTATTTTATTGTGAGGATCTCAAGGAGTTATTATTAGTGAAATTATTTTTTTTTAGAGGAGTGGAGCACAAATAGTAAAACACAAAACCCACCAACAACTATAATGATCTGTGAAAGTGAAATCTTAAAAAGCAAGTACAGTATTTCCTTTAGGGAAGAAGCTATGGATGGAGACAAATTGATGAAGGGCACTCTTTGTAAGTAGTGGAAAATGGATTTTTTAAAAGGTTTCTTAAAGGATGGTCATTTCAAAGACTGCAGATAAAAGGATCCACGTCCAACTAACAACCACCTAATGAAAGTTCTGCACATTTTAGTTGCTGAGTATGTGCACTAATCCTTTATCTTGTTGACATGAAAATATGCTTGGATAACATTTGTTTATTCCCATAACCTTCCTCATTATAAACCTTTATTCCGTGTCGACTCTGGATAGATTTTGTTCAATAAGGAAAAGGCTTGTATACTGCTCTGATTCATGCTCCAATACAATAGCTACTTTTTACAATGCAGAGAAAAAGAGCCAACAATTTTTTCCCCCCACAAAAGAGTAATTTTATAAAATTCTTATTAGACTGTCAGAGTTAATTATATTTTATGATAGGGCTGATTTTTTTCTTATCAGGGTTTTAAATCAAGAGCTGGAGGCAAACTACATCTAAATTGCCATTTTTTTCCCTTGATCCACTTGAGGAGTGACTCCCCGTTGACTGTGTAATGAACTATGTAGACCCGTATACAGTAATGGTATTTGAAAAGGGGGAAGGGATGTGATGCAGAGCTGAAGGAATTATTTCAGAGCAAATAATTTGTTAAGTGAGTTTAGCTTTGTTTTCTCTTCATGAACATACTTTCATTTTTAGTTTGTTTGTTGGGCACACCTAGTCAACAAACATTTTACACAAACATTTTTAGGAATGTTTGTGAGATGTGTGTTTTTACAGTATTTTTAACAGTTCGTGGTGTGCAACTGATCACCTTAGTCTCATGGTATTGTTACTGCTCCTTGGATTGATGGCTGAAACTTTTACAAACAGGATGCAACAGTGCTGTCTGACCTCTTAGGGGTCAGGGTCTGTGAGCCTTATGGAGTTATTAGACCCAGCTTAAAAGGGAGCACATGATTAGAAAAAACAGAAAGTGGCTTAGTTGAGAAGGAGCTGTAGGTGTGAAAGGGTTGTATGTAATAACCTCTGAAGCAGGGGGAGGGAATGGAGTATCGTCCCTTCACAGCTTCCGGGAGCTGTGGCCAATGATAGGCAGAGGAACTGCTTTTCATTTGGAAGTTTTGCCAGAGTCTTTATGTTGAAAATAAAAATGTGTCCAGAAGGAGATTTAGCCATGGCAGTGAGTCATTACTGGGCCGGAGAAACAAGCCAATAGCCTACAAGGAGGAAGAATGTCAAAGAGATTTCAGAATGGCTACACAAAGACTTTGTGTGTAACCATACGGTCCCAGGAGTATTCAGAAGACAACTAACATTCTTGCAAGTAAAATCTCTCGTACGAATATTCCCAGAAAGCAAATAGAAAAGATTGGGAATACAATGAAAGTTAATTCATTATTTTTATTCAACTACTTTTTTTAAAGTGCTAGCTAACAGGTTAGTCAAATTCCAAAAGGAAAGTTGTAATTTAAGAACCTAAGTCTTATTTTGAAAAGGTACTTTGATGCTAAGCTTCTAAGTCTCAGTGAAAGTCATTGGGGTACTACTACTAAGTACATGAATCAGTTTTGAAAATAGGGCTTACGTTACTTTTGGCCACTTGTGTTTTTTAATGTTTTTCTGCAGCTCTACTGTAAGACAGTGCTTCCAGTGAATCCCCATTTTCTCTAATCATGAGCCAGTCAGAGAAATGTTGTCTTGCTATTAGGATGCGCAGCTTTGTCACCGATGATCTATGGATTTTTCTCATGCTGAGTAGTATCTTACTTCCTAAACAGTCATGTTAAAATCTTTGAGACACAATGTGGTGCCCTTAGTTACAGAATAGTGCCCTATAATTGCTCCATAAAAAGTCTAATCACTTCAGTCAATCACTTTTGGAGTCAGATGTTACTCTAGGTGTCTAGGGTATTAAAGTTTGGCTCCCTAACACTACGCACAAAGTAAGTTACTACTCAGTGTGAATAAGAGTATAGGAACTAGCCCTGTGTGGTCTTAAAGTAATTATCTGTGCTCTTAATAACCCAGCTCTCAAATAGTATAAATCTTCCCTAGCTCATAAGGATGTTGTGATACTTATTTCAACTTAGGCTTCAAGCCATTTGGATGTCTGTACACTTATATACTGCCTTTCATCCAAAGTCTTTCCTATTTTCATTTTGGAAATTTACATATATGGGGAAAATGAAAAAGACGATATAGAAAATTAAAAAACTATATTTCTTGATCATGGAAACTCTCTGAAATATGGACGTATTTTGTATTCTCATGTAATGATTTGTGTGTAACTGGATTTTGATTAACATGCTGTAGCATAAAAAAGACACTGGACAACAGCAGATGGATAGCTCTTCAGAAAAGAATATTTATGAACTGCTTATTAGTGTTAAATGTTTATTCACAGCTATGGCTTTTAAATATATAGTTGTGTTGAGGTACAGTAACTGAGTCTACTACATTTGAAATGTGGAGAAATAGATTGTATAACGCAAGTTGAATGGGTGTGGACATAATCTGTCATATGACTCAAGACTTCATTTGTTCCTCTGCTGGATAAAAGGAGAGAGGGCCTGAATTTGAGTGATGAGTTTTCTAATGGATAAATAGTAGATATGTGTAAGGCCTAATTCAGCTACAAATGAAGTCAGTGGAAATAGGATCAGGCACTTGCTGCATGCATGTAGAACAGTAAGAAGACCATCATAATGAAATTGTCAATAAAATGTCAAATGTAATAGAGTTGAAAAGCACTAGCTAGGCATTTCTATTGTACATACACAATGTAATGCTAAACTGAGTAAATAATAATGACCTCTACTTGCTTTTAATTAGTGTGTGGTGGCCAGGTATTTTCAAAGGAACTGTTTTAAAAATGCCAATAGCGCTTTTATTCAGAGAAAAGCTATTCAAAATTTAAATTTGGCCATCATTGTAGTTAAATGACAAATCATAATCAGTTGCTATGGAACACATCTACTGTATTAACTGTAAATTGATGCCTTTTTTTTTTTTTACAGGACCAGCCAAATTTTATTTTTAGATACATGTCTTGATAGTTGTAAATTGAGTTTAGGGGCTGATTACCATATAGCTGATATAAAATCCTCAGGATCTGCTAAAGAGAGACCTTCCGAACTAATCCTAATTGATAAGAGATCTGTCTTCTCATCCATAGACTTTTATAGCTGAATTGAAAGGAGTGATTTGTAATTTTAAAGGTCTGGATCTCTTTTTTTAATATCAGTTGCAAATCTCTGAGCTCTCCATATTAGCTGATAACCTGGAAATGTCTTAAGATCCTTATGTAGACAATAATTGTAGCCATAGAAACATGTTTTAAAATCATTTTCATTATTAATAAGGTTAATAAACCCTTTAAGTTTTTCTAAAAAAGACTAAAATGTGTTATTTTCTCATTTCCATAAACTAAGTAGTGTTGCTAATGTTATTAAGTCATTTGTTCTTTTTATATGAGACTTTTGATAGTATGCCTCCAGCTTTTACATTTCAGTAAAAATTAGAAAGCAAAGTCTAATTCTGGGGAAGCCTGCTTGCTTCATTAACCTAAAGGCTTCATTTACCCTAGTGCTCCTCCCTAGAGTCTGTTTGTCAGCCTGAATATAGATCTCTTAAATTGTATGTTAAAAAAATCAGACTTTTTTAGTATATTTCTGAATTTTCCATGTATGCTTGTGTAGTTTTATCAACTGTTAGGTAAATCGTTAAAGAATTAATTAGAACCACACATGTATTTTGATGATATGTTTGAAGGAGACTCAAACCTCTACTGAATGCCTCAACTTTTTGGAAATTCATATTTGATTCTACTATTGTTGGTGTATTGTTTTGCTCATTAACTGAAGAATATTAAAATGAATTAAATTGCATAATGTTAAATATAAACTTTACTTTTCAATTTTGGAAGTTATGATCTTTCAGTAAATCCAGATAAGCACTGGAATACAGTGACTCGTGAGATGGGAGATGGCTTACTGACCCTTTCACTGATTTCATATTGCATTTCACCACTTCTAATCCATATAAATATGGTAGTAATCTAAAAACATTGTCAAGCAATGAAATCCTGGTACTGATATCCTTTAAAGTGGCTAATCTGGAGTTCTTCCAATGAAGACAAAGTTAACATACTTCAGATTTACGTCTGTATTACTGGGGTCAAATCTGGTGCTAATTGGCCTTAATGGAATGAGTTGATAGTTACAATTAGTGAAGCATGAACTATTTAGTATGAAACAAAAACTGGCCTGAACATTTACCTACCCCAAAATTAAACCATATCTTTAAGTTGTTGATTGTCATCTTTTTGAGTCAGCAGTGAGCAAATAATGCATCGTTATGGGCACAGGTAGAATGCTTCAGGACTAACCATCTTTTATCAGACATAAAACCAACGTCTGTAACATCTGTGGTCATTGATAGATCCCTTGTACTTTTTACAAGTGTAGTGATGCAGGCTCCAGTATTTATATATTTGAGTGTTTATATGCTACCTATCTGTAATTTAATTGGGTACTCTATTTGTTTTTAAATGACACCAGTCATAATCCCATTTTGTAATGACATAGCCATTTTCAGGTTTAAGTAATAACACATTGAATTTGTAAAAAATGTGTATTAATAGAACGTCATAAATGTATATTTTAAAAAAAACTCTAAAAATACTAAACATCCTACTGTTCAAATAACCTAACTATTGTAACCACACTAAGATAATTCAGGGTCTTATATTTGTAATCTTTAGCCTCCATTCCTCCCTGACCTCACTTCCCGTATGTTCTCATTAATCTTCTTACCTTCCAGGACTTAGGGCTCATGAGTTTTATTTTTTATTTATTTTTATCTGTAACGTAGCTGAGAAATATTCTGGTTGCTCAATGAATGTATAATAATCACCTAAAACCCCAGCTATAAAAGGTGATAGAGATGCTTGAAAGTCATTATCCATCTCCCTCCATCACACCCTGCATCCAGCTCTGGGTAAAAATTAGAGAAGTTTTAGGATTGCTGTTGCCAGCCTATAGAATCAAAATGGCCTTATAGGGCCATTGCACCAGTGAGGATTGCCAGGGCACAGTGCACTATGGCTCAACCCTTTATGGCAAGGACGTCCGGATTACGCTGGATAATGATTCACCCTATATAGAGAGAATCTTGAACAGCTCTTCCATGACAGGGTTAAGGTCTATTTGTCAAGTGGCAAAAAAGAACTATCAGTGAGACCAGAGCCAGCCAAGAACATAAGAAGGACTTCATTGGTACAGTAGGTGGATTTTCTTTCTAGATCTTAGCCTATTTAAAACAATTTTTCTACATTTAAGTTTGAG
Source organism: Pelusios castaneus (assembly GCA_007922175.1). Lineage (NCBI taxonomy): Eukaryota > Metazoa > Chordata > Testudines > Pelomedusidae > Pelusios > Pelusios castaneus. The sequence continues at coordinate 23,631,096 of ML685783.1, forward strand.
CTCAGATCTGTTCAGCCATGCTTATTTGACTGCCTTTCTTTGTCTTTTTTTTTTTTAAACTAGCTAAAGTGTTAAACTGAGTTTTCCCCACTCTAATAGCTACATTTAGATTCTACAAGATGTAGAATGCATAGCCATTATCTGGCTAAGTTTAATAATTTAACTGCTCAAACTTTCACGAAATCTTACCATTAACTGCCTTAAATTGGAGTTTTTGACATTGAACAATGTTATGTTAAGCAACTGTGTGTGAATGAAAATTATCTCATTTTTCATGGTGGGGAAAGGAAACACCAGTAGAGGAGAAAGCTTCCTGTATTTATTTGGAAATGGAGTAGAAAGCATGGAACTATTTTTGTTTCTTTTGAAAATAATGTAGTTAATTGTAAAACCATCACAATTAAGATTTACTTATTGACAGAACATAAGTTTACAGGCTGATGCTAATGAGGCAGTTTGACAAATAAGTAGAAGACATACTTAAGAAGATGTACTTATTTTTAATGGTTAGTTTTTTCCCTCTTGCTATCAGTCAAACATAAGGTAAAACTCAGCCTTTTATTATGAAAATCAGTTATGTATTTAGTCTCCAAGTCCTTCCTCTGAAAAGTTTCCCTTCTTCAATTCTCCCAATAAAGTCTTAGGAGCATTATTTGTGTTCTCCTCCATATATGTTCCACGTAACATGTGTTCTCTCCTGAATGATATTTTAGAAACACAGGATAGGAGAGGTAATATCTTTTATTGGACCAACTTCCGTTGGTAAAAGAGATGGGATTTTGAGCCATAAAAAACTTTTCTTTAGGTCTGGGAAAGGACTCCCACGTCTTACAACTAAATACAAGGTGGAACAGATGGTTTAGCATAAGTAGTTAATACATGTTGTAGGAGCTGATCATCATCCTAGGTGAAGTGGGTAGATGACGCCTGCAGTCATTGGCCAAAAAAAAAAGAAAAAGCATTACTGGGCTATATGTTATAATAAACTATAAATCCAATGTCTTTATTAATGACTTTGATGTCTAATATTATAATTAAAAGAAGGTGCTAAGAAGTTATTGGGTCAAGTTCTCTGCTTCACCAGAAATACACTTTGTGAAACAGATCATGTGGACTTCAAAGACTTGGTTCTGTGCCCCTGTGAGGGATTACAGACCTCACATATGTGTCCACAGGTCTCTACAAGTTTGTATTTTGTGGCCACCACTCAGCAGCTCCTCTGAATGGGTGGAAAAGGGGGCTTAGTGAAGCTGTAGATAACAAAAGGATTTTTCCCATGGAGCTCCAACTGGGAAGATGGTTGGCTCCACTTCTTGGCTGGGAATAACACTTAAACCAGAAAAAGAGACAGAAAGTTGTCTGAACAGCTAGGTGAAATGCTGGCTGACTGCTGCTATGGATCTGGGCTAGTTGCTTGACCCCTGAGCCTAACCTCTCAATCTATTCCTGCCCTCCTTATCCCAGACCCTCACCTGTTCCTGGTTCCCTCGGGTTCCTGCTCCTACAACCTGCCCTGACCAGGGCTATCCCTAGAAGGGGGCAGAGCCCAGGGCCAGTTGACCTGTGGAAGCCTCTGCCCCACCTCCTCCAGTGCTGGGGGAGCAGAGCTGCCCTGGGCCAGAGGCCAGGCCGTGCTCCTGGCCTGCCCCAGGGCCAGTTGGTCTGCCTCCGGGGGCAGGTCAGCATTTGGTCACGCCACTCTAGGGTGGGGCTGAAATGCTGCCAAAGCATGGCTCCCCCCACCACCAAAGGCAGTGTGGGGGCCACCAAATGGTGGGGCCCAGGGTGGTTGCCCCACTTCTCCCCCAAGGACAGCCCTGGCTCTGACACAGACTCCAAGCCTGTGCTTGACTCCTGGTTCTCTCTCTGGCTCTGACGTTTGACTTGGCACCTGCCTCTGAATTTTGCCATCTGGCCACAGATGGTGAAAGACCATCTCCCAACTGCAGTACTAGTCATTGCAGCCACTTCTTGACTCTTATTCTTTCTGGCCTCCTGCCCAGACACACACTTCACCATTCCCTAGCAAAAGGGGTTATGAAGAAGGTGGCATATCAGCCAGCTGTGTCAGCTCTATGTTCAGTGGAGAGAACCCTAAGCCAGGGATTGGTAATATAGCCAGTCTCCACTCCATGTTCATCACTTGTGGAACACAAAAGTTGTGGGGTAGGACTGAAATTTTACCCCTTTGTGTTCTCCAATGGAAATCATACCCCAGTTTAGTAATTATCTGAACTAGATCATATTCTTACTGGCATGCATAGAATCAAAGAATCTTAAGGCTGGAAGGGACCTAATGAGGTCATCTAGTCCAACCCCCTGCTAAAAGCAGGACCACTCCCACTAAATCATCCCAGCCAGGGTATTGTCTAACCAGACCTTAAATATCTCCAAAGACAGATATTCCACCACCTCCCTAGGCAACCCATGCCAATGCTTCACCACCCTCCTAGTGGGAAAGTTTTCCCTAATATCCAACCTCGACCTCCCCAACTGCACCTGGGAACCATTGCTCCTTGTTCTGTCCTCTGTTCCTACTGAGAACAGCCTAGCTCCCTCCTTTTTGGAGCACCCATTCAATTAGTTGAACGTTGCTATCAAATCCCCCTTCAGTCTTCTCTTCTGCAGACTAAATAATCCCAGTTCCTTCAGTCTCTTCTCGTAAATCATGTGCCCCAGCCCAATAATTTCTGTTGCCCTCTGTTGGACTCTTTCTAATTTGTCCACATCCTTTCTATAGTGGGAAGCCCAAAACTGGACACAGTGTTCCAAATGTGGCCTGACCAGTGCCAAATAGAGGGGAATAATCACATCCCTCGATCAACACTCTTACTGATACAGTCCAATATGCCATTGGCCTTTTTTAGCAACAAGAGCACACTGTTGACTATATCCAGCTTCCTGTCCACCATAACCCCCAGGTCCTTTTCTACAATATTGCTACTAAGCCGATCGGTCCCCAGCCTGTAGCAGTGCATGGGATTTTTCCATCCTAAGTGCAGGACTTTGCACTTGTCCTTGTTGAAGCTCATGAGATTTCTTTTGGCACAGTGTTCCAATTTGTCTGTCTCCCTGAATCCTGTCCCTGCCCTCCAGTGTGTCTACCATTCCCCCCAGCTTGGTGTCATCCGCGAACTTACTAAGCGTGCAATCTATCCCATCATCCAGATCATTAATGAAGATGTTGAACAGAACCGGTTCCAGGACTGAACCCGGGGTACTCCACTCATTACTGGTTGCCAGCTAGACATTGATTCCTACCTACTGAGACCATTAATCTAGCCAGTTTTCTATCCTCCTTATGGTCCACTCATCCAACCCATACTTCCTTAACTTGCCGATGAGTATGCTGTGGGAAACCATATCAGAAGTCTTGCTAAAGTCGAGGTATATCATGTCAACGGCTATTCCCACATCCACAAATCAACTCATCTCATCATAGAAGGCAATCAGGTTGATCAGGCACGATTTGCCCTTGGTGAATCCATGCTGACTGTTCCTGATCACCCTATTTTCCTCCAAGTGTTTCAGTATGGATTCTTTGAGGACTTGCTCCATGATTTTATCAGGGATTGAGGTGAGGCTGACCAGTCTGTAGTTCCCCGGATCCTCCTTTTTCCCTTTCTTGAAGATAGGTACTATATTTGCCTTTTTCCAATCCTCCGGGACCTCCATCGTTTGCCATGAGTTTTCATGCTTGTTTCTCTTTGCGTGAATAAAAAAATAAAACTGGGGGTCACAAAGAATTATACATGCTGATAAAATAATGTCAATGGCTATAAAACTCAGATCAGAGAAGCTCCATTTTTAATTCATTGTCTTGTGTCCTGTATTTTAGTTATGTTCTTCTAATGTTAATAGGATTTTAAAATGTGCAATCATGTGCTCAAACCCCTTATTGTATATCAGAAGTATCTAGATACAAGATGGGTTATGCTGAGGATGGATTTGAATCTGAATTATCTGGCTTATGTCAGTTGAAAACAGATCCATTGTGTTATTGGATCATGATTTTATTTTAGTTTTTGTCTATGGGCTTACATGTGATTAAATATTGTCATTTTCACAAGGACTGTTTGTTATAAAAGGAGGTTTAAATAATGCATTGGTGGACTAGACTTCATGGCAGCTCAAAAACCTGATTGATAGACAAGACAAAAACAGGATAAATGATAAAATAGACTATTCTTGAGGCAGATGAAAGAGGTGAATCGTGTTTCTTTATAATGATGAATGTGGTATCAGTAACAAAGCATGCTGTTACTTAGACAGTTATTTTTCTAACCAAAATATTATTTAGGAATACATATTATACTGATGGGCCCAACCCAGAGCATGGTATCTGAACCTCATAGCACTTTGAGATCTTTTATTCAGATCCAAAATTTGTCCAGACCCATCTCTAATGTGATAGTTGCCAAACAAAAGAACACAGAAACAAGGTGGGTGAGGTAATATCTTTTATTGAACAATTTCTGTTGGTGAGAGAGACAGTTTCCTGCTATACAAAGCTCCTCTTTACTTTCCAGTAAAAGATATTACCTCACCCACCTTGTCACACCAATATCCTAGGACTGACATGTCTCTAACAACATTGCATACAACAAGAGAATAGTTTGTGTGTGTATATATATATACACACATTTTGTGTGTATATATATATACACACACGCTTTGCCTCATACTTTCTTGATCAGCTATTTAATTCCTTTCCGTAGGTGTGCAAGGAGTTCAGGATCTTAGTCACATTTCCTTTCCTTTTCTATAGTGCTGATATTTTAATAATTTGTTTAGAAAATTCCTCTGTAGCATGGGGCCCAGGTCACTTGCTGGTGGATTTCCTGTACCTTCATGCCTTTAAATCATGGTTTGAGAACTTCAGTAACTCAGTCATTGGCTGGGGGTCTATTACAGGAGATGGTGGGTGAGGCTCTGTGGCCTGAATTGCGCAGGTCAAACTCAATGATCCTATTGGTCACTTCTGACCTTAAATTCTATGAGTCTACGATTAACCTACAGCAATAGTTTATATCAACAACTGGCAATGAAAGGAATGGCCCTAGTATATCTGTAAGCATTCATATTAATATCTACCATCTCCCTATCTTAACTGTGTGGTCAGAATCATACTGTTGAAAGAGTGAATTATATAAATATAGACCCTATGGTTAGTGTCTGTATAAGGAAATAATAAACAAGACATTCTTCGACTAGAGCAATCAGAAGTAAATCTACTTGTCATGAGACAGAAGAGGATGGTATTATCCTTCTTTAAAGAAGGTTGTCCACCTTCCATTATCTCTGATGGGTGAGATCATGAGTTTTTAGAGGCAGATGACTGTTTATAGTCATTATTATATTATATTATATTATATTATATTATATTATATTATATTCATTCAAACCTTGTTTCTGCTAAAAGCAATTCCTGTTAAAATGGTGATCTGATTATGCAGGATTTGATCATCCTTCCCACCAAAAATGAACACACATAATATTTATTTCTCTTGTTATTTTTAATAGAGAAATTTTGAAGGAACTACTAGCTGCTACCAGAACTTAAAACTAGTCATACATCGTAAACACAAATACAAGACAAGAAAATTCCTGGCAGATGCAAGTAAAATGCAACCATTTTGTTTTCCTGATATTTGCTTGTAAGAATTTTGCCATACAGTAACTCAGTAAGATCCATTTGCAAAAGGTAGAGAACAGCTTTATCAGTTCCAAAGGAAATGGCTTTCCAAACAAGTTCAAGTCTGTTGCTAGTCTGTCAAATTCATGAATCATGACTTGAATTCTGAAGTCAAATAATCTATCATTCTAAAATAACACAGTCTCTCTCTGAAACTCATTAATAACCCATCAGACAACAATTCTGGAAAGACTTGGAAAGTAAACAGATTGTTTTTGAACCATTTTTGCACTTAATTTCCTGAATGATGCAATTTGCTTAAAATAAATCATGTTTAAGTTCTTAATGATACTGGGAAACTTTTTGGTTCTTGGCAGCTGCAAATCAAGTTGATTCAAATAAATCCATGTATCAGTGCAAAAAAGTTGTCACTCAATGAGCAAGAGTTTGATAACAAGAGAAAAAGCCATGCCAAATGATTTCTTGTTGTAAACTTTGCAATTGCAGTATACTTATATCAGGAATAATTTTGGTCCACTTCGTGTGCCTGTGTGCAACATTTTGTGTGTTTTAACAAATAGTTGCTCTTCAGTCATAGTTTTATAAAGCAAAGGAGCTTCATGTGTTAGCCAATGAATGCCAGTGGAATTTAGCACACATTCCTTAAGTACCTTTGACTTTAGCTTTTTATTTGATACAGATCATTCATATATTGAAAATTCTTAGGGTGAAATCATGGCCCAATGAAGGCAACAGCAAAAATCCCCCTGATTCAATCAGGGTTCAGAATCTATCCTTAGACTCTGTGACCTCTAAAGCAGCAGGCCTCAATTACTAACCATTGGCTGCTTATTAACAATTTACTTTCATTAGTCTATTGCTGTGCATAGGCTAAATACTTTGTCTCATTTCAGTCCATTCTATTTAGAATGTCTTTACCACTCAGTAAAATGTATGGCTATGAATAGAAAAGAGCTGAATAATACAAGTGCAGAGTTAATGTGCAACAAAGTATGTTTGTGCCTTTGTTATCACTGACTATCATAAGGAGCTAAGCTAAAAGTTTCAGATGAAAACATATTTTCTCATTAGCAGCTCTGAGAAATCTTGGCAGAAAATGTGGCAGGTATTTTTCTTCAGTTATCCCTGGTGCATACAACCTTCTCTTCTCATCTTATGATGAATGTTTGTTGCATCAGCATTTTACTCCTTGTGCTAACATTTTTGAAAAACTTGTTAACTTTAATTGTTTTAGTTATTTTTATCATTTCATGTTTTAATTCCGGTAAACGGGTGCTGTTCTTTCACATCATATAAAAATATTTCAAGTTTTGATGGATATATTGCTCAATCTATCCTTGGCTTCCACTCCATCTCTACATGTAGGTCTCCTCTCACACCACATCATGAAGGGGAGGTCCTGAGATGACCCAAAGTTCACAAAAGTCTATAGAGGTTTTGCCATTAATTTCAATGGGTATTTGATTAGTTTATTGTGAAGATGTACACTATTTCATAATGCACCAAAATGAAAACAACTTGCTGAAATTAACTTGAATGTTCCACACTGAAACAAAACAGGCAATAGTGTTTACATTATTATTTCTCTGTTTGATTTATTTGTTATAATACAAATTTCTTAGGTGAAATCCTGATTCTAATGAAGTCAATGAGAGCTTTACCATTTATTTCAGTGGGGACAGGGTCTCACCCTTGAACATGTTATAAATTAGAATGGTGTCAATCCACATATTTATGTCAATTTCAATGTTGAGCACAAGTCTGAAGCTCTGCAAAAATGAATCATTCTTTTCTCCCAAAGTGGTGTAACCAAAGGAATTCTTCAGCATCAGATAGTTTATGAGGTATCAAAGGTACCTTGTTTCATAATGTTCCACTCAAGCCATCAGAATTGGAGAGAAGAATAGAATTGTATTATTTAGTCTTTTCTGGGCCTTTACTTTTTATAAGTTTATGGTTCCATTGTATATAGCCTTTTATAACTTTTTAAAACTTTTATTTATTCCTTTCATATCTATCTACGAATATAAAGCTATAATAGCTACTGTATTTTATATTGGTTTGTTGAAGCATTTAATATCTTTTAACAAACTGGTAAAATGACTTTGGTCCAGAGAGAATTTTTACAAAACTGAGTGATATATAATAGTATAGCTACATTTCCCATGATCATTCAAAATGCTCAGCCAGACACTGGGAAATCCAATAATCTTTTTGAAATCACAGATTCACGCAGCATTTTCCTATTGTATTTGTGAGGGGTCTCGGGAGAGTTCTGGGCCCCAAAGAAGCTAATGATTTCATTGGAGCCCAGATTTCACCCATGGATTTCCCCAGGCAGATTACTGGGAAATGTAGCTATCCCTGTAAAACAAACAAGGAGACCTGAGGCATTTTTAAAGACTAACAAATTTATTTTTCACTTAAGCTTTTGTGGGCTCAATCCCACTTCATCAGATGCATGAAATGGAAACTGCAGTATGTAGGTATCTATACACATTCTAAGACCCTATTCAGACCCAGTATGATTGTGTCAAGTTTGCATATGAATTCAAGCTCTTCAGTTTCATACTGAAGTCTGATTTTGAACGGTTTTTTTTTTTTTCTGAAGTACTGTAACTTTCATATCTGTTACAGAATGTCAAGGGAAGTTGAAGTGTTCCCCTACTGGATTTTGAATATTACCATTTTTGATGTCTGATTTGAGTCCATTTATTCTGTTGTGCAGAGAGAGTTCAGTTTGGCTAATGCACATGACAGAAGGGCATTGGTGGCATGTGACAGACACCCACTCCCCAACCTTAAGCAAACACTCACCAGCAACTACTCACCATAAGACAGGAACATTAACGTAGGTACCTATCCCTGCAACAAACCCCATTGCCAACTCTGCCCTCATATCTATTCAAATGACACCATCATATGATCTAACCAAATCAACCATTCCATCAGGGGCTCATTCATCTGCCCATCTACCAGTGTGATATATGCTATCATGTGCCAACAATGCCCACTGCCATATGCATTAATAAATTTTCCCCAGTTTAAATGCAGTTTAACATAAGTAGACAGCTCTCTTCAACCAGAAAAAGATGAACAAATTGTAGAACATATAAAAGGCAGAGTGAGAGGCACATCTGACATATAGCAGAGGTAGTCAATAGGCAGACGACAGAACATACCTAGAGCACCAAATGCTTTTGAATGGTCCCCAAAATCTTTTTTTAACTTGTTGTTTGGGGCTTTTTTTCTTGTTTTCTCTGGAGTCTGGACCTTGACTATACCTTGACCAAAAATGTTTGGACCTTGTCAAAAACAATTGACTACCCCCAGTGATTAAAGTATAATTTGACGGGCCCCAGAACCCTCCTAATCTCTGGGCCCCCTTCCCATATTGTCTGGGCCCCCTTCATGCATGTGCGGGCCCCAGCCCAGGTAGGCATTTGCAACCACTTCTCAGTACCACATACATCGGTTATCACTTCATAAAAATATTTATAATTTTATATGGCGTTTATGTCTATAGCAATTACTGTCACAAACTAGCAAACACTGCATAACACAATAAGTATTGTGATTAACAACGGTGGGGCGTAGGACCTGTCAGCGGGCAGGGCAGGGCAGAACATGCATTCCGCTGTTTTTTTCTATTTTTAGGGGCCCCAGAACTCTGGCCCCTCAAATTTGGGGGCCCCGGAACTGTGTTCTGGTGTGTTCCCCCTTACTTTAACCCCTGACTACTCCTGATTTACAGCATAAGGGATTTAAACAACTATTATTGACCAGCTCCTGAGATGGTGCCAGTTTACACTGACTTATATCAGCTGAGGATCTGTTTCTACATACCTTCAGTTTTGCTAAACAGTAACTGATCAGGTATATAGTATATGTCTCCACAAGTCTCAGAAAGTGATAAATAACAATGGGGGAGACATTTTTCTGTAGTAGTCCAAGGCACTATAGTTAGTAGTAAAGTGAGGAAAATAAAGACAGACAATTTTAGGCTTGATATAGGGGGAAAAATACTAAAAGAGAATTTTATTGTGGTAAACTGAAGACATAGCTATTGTGATGAATGGGACACTCTCACACTGGATGGGAACAGAGAAGAAGATCTAATAATTGGTCTTTTCTGTATGATTTTGATGATGATATGTTAACCCCAGGAATTTGGGTATGATAACAGGTACAGTTGTAATCAGATGCATATCTATTAATGTTTACTTTTCCTTAATCCTTTTTTAATAATAAAACTCAGGTGTAAAATACTTCAAGTGGATATTGTTCTAAAATAGTTGTGGTAGCTGCCTGGCATTCTTAATTATGTTGTTCAGAATTTGGCAAGTTAATTAGTTCAGAATTCTAGTGATAGGCTAGGTTACTTAGGTACATTAAATTATGTGAGTAGTTTACTCCCACTCTACCATTTCTTCACTGGCTTTTTGTTAAGCAGCTTTTGACTATGAAATTGCTCTTCCATTTTCTAAATCATTGCACTGCCTTCCATTTCCTCCTTTAATAGATTTAATAGTTCTTTAGTCTTGGATTGACAAATATTGGTCCTGTTGTTCCATGTATTATCTTAGGTAATGTGAGTATAGAAACATAGGTGTAGGGCTCTGGAACTTACTGAATGAATATTACATTTTCATAACACTTAAAATTCTAAGATCTCAAAGTGTTGCATCCCATAAACAATGCAACTGATACACAGCTGCTACTATTGTCAAGATGGGATCTGTCAGGCATAGTAGTACACAACACAAATTATAGTGGCCTACTTATTAGTTGAACCTGGAAACCTTTCTAACTTTTGAAGGTTTAAAATCCAAGCTTAGATTTGCTGTTCTGTATTTTGAAAATGATTAGTTTGGGAATTGTATATGCTTTGCTGCTAATTTTAACTTTTGATTGAGTCTATAATTCCCTAGTATGACTGGATGAAGAGTAATATACAGAAGAATGTAAAATTGCATTGCAATTATCATCTAGTCATCTGAAAGCTTCTTGAGAGACTAATGTAACTCTGTTGCTAATTGTAATGCTGTAGAGATGCTTTGCACATTGGAACCTGTAGTTTAAGCCATTACATTTTTACTTCTAGCAAGAGTGAAGCATTCATTAAGATAAAATATTGATTTTTTTTAAAGAGTGAAAGCAAAGATGAACAATGGCAAAGAACAACATTTTACCTTAACATTAGAGTTGATAATAATCCTGAGATTTATTGTGGATTTTGAACCCTTATCTCTGGGGAAAGTTGGAGAGAGGAATTAAGAGGAGGAGAGAGTGAGCTGTTTATTGCACTGAGCAATTATTCCAAACCCTAATGTGAGGATGCTGTAGAGTTTTAAGAACTCTCATTAATTCAAAACAAGTTTAAATAAGAGGTGTGGTTTTTTTTTTAAAGCAGCTCTTAGAAAAATGCAGGCATACACAGAGTGACAGTGCATCTCATTGTACCTTATTGACAGTTCTGTCACTCAGAAAAAGGTTAATTTTACAGCCAAAATACTGAATAACATTGAAAGCTGAACCTCATCAGGGGAGATGAGTCAAAAATCAAATCATCAACAAAAGCCGTTAACTTTGAGTTAAGATTGCTACTGTTAAAACATGGCTATATCAAGGAATGTCAACATTAAAAGTGCAGCAAACCCTCTGAGAAGATATGTAAATTAACAGGGAGGAATAGATAAATGTACAAATGCCCTCACAGATTATGCAATCTCTTAAACATAAAAGGGTAAGATAATTTATTGCTTATTTTAAGAAATGACCTTTTTCTCTTTTCTTCTCAAGCTTCCATTTCTCTCCCAGGAGAGACTGCGGTGGAAGTATGTCAGGAGACATAGCATGCAAATTGTTGGTGGAAAAAAGGAATTGATCTAAATTGATCTTGGTCTAAATTGTGGAACCCATGCTCACTTCCCTAATTAGCCCGCATAACTTTGATGGGACGGATGATCTTGTCTGTACAGCCACAACTGCCAAGGGGATGGAAAATGGGAAAGAGGGAAAGCAATAAAATAAAAGTACAGTAGTTGATCATGTTTGCAAAAAGAATATTATTTATACTAGTGTTTGGGCAACAGCAGCAACTCCCAACCTTTGGTCTGTGGGGCAGTGGCAACTTACTGGAAAGTTGTATGGTACTGCTGACTCTCCTTCTGGATTTCAACTCTTTCTTAAGATATTATACACTTTACTTCAAACATGTCTGTGATGGAGCAGTCGCCCTGTACTGGTCAGGGCAGGGTTAAAAGGGCCCTAGGAGCCAAGCCAATAGGCAGCAGAGGAGAAGGGCCAATCATGACCCAGAAGCCCTGTACAAAAAGGGACCTCAAAAGCCAGAGCAGTGCAGTCCATCCTGATAGCTCGAACAGGAAAGGCCAGGTCAATGTCTTATTGAATGGTCAAAACACCATGATGGCAGAGGTATTGTGCAAGATGATTTGATGGAGCTGAAAAAGGGAGACGAGGCATTGACTTGAAATAACTGAAGAAAGTTAAGACATGGAAAATTTAAGATTAATATGAAGAAAACTTCTCACTGGAGTAATTAAACAATTGAATATCACCTTGGGAGAAATGCATAAGACCTATTACTTGGCATATGTGAAACCAAGATGAAGAATTTGAAAGTATACTGTAAGGAGCAATTCTGCCTGAGGGACAGTCTAGGGAAGAGAGACCCTAATTAATTTAGGCACTTTTCACCCCTAAAATGGGCTAAATCTCTCTTACTGGAAGTCTTTCCAACTCTGAATGTATTCTGAATGTACAGCCTGGCTGGCTGGAGGAAGACTTAGCACCCAGGAGAGCATAGTGGCTGATTTTTATACATTCATTGAGCAACCAGAATATTTCTTTGTGGGAGCCAGGGGTGCCACTTGCACAATTCCCCCAAAATACCATCCGGTGGGGAGTACTGCTAGCCCGTCACAAAGTTAAAGAACAAATCATTTAGGACAATATTTTCCATGCAAATGCTTAAAGTTAGACAGTTACTCCATTAAGATGTGGTTCACACCATCACAAACTATAACTCTGGATTGTATAGACTACTGATTCTCTATCTAGAAGTTTTGTGTCATTTTAACCACAGAAACATCTAATCCTTCCTTCTCCCACTGAAAGCCATGAGAATGTTGCCATGTGCTTCAATGAGAATGAAATTATGTCCGAAGTATTTTATGATTCATTTTGTATAAAAAGTGCATGTATAATAAATTAGTCATATTGTATGATAAAATTCCACAGGTGTTCAGAAGTCCCATTGTCCCCTAGAGTTACTCTGTCCGAACACATTTTCTAACTGAAGACATATATTTCCTCCTATTTAATATGCAACACAATAAACATTAAAATCATTCCCATTACAGTAAGTAAATAATAGCATTAAAATCAAGAAGCATATTTTCGGACATAATATCAGCACAAAGTGTGTGTTAATATTCACTAAAGCCAGTTTGATGTGCAAAGAAAATGAGTTTACTGGTTTAATGCTTTTTTTTTAGGCCAGCAAACATTTATTTAGCATATTTCTCTTATGTAAATTCAATTAGGTTTAAGGGCAACAGTACTGAAATTTATTTTAAAAATGAGGCAGAATGGCGGTATAGTATATAAAGAGACTGATTATTTGGTTTACTTATATATAAAATGAGACTTTTACGTTGGTTCTTTATACAGTAAATGTATATATTCAAGTAGTATCTTTCAGGCTTAGGGATTGGCAATGAAATATGGACACAGGGCATGATGCTGCAACATTGACTTCAATGGCAGCCAGATTAGTCGCATAGCTTCACTGCTGTTTCAGTGGTTCTTATTCTTCTGTGGAGATAGTTTCTGAATTCCATTGCCACCAGATATGGTTCAGTAGCGTGCATGAAATAAATTCTTCTCAGCTACAAGTAGACAGGTGTGTCTAGGTAAAAGCCTACCTCTGCAACTAGGCAGTAATTGGCAGAGGTGGATCAGGGGCTGCCGGTGGGCCCCCTCCCCTCCTGGAGGGACGGCCCAGCCCCCCGACCCCTGGGGCCATGGCCCTCTGTGGGCAGGTCAGCACTGGGGGGGAAGGGGAGAGAAAGGGGGCTGGGACCAGAGGCCGGCTGCAGCCTGGCTGGTCAGTCCCCAGGGGTGGCAGGGCCAAATGGTGTGTGTGGGTTACACTAGAGGCCGTACTGTACATTTCAGTCTGCCCTGCGCCGCCACATCCGGGGGCTAACCAGCCAGGCTGCGACCAGTCCAACTTGGCCCCGGGGTGGACCAGCTGGCCCACAGGTGGGGCAGGAGGGAGTGTGGAGCTGGCCTCTGGGCTGGCATGCCCTGCTCCACCAAGTTCCCCCCAGTGCCAGCAAGGTGGAAGGCCCCCATATTGTGGTTGGCTCCTGAGCCCATTGGCCCATGCGTTAATCCGCCCCTGGTAAGAGGACATCTTTTTGTGCTCTCAGCAGACATGACAGTGATTGGGTGATGGGAGACAACTCAGCAGACTGGAAATGTGTTCCCAGCACGCCAGAGTTCAGAAACATTGTACATTTGCTCTATTGTTTCTTTACAAAGTGCTCGAACAGAGACAATAAGATCCAGTAGTGAGATCCAGGAAGAAAAAAAAAAAAGAAATTAGATGAAGATAAGAAAATAAAGCCCAACATAAGGATCAGCTAATCTCTTGAATTCTTCTATTTTGAATTTGCCAAACTAGCTGAGAAATTTGCCTCCCCTTTAACTTAAACCCACGGTTTTGCTTCAGGAATGATTGTTTCTGCTAACATTCATTTTGGTTGAGTTTGTTTGTTTGTTATTTTCTAGTGAAGACAAATCAGTCAAATGAGAACAAAAAAGCAAAAACTCTGCTGACATAAGTGAGTGGCATTTGAGAGAGTGAATGAAGGAACAGACACAGGGGAGAGGAAAATGGCTGGTGAGAAAAGAATAGGAAAATAAAAGATCAAGTTGGCAGAACCAAAAAGTGTCAAGAAACTGAAAATTGGGTTATCTGTCTAATCTGTTCAGTGACATACACAGAGAGAAGGTGTCCCATGAATGTAAATTGTTGCTTATTATTGGGCGAAATCCTAGAATCCTTAAATACTTTGAAATTCACCTCTCTCCTGAGGCCCAGCACAAGACTTGTACATAGTTTAAGTTGCAGTGAACTAGTGTGATTCTCATCTGGAGTATGCTTAAGACTTTTGCCAAATTAAGTACTGTGAGATTTGACCCATTGTTCCTGTATGGAGACCAGAATTAGAACAATTCTAGTTTGGGGAAGGGGATGATGGAGCTAACATATGGAACTTGTATTGAAATCCCCTTGTTTTTCCCCCTACAGCACCCAAAATCAGCTGTATCCCCATTTTGTCCCTTCTAGCTCTTCATTTACACATGGATTGGTTCCAGTATTAATCGCATTCTAAGCTTCTTCTCAAAGGGGATTGAAAATGAAGCACTGTGGTTTACTCAATTTTTTTTTAATTCTATCTTATTAAGTTGTTGTATCAGTTTCTCTTAAGTTGTCCTGAGACTTTGTACTAACTTAAAGAGCCAATTTCAGGGTAGAGACAAAATTTTATTTATTATTCATACTTTAAAGTTAAACTCCATTTTCTGCCTCACTTTCTGATATATTTCAGATACTTTCCAGATGTTTCTCATTGTTGTGTGAACTTTTGTCATTTCTAAGTCGAGAAGTGAGCCATACTCAATAATAAACAGAATCCTGTGGCACTTTTAAAGACTAACAACTTTATTTATCGCACGAGCTTTCATGCGATAAATAAAGCTGTTAGTCTTTAAAAGTGCCGCAGAAGTCTGTTTATTTTCCTGCAATAGACTAACACAGCTACCCGTTTGATACTCAATAATAGGCATTCACAAAAAGAGAGCATGAAATCCTGGGTTTATTACATTAAAAAAGTGAACCATTGTTGATAATTAAGTCATTAAGTGCTTTACCAGATCAAAATGTTTAATGGTCGAGATATCAGTCAAATATAGGCTCCAGCTGTGCTTGACAGAAGTGCCAACATCTACTGAGATGCAGACCTGTGACCTCTAGATAAGTTTCAATACACAGAAAAATATTTATCTTCCTACTATGACCCTCCATGCACAAGTTATGAGCCATGGATTTGTTTCCTAGGGAACTGGTGTCTGAGAAAAATCTATAATTAAATCTGTGGGTTATATGCTATATATGGGAATTGGGTGCTAAGCAGGCCCTAAAAGCATCCAGAAGTATGGCATTGTCTTTGAGTAATTATTATGAAATTTTCACATTTTCACAGAAATTAGTTAGCAGCACGTTGTATAGGAAATATTTTAATTAAATCTTTTTGAAATATTTCTGGCACTAGTCATGTTTTTTCTCCAAGTCTCCCATCAACTCCTCAATGTTCTCAAAGAAAGAGACTTGGGCTGTGCAGCTAGTTAAATCAATATAAATTCAGGCACAATCTTTCAATTCTTTCTCTCAGTACAAACTGAGCGTTCATTTTCAGGTATAGGTCAGGTTGAATGATTCTTCTTGCATTCACCTGCTCCATGTTGCTCGCTTTACAATCCTAAATTGGATTCCTCAACCCACACTTCAAATTCCATACTCCTGGCAACTCTCTTTCCATTAAAGGTTTCCACCTAATCCCAATCTTGTCCCTCTTTTTACTTCCACCTGCCCATAAGATTGGTGGTTGTTGTCAGAGGCTCCCGGTGTGGTGCTCTGCTCTCTCCAATGTTGGTATCACTCGGCTGCGTGCGTGTGTTCCCTGTAAGCGCTGCCCCAGCTCCTGCAGATAGCTGATACAGCAGACCTGAAGAGAACTCCCAATAACCACAGAGTCTAGTAAGGTACGAAGGCACGTCGACCAGGTTTATTGTCACGGTGGATACAGTAGCAGTTCCTTTGGAGTGCTCTAAGACTCATCCAGAGGCACACTGCAGAGACTGACCCTAGGACAATGGACTCGGCTCAGTCAGTGGCGGGATTTTCCACTGCCCCCTAGGCCGGACCCCGAAGCATCCCAGAAATACATTTTTATACATTTAGAAACTTTCACAATGTTTCTGACGTATCGAGGCTCGGCCCCTTGATGCAGTTAGGTGCCGCCTATTACCTTGTATATGTTGGTTTTACCTATCCATCATGTTTCTGGTTCTGGGACGGGTCAGCCTGTTCTTTCTTATCTATGGAATGTTCCTGGATGTCTTGGTGCCTGGTTTATGGAATGTGCTGAGTTGTGCTTATGTAACTCTTGACGTATCTTAGTTTAACAATCTCTTGACATTACTTTGGTTCAGGCTAGAGGCCTTATATTGGGCCTATAACTGCTTAAGGGCCTTGCACTGGGCCTGTACCTACTACATTTCCCCATTTTTTGTTTTTTATGGGGAGGATGTTTACCCATCGTCCCGGAAAAGCATAGCATGTGGACGGAAGGCAACCCAGTGGGCTAAACACTGCATTTTGGTTACCTTTGTTCTCCTTCCTATGCTCATGCCCCCATCTGCCCTAAAGTCTGCAGTGGTTGGTGCAGAGAATGGATGGTGGTTGCAACTGCTGCCACAAACAGGAAACTATCAGACGATTCTTCCTACCCTCAGGCTGGGTTTTCTAGGGCCCCTTTCCGAATCAGACATGACTATAGTTGTGGGGGCAAACCGCTATTTACTTTTAAAGCTGGGTGCCTCTGGGGAAAGTCCCTGAAAGCTAAATCTGTTGAGAGTGAGCCTCCAATGTATCACACCTTGTGCCATGCTTTACCCTTGTGCAAAGTGGGTGGAAAATGTTACCATGATGGGTGAGATAAGCATCAAGTGAAAATCGCTGAAAACTCATATCAAACTGATAAGTAACTAGCATTAAAAGATAATTGGGGAAGGGGATTTTTTTCTTCTATTTTTGTGTTTTAAAAATTTCAGTGTTTATAGTAGTATGGGGGAAGAGCTTTCACCTTTGGTAATCATGACAGGTAGGAATGGTGCTCTCGGAAACATGGCAACTTGTTTGTTCATTTGTGTATTTCAGAGTACAGTCTTCAATGTGGTGTTATCTGCAAGGAAAAAATGTTGATCATCTGTGTAGAGCAGGCCACATTCACTGCTGGATTTATTTTATTGACATTACATCACAAATGCAGTCTAGACAGTCATTTACGGTTCATTCCAGCTAAAAAATGTCAAAATATAAATGTAATTGAAGGGATTTTGTAGACTTATGTTATGAATGACAAAGAAATGGAACATACCTAGACTAGATATTATTTAGGATTATACTGGGAAAACAATACCTAACCAAGTATAGAGTGCTATTCTCTTATTTGCTCACAACCTTTTAGTTACGTGCATGATGATTCAACATTATATATTCTAAAAACAATGAGAGTCCTGTGGCACCTTATAGACTAACAGATTTTCTTCAGCATAAGCTTTTGTGGACTATAACCCACTTCATGCATCTGACGAAGTGGGTTATAGTCCACAAAAGCTTATGCTGAAGAAAATCTGTTGGTCTACAAGGTGCCACAGGACTCTCATTGTTTTTTGCTGTACTACAGACTAACACGGCTACCCCTCTAAAAAAATTATATATTCTGTCATATATCTTGAATCCCCTCCAATCAGAAACCATTAAATGCTGTTTCTGAATAACTGCCTTTTTAGTAAAAATAAATAATAAATCACCTCAATAAATCACATATAATTTCTCATGCAGAAATTTCCACCCTCCCCTTTTTTAAAGAATTCATTTGAGATATTTTAAAAATTATTTGTCACTCACATTCAGATTTTCCTAACAAGTAACTAATACATATGGAGCTATTCTAGCTGCTTGTCAATCAAGGAGACATCAATCCTCAAATTATCTTCAGCAGTGTGATCTTCCTTCAATGAACAGAGTACTTCCTAATTTAGTAACTGAGACAATGATTAGAATATGTTAACTGAGGTAATTGAAAGGCCAAATAAACCAGTGTAAAAAATGGGAAATGCTGGTAGCTCCAAATGTATTCCTTGAGATCATGAAACCCTGTGGCTATAAATTTGCCCAGTCAAAGTAGTCGATATATTTCCTGTAGCGTAGCAAATCCAGACCAATGAACTAATAACCTATTGCTGCCTTTGTAAGTTTGTCCGTTTGTTTGCTTAAAACCACGGGGAAAATGCACTTTGCACACAATCAGGGAATATTCTTCTTGCCTCCTATGAGTTAAGGGTAAAAGGAGAGTGCCACAAATCTGCATTCATTTGTACATTCAGTTACCAGATGTGCACGTGTGTGCAAATGTTCAGTGTCAACATGCTAATTTGTATCTTTAAATGCTTAGTCTGCATGGCATTTGGGGTAAGTGCAGGGGAAACCCCTAGATCCCAGTACTACAATTGATCCTCTGAAGGCAAACCCCTGCACTGATGAAGATCCTCATTAACAAACTTTCAGAGCCTTCAGTAGGTATGTGAATGAACAGAGCTTTCGTTTGTGGATCCCTGTGTGGTGGGGCAGACTAGCCCTGCAGGAACATGGAATGAGCCAAACAGCTGCTTTGGCCTACAGCATCCCTGCCCAAATCGCGCTAGGACTGGAGGAAGAGTTAAAAGGTGACACACCACACAGATGGGGCAACCCTGGAAAGGGACCAAATCATTAGGTTCCCAGATCATTAGGCCTCAGGGAGAAATCGGACAACTGAAGAACCTCTGCCCATGCAAAAAGGAGAACTTAGTTCCTCTGGGCTAAGAGAGGGAAAGAGACTAAGGTCCAGGTTTCTGACCTGTATAGCAATACAGGTATTACACAAGATTGATGGATCCTGAATTTACAGAGAGGCAAAGGCAACATAAGTATGGGTGCAAAAAATGTGGAATTCTCATGCAGGAGGCAGATATTCATGAAAGAATGTCTGTCTGTTCTGCTGCAACTGTTTGAACTCTGATTGAAGCCCAGGCAGAGGAATTCATCAATGCTTTACAGGATCACAACCCCACCTGCAGTGAGGGTTCTGGTGATCCAGCTCTGAAGTTCCGGATCTTGGTTTGCCACAAGAGATTTAACCCCTTAGTGTGGGTGGCATCTTGGAGATCTTTGACATTCTGAAATTGTTTGGCTTCTCTGTAAGCAGGGCAGCAGCATCTTTGTTGGTGAGTGATTCTCGACCAACCTGGATTCTGATATGTACAGCAGCAAGTCCAAGTAGGCAGCTGATAGGTAGACAGAATGATGTCCTGTTGCATATCAAAGATTGTGTAGAAACATGGTGAAAACCGTGAGCCAACATACATTCTGACTTGATACAGGTGTGAAGATTGCATACCAGATTTTAGCAGAGCATCTGGAACACCAACTCCTTTCAATGTGAGACAAAATGCTGAGCCATCGACTGAATAAAATACCACTTTGATGTCAATATGTGGCATGTGAAGCACTTCATGTGGCTTGAAGTTAGATACGTGATGATTTGCCTTTTAAAATTAAATTCTCTGTTTGAATCTTTCAGGTGTTGGAGATGTTTCTATGAGATTACCAGAGCTTTTTTTGTGATGGTACTCACTTTTTTTTTCACGACGATATGGCTGAGCTCCTGCCGCCTACCCCAGGTCCCTGGCTGAGTACCAGCACCTTTTTTAAAAACAAAACAAACAAACAATAAAAGCACTGGAGATTGCTAGAGATTCTCTCCCAACCAGACTCGTAAGCACATATGCATCTTGCTCAGGAAGCAATCTGCATGTGTTCTAGATCTTAGTTTTCAACAATGTCTTCCATGGCAAACAGACTCATCATTAGGGGATTATAAATACAATGTTAGGAACAAGTCTGTGTCTTTTCATTTTCATAATTCATTTTATTTATACAAAGTTTATGAACAAATAATTGCAATATTGAAGAATGAGATACATTCCTATTTTGTGATGGCAGCTATATTTATCACTATATCTTAACACCTTTATATATCTATGCAGCATATTTCAATTTTGAAAGATGTTTTCAGCTGCATTAAGCAATACTATAGTTTGTGCTATTATGTTATTAATTTATAAGCTTCCAAAAGAACACTGGATCCGATAGTCACTTTTTTTGTAGGTAGTAGCAAAAAGAACCAATACAAAATATAGCTCAAAGAAGTCCAAGAAGGAATGGCTAATCTTGGAAAAGTAGCTTTGCCCAATAGAGATTGCCTTTTTATTTTGCACTTGGAAGTATGAAATGAGAACACTCTCCAGTCACATGTTTCTTCCAATTAATATTGACCCTTGGGGATGTGACATTGTGTAGAGGCTGAGAATCTAATTAAGCTTTCAAAGGGAAATGTAGTTTTAAAATTAAAATAACCGAGTTACAGTTTTCTGAAGTTAAAATGTGTCTTTTTTGTTCACTATTTGTGTAAATTGTTCTTTCTCGATAAGAAATACAGAGAAGTGTTCACAACAAGCCCTTCCAACAAAATCTGGTAAAATATTTATAGTCCACACAGATATTTGAGGGAAGAAGGAAGAAAGTACAGTGTTCCCAGTTCCCATCATACTACTGAACTAGACTTTTTTTTTTCTTTCATTCCTGGATTTTTACAAGAGTTGGTTTGGTGTTAAATATTCATATTATGGGCTAATTTTTCACCCTTAATTGGGAACACATGGTTTTCTGAGTTAACTGCAGGCAAAAATATTAGCATTTGGACTGGCTGTGTTACAGGTGCAAGGATCGCGGTCAAGATATTCAAAGCAGTCTAGCGGATTTAGACAACTTTCAAAATCTCATCCCACATGTGGCCACAGCATTGGGACCTAAGCAGGATCACAGGACTAAAAAGATGCATTTCTGAAATACAGATAGCCATCATTAAGGATTTAGAAATGCTGGAAATATTTTATGTTAACTGCTATAAAGTAATGTCACTTCCATGGTTTCTAACACAGACTAATGTTATTGATGTCAGAATTGCTGTACTTGCAAAACTATAAAAAATATTTCTCTCTTGGGGATTGCTTTTATCTCCATTTCTTGAGAATACTCTGATTTATTGCTATGATAAGCCTGTGACAACTGAGGGATTGCAAAGTTGAAATGAACTTAGCTGGATGGGGGACACAGTGTCCTGAAAAATCATTTTTGTTAAATATGTTTCAGCCAAGAGGCAGGTTTTACCAATTCAGGAACAATCCATTTTGTACAGAATGGTACGAGTACATCAGTTCCTGAAACCTCTGTTGTAAGTGTCTTTCCTTTTGGTCTATCTAAAGCACTTCTTAGATGACCTCCATAAGGATAGTATCAGAGCACCTGAAGGTCTTTAATGTACTTACCCTTACAATACCCCAGTGAGGTAGGGAAGAGCTATTATTCCCATTTTGAATATATGTAATTCAGGTTAAGTGAAGATCCAAAGTGGTAGTCATGTTAGTCTATTGCAGAGAAACAAACAGAGTCCTGTGGCACTCAAAGCATCTAACGAAGTGGGATTTTCTCCCATGAAAGCTCATGTGATAAATAAATCTGTTAGTCTTTAAAAGTGCCACAGGACTCTGTTTGAGGTTGTGACTTTCCCAAGGTCAAGCAGAAGGCCTGCTGCAAAGTCAGGAATAGAACACAGGTTTACCTCTAGGTCCCTTACCATTGGGCCATCCTTCCTCTTCAGGCTAGTCATATTCTTCTGGATGAGGAGTAGATCTCCCTCAGTCTTGTCAGTTACTTATTTTAAGGATTGAAATTTTCTGGAAACACTAAAACAGAACAAAACGAGAGTACACCATGTAACTAATAGTCATATTTTGGGTCTTCTGTGTACAGAAGGAATTGGGATTGCAGGACCAGCTGAACAAGTATTAACATAACATTATTGATACATATTAACTGAGATCTGGGACTTCTTCAAGGTTTTTGGAACTCCCAAATCCCATTGAAAATAATGGCATATGAGGGTGATTTTCACCTCACAAGAGGAACTTAACACCATGCAAAATCAGGCTCTATATGGCTCCTTTTTAAGTTGTTGATAAGAAAGTTTGAATTTCTGGAGTGTGATGCACACAGTTTCCATTATGCTCAAATAATGTTTGTCATAAATACCAATGACATCATGAGCCAGAGTAAAAGACTAATGATCCAGAGACCTAAGTTTTTACCAAGGGTGCAGCTATTGGTCAGCCTAGGTGGGCCCAGGCCCACCCACTTGGCCAGCATGCTCACTCATCCCCACTTTCTGCTGTGCCCAGAAGTGGCGCAAGCTTCACTGCCATGACCACAGATTAGCCAGCAGCGCAGCTCCAGCTGTGGGCAGCTGTTGCGGCCTTTATGTGGCAGGGCCCAGCCTGCCTCTCCCCCTTCCTGTATTCTCCCAACTCTCCAATTGCTAGGAAACTGGAGGATCACAAGAAAGTTTCCGCTCATGGGACTGGAAGCAGGACTGGCTGGGCCCACTGTGGCAAGTCAGGGGCCTGGCCAGAAAATGGGGTCTGGCTGAGCCACTGGTTTTTACTCTGCTGCTTTTCACTTGTGTGACTGTAAGCCACAGTTTTCAACCTGGGTACCTGAATTCAGACCCCCTAAATCCATATTCAGGCTCCTGATATAAGTGGCCCATTCTTAGACATAGGTGCTCAGCTCCTCTGAAAAATTAAGCCTGTTATTTAGGAGCAGTCACTATAGAAAAATTTAGTTTTAACTTTTCTGTGCCTCAGTTTCTCTCTCTGAAAGTGGGAATAATAACACTCACCTTTGTACTACACTTTGGCATGACAATCTTGGCATGAATGATGCTCCTTAAGTTAGTCTTAGTAACATGTTTATGAGAAGAGATGTTAGAATGTCCTCCTGTTCTTTCTTATTCTTGCTGTAGCACTGAACATATGGCAAATTAAGTCTGATTTTTATTAAAATTTTCATCTGAATTGAGCGTAGCGTGAACTGGGAAAACACTTTCTTTGATTTATGCAGGCTTTATATGAGTGTCTTAATTAGAGGATGTTAATGTTCCTGTTATATTCATGGGAACATATAGTAACTCCCTCTTGTGGTAATTAAACATTAAAAAATTTAAAGTTTACAAAATGAATTTTTGGAAGTCCTGTCACTGTCAGTCCCAAACAGTAGAAGACAGGCTTCTGAAACTTCTGAAAACTGAAACTTCAGGCTTCTGTGTACGCCAGGGTCTCCATCACAATCTCAAGAATGAGCCTCTGGTCTGTGCCCTGATGCTCTGATACCATTTGCCTCCAGGTTAGCTCTGCACACATTGATAATCACAGGAGCGCATGTGGGCATTTCAGTCCCTCATCTTGTTTATAGAGATTGCTTGTAGCTGTGTTGCACTCCAGGGTGGACTAAAATTTGGACGGAGGCTGGAGGCACAGAAGAAACTTTCAAATCTTAGGATTGAATGGAATTTGCGTGTGTTGATCTGATGGCAGGATCAGGCCCCAGAAGAGACCACGTAGAGACCAGAAGGCCAGCAGCTTTCCCCTCTGCCAAGAAAATTACAAACGTGGGATCCACAGCCCTGTTAGGGGGGAAGGACCACAGGAGGTTCCCAGTGGAGCCTGAACAAATCTTGATACCAGGCAAAACTAACATGGTTTTAGTCCTGATGTAAAAATCACCTGAGCTTTGCCATAAGGTTAGATGAACTTTAGGAAACTCAGTGGATCCCAGCATAGTTCAGTTTTGTAAGAAAATCTGAAACCAAATGAGTTTTGCCTGATTGTTGGTTGGAAGGGGAGAGCTTCATGGACTTCTCCTGACTCTGAGTTTTGGCTTGGCATACACTAAATTGGACAGTGGTGGTTGGGTACCCATTTGTGTTCCCGAGAAGGAGGAGACAAAGGCATTTTGTGTTCTCCACCCTTCCTCCCCCCAAAAAAATTTTGAGAAGAGAAGCTTTGTCTAGAATTCTCTGTCTCACAGAGTATTGTCTTGTGGCAAATTTTCTCTCAATTAAAATAATTTTAAAAAGGAATAATAATTTAACAGTTTAGTCAAAAGTCATACTGCTCAGTAATCTGCAAACCAGTTTTACTCCACTCACAGTACCAGGGCAACAAACATGCATTTCCTCCGGGACATTATTAAGCAATCTGCACATTTATTACCTCCATAGGGTTTAGATCCAGAATTCCTAATGCTTGCTTTTTCTTTTCCTTTTCTCTGAGCTATGATTCAGACCAACACATAAATATTTGATTTTGGGTTTCTGTGGAAACATTAATGAAATGGTAGAAACAAAGAGAACATGAAAACATCAATAGGAAAGAATGATTTGGCAAATTTGTCAGCATAAAAGGGCAAGATTAATTTATAATCCTTTTAGATTCTGGTCTGTAAATACAAGTTCCCAAAGAATCTAGCTTGTAAGAAACTTTATGTAGCTCTAAGAGTTTATGCATGCTGCTGCCACTAATATGGAATATACTTGAAAAAGGATTTTATGAACTCTCTAAAGTGGAGAAAAGAAGGAGAGTTAGCCATGAATATACACATGAAAAGAATAGGAAGTCCATGTATGTAGCTAAGGGATGTCCTGGGCAGAGCACTCAAATATTTAATTAGGGGAATTTTCCTTGCTCTTAAGCTAGGGGTGTGCGTGAAATAATGTCAGTTCCACTCTAAATTGTTTTGAAATGAATTAGGAATCTCTGTGTGGTAGGTATTTCCTAATGAGATATTTTTAACTATTTACAGTGGAATCAAGTTTCCAAATTTTGTCCCACTTATACAGAATATATCTGAATTTTTTTCAGTTTAAATGAAAATCAAATCAAATCACAATAATTCCTAGCTGGTGGCAAGTGCTGCAGTGGATAGGATAGGTACGATAAAAGTAGCTTGATAATTAGAGTTCCTCTTACAGATGGCAGGAGATACAGACTAATAACCGACTTTTGACCTAATTCTGTCAACATCAGATTTTTTCAGGATTAGAGACTAACATTTCACTCTGTTTTCTGGATGATTTAAAGCACGTTTTTCTGGATTCATTTTTAATGTTAAGCAGATCATTGATTATATAATTTTGCTTTAGGGAAAGGCTTAAAATTGTTTCTGTTGAATTACTACATTTATAAGCAAAAAACAACGAGAGTCCTGTGGCACCTTATAGACTAACAGATTTTCTTCGGCATAAGCTTTCGTGGGCTATAACCCACTTCGTCAGATGCATTTTCGTGGGTTATAGCCCATGAAAGTTTATGCCGAAGAAAATCTGTTAGTCTATAAGGTGCCACAGGACTCTCGTTGTTTTTTTCTGTACACAGACTAACATGGCTACCCCTCTGGAAACTTCTACATTTATAAGACTTTTGATCAGTCAAGCTGGGTCTTAACTTGTTGCTTTCACCTAACAGGTTATCAACAGTGATGGAACAGAGGGATCCAAGTTTCGACTTTCTGGAAAGGGAGTGGATCAAGAGCCAAAAGGAGCATTCAAAATCAATGAGAACAGTGGGGAAGTCTTAGTGACACGGTCCCTTGACAGAGAAGCAATTCCCACTTACCAAGTGAGTAACTTTAATGTTCTCATCTTTACCTCTGTCTTCATGAAGCAGCTTTTTGTTCATTGGCTCAGGCTTGCTGATTTTTGAGAGTACAATAGGTTTGATGTTTTGACTAATATTGCGTGCCACTATTTCTGTAAATGTTTCAGAAGATGAACATTCGCACCCCCCCCCCCTCACATGCATGCAAACCAAATACATTTATTACCTCTGACTGAGAGGAAGTCAAGATTCCTAATGATTGTGGTTTTTTTCCTGTTTCTGAGCCAGGCAGCCTCCAATGCTACAACTTGTACTGCAGTTTAGATGAAGATTCTGGTCTCTAGTGATGCTTCCAGGTACTGCACGTCTATGACTTCCAAAGAGCTGTTAGTCTTTCTCGGAGTGTGAAATGAATTCTTTTGTCTATCCTTTCAGAGAATTCAGGGTGCCTTCCACTACTTTGATAAGAGCAAGTTGAAGAATTAGAGGCCTGGTCTCAGTAAAACTGGCCTCTGGCACCACATCAACCCAATCATTGGTCATAATGGGTGTCTTAGAGGGTACCTCTACTGGTGAGCTCTACATCCCCACCTCCTCATAGAAGCAGGTCACCGAGAAAGGAGGCTTCCCCACCCAAGTTGCCTATAATTGGTACTGAAGAGCCACCAAACACGGAATTCTTGGATCTTCCTCAACCTGCCTTGGAGGAACTACCTCAGTGGTACAAGACCACCCTCAAGAAGATCCTGTGTTGTCTTCTTTGAATGCCTCTTTCTCATCACCAGATGAGGCTCTGGTAGTGGAGGAGTGCACGGTTTACCAAGAGCTCTTAAGAAATGGCTACATCTCTTGTTATTCAGATGGAGTGGCAGAGGAGAATCCTCACATGTTTAAAGATATTTTGCATCCAGTGACTGCTGGAAAAGTAGTTCTTCCTATAAATGAGGTGATAATGCATCCCACCAATCTCTGGTAAAACCCATCATCTGTTACATGTATGGCAAAGCACACAGAACATAAACATCACATTTTGTACAGTTTTATCAACATTACACTTCTTTTTTACAAGGATGTAAAAGAAAAAACTAAACCTGTTTGGCAGAAAGGTTTATTCAAATATGAGTGTTCAACTTTGCATAGCCAACTGTAGGCTCTCTTGGCATTGAGATGCAATATCATTTTTTTTTAAACAAGCTCCCTGATAACTCCAGGATGAGTTCCAGTCCTTACTGATGGAGGATCATCTGGTCTCTCAGTTCGCTTTGCTGGGTGCTGCACGTGCAGCTGCACATGTCATGGTGATGGCAGTGACCATGTGACATTGTAATAGCTGCAGTCATTAGGGATTCCTGCAGAGATTCAGCAGAATGTTGAAGACCTCCCTTTTGAAGGATATGTGGTGTTCTTCTCCAAGACTGATGAGGCAGTGGGAAACCTAGGAACTCATTTCACACTCTGACAAGGTGTAAGTTTCCTTTGAAGATCATAGTGATACAGGACCTGGGAGCATCACTGGAGACCGTGGCTCTACATTGAGACTGTAGTACAAGTAATAGCATTGGAGGTTCTCTGGTACTGCTGCTTGGCTGGAAGTGAGGATGAAACCTTTATCTTTCGGGAGGTTCTGTTCCAGACAGACTCTTCCATCTTGAACACTTACCTGTTTCCACAGGACAAGGACCTGCCATATGCCTGTCCACTTGTGCCATTTATTCCCAGCATCATTATCAAGCTGAAGCAAGAATGGACAGAATGATCCTCATACTTCCATTCTGGTTGAGACCGCCATGGTACTTGGATCTGTAGATTGTCCAGCTGGGAGCTCTGACTTCTCTCTCTTGTCAAAGACTTGATCTCTCAGAATCATGGGCCTGTATTGGACCCAAATCCTCAGGTGCTGTACCTCGTACTGTGGTTCCTCAGCAGCCATCCAGAATGACTTGCTCAATAGCAGAAAACCATCCATGAGAGCTACTTCCCTTAGTAAATGGAAATGTTTTTGCATCTGGGAGATTAGCCATGATGTTTCTCCAACTCATATTACAATTCAAAAGTTTTTGGATTATCTTTTAAATCTCAAAGTGTCAGGTCTCATAGTCAGCTCCATTAATGTGCCTTTGGTTATAGTTTGAGCATTTCTCCTCCCCTCCACCCCATTACGGAAAGGACTGTTCTCTTTAGTCCTATGACATGCAGGTTCATAAAAGGTCTAGGCAATTTTCTAGTCCCAGGTAATTCCCTAATTCCCAGGTCTATTCCCATCTTCAGGGATCCAAGTCTTTCTTAGGACCTAAATTTCATTCTGTCACTTCTTATGGGACTTCCATTCAAGCTCTTAGCCTCTTGTTGTAGTCTGTTTAGTAGTCCTCGTCTGCATGAGGAGAGTGGGAGAGTTGCATGGCCTAGTAACTGATCCTCCATATACTATATTCTACAAAGACCAGGCACAGTTTAGGCTGAACTCTATGTTCCTTTCCAAAGTAATAGCTGATTTTCATCTCAATCAGGTAACATTCTTACCTATCTTTTTTTTTCCCCCTCAAAGCAACATGCTCTATTCTAGATGGGCAGCAAGCAGAAGGCTTTTACCTGGATAGAACAAAACCTTTGGGGAATTCTTAACAGTCCTTTGTGTCCTATGCAGACTGAATGGGAGCTCATTCTGCTGCTGCACAATTGTTCTCTAAATGGATTATCAGGTGTGTTTCTATGTGCTATACTGCTAATGGCATTACCCCATCTGAAAAATTGGCCTCTCATTCAGCTAGAGTACATTCAGCCTCTACCGCATTTGTAGAAAACATCCCTAACACTGACATTTGTAGAGCAGTGACCTGGTTTTCAGTTCATGTTTGATAGGTCCGATACAATTACTCTAGCATCAAAGGAAGATCTGAATGTGGGAAAAGCTGTCCTATAGTCCCTCTTCTGATGAGACTCCCATTCCATCCTCCATTGACAAGTGTAGGTATCACGTACAGAGTCATGGACATGCAATCACTTAGAGAAGAAAAGAAAGTTACTCATCTCTGGTAACTCTTTTTCTTCAAAATGGAATGCGTATTTCCACTATTTGTTGCATATATACACCGTCTTCCTAATGCATTGGAATCTATCATCTACAGTATGGAGAAACTGAAGGATAGGAGGAGTGACTTCACCTTTGACATTGTCTGCTCAGGGCATGAAGGAGCCAGGCCTCCCTTAGATATCTTGAAAAACAACAGTCACAAGATGGGAAGTAACATTTTTTATATAAAAGACTCTGAAGGAACTAAGAATTGTCACTTTGTCAATAATTTCCCTAAATTCCACTCAGTTTGAATCAATACAGCCTGTTTGATTTGCTGATGTAATCTGACCTGATCCCCTGGTAACACTTACTTCACTGCATTTATCCCCTCTTCCTATACATTTTTTTCCATTTTCAAGCATTTGATGAAATGGGATTTTCTCCCTCGAAAGCTCATGCGATAAATAAATGTGTTAATCTTTAAAAGTGCCACAAGAGTCCTTGTTTAATTTCCCTACGGAAATTCAAACAAATAATTTTTAAAAGTATCTGCGCAACAATCTTACAGCAGTTTTTTGGCACCTATGGTTTGAACACATAGGAGCTGTCATTTCACATGCTCTTTCTATCACTTGTTGCAGTTCATTATATATGGTTATTTTCTTATAATACTGTAACAAGTAATTGATTACTTTAATATAGATTAACAGTTGGAATCAAAATCTCAAGAGGCAACTATTTTTGCACACTGTCACTTTTTCTGTTGCAGTCCTGAGCAATTACCATCTCTGGCCTCATCCAGAGTGAAAATCTCGTTGTTCCAAAAGCATTCTGTGTCGACAGTTCTGATAATTACCATCAAGCTGTTACACTCTTATGTTTCCCAGCTTGTTGTCATCAATACCTGTCTTTTAGAAACTTTCCCTGTCTCCTCTCATTTGGAAAATATTTCCCAATCATATGAATATCCATGTTTGCTAAATAGCACTGCTTCAAACTCACCATGCTGGGGTTTCTGCCAGTTAAAGCCACATTATGGGCTTCTAGTCCACAGGTGGGGTTACTACTCTTATTCATATTACCCAGTCATTGAGGATTTATGGTAAACATTTTTAAAAAACCTTCAATTTCACCTGCAGACTCTGTTTCTCATCTTCTTTTTGCAGCTGTTTCTTCCTTTGTTCGGTTACTTTTCCCCCCTCAATTTATTCAAAATAAACCCTGAATATTTTCAGCTGAAAAATCATAGTAATCTTTTCAGTCTAATGCATTATATATCAAACCTCAGATGCTACCCCATCTGATCTGGTGAGGCATATGTTAAATTATGGCCAAACTTTATATCCCTAGAAGAGCAATGCAAATCACATTAAAATAGTGCAATGTAGTAGATTATTCAGAGCAATGCAAATGTTTATTTTAATGGGCTGTAGCTCTTTCTATCTGACCTGTTATAAAACTCTTCTGCTCAGCATGCTCACCGAAGTCCTGTTGTGCAAACTGGAGTTGAAAAGTTCTGCAGGAGAGAGCTTAAGTTGATTAGTCAGTCTGAAAAAACAATGAATTAGTTTCCATGCAGATGAATCACTATGTCAGGAAGGCAGTGGGATTTTTGTTTGTGGCTTTTTCGATACAGTAAAAGATGAATGGCTTGAAAACTTCTCTAGGTTTGTGGCAGGGTATTTTTTTTTCTGTATTATTTCAAAAAGTACAATGCAAATGGAAAATAAGGAAAGGAGATATTTCTATGGAAAAAGTATAAATATTTTTCAAGCCATTATAAAATATAGCAGATAAAAATGGTGCAGCAAAGATAAAGCTGTAAATGAGGAATACATCAGAATGTGTCATATACACATACATAAGGGAGAAGAATTAAAGTGCATGTGCATAGGCCTTAAAAAGATGATGTCCTCCTTTTCTTCTTTATGATGTATAAAAAGGAGGTTTTTTGCTTCCTTTTTAACACTTGAAATTCCGGTTTTATCTACTTTTTGGTTCCTAGAAGATTCTAAGAACTACTGACAGCTGTATGATGTTCTCTGATTAACAGAGAAGGGTAATGAATTCTACTGAGACAATTTCAAACACTTTCTCTTTCACTTGTTTTTGTTAACCCCTATATAACTCAAATGGACAAGAAACACTTGTGAGGGGTTTTTCTTAAAAATTCAGAGTTTGTATACACTGCTGGCTCCTTGGGGAAAAACGCAGCAGGATCAATGGAGTAGGTCATGAACACCTGCTCAATCAATCCCAGAAGTGCTCTCTGGTCGACACCATTAATCCACCTCTCGAAAGGAGTAAGGCTATGTTGATTGGATGACATCTGCAGTTAACACAGTGTATGCCATGATACCTTAATATAAGTAAGCTGACATAAGTAACTGGCGTATCTCCCGTTGACCGCCAGCAGCAGTGTAATCCAAGTCCCAATGTGTCCCCTGATGCTTTAAGCAAGCATTGAGAAAATGCATTGTTCTTATCTCTGAGACTTCCAGTGAGTCCTCTGGCAAAGTCAAGAAGAGTTTAGGCTTGAACACTCCTAATATATCTAAAATCTGTATATTTTCACCCTCCTTTATGCATTGTAAAGAAGAAAAGAAGACATCCTGGCCAATATTTTCAAAAGTAACAAGTGATTTTTAGAGACCTCATTCTTTTGGTCTTCATCTATAGGTGCCTGCTGTTCAGAGGAGTGTATTAAGCAGTTTCTGTAGATGTAGCCCTTTTAAGAGCATCTTAAATTGGGTACCTGAAAATTGAATCTAACAACATGTCACTTTTGAAAAATTGAGCTATTTTTTTTTTCTTTTTCAGATTACCATTGTTTAATGTGAAACTTAACATATGCCATTTGCTGACTTTTGGATATTTAACCAATGCAATATTCATGTTCTCCTAAACATTTTTATGTGGTATTCAAAAAAACATTTGACATGGAAGGAAGAAGGAAAAGGTAGTTCTGCTATATCCCAGCCAGAATCATTAGCATATTCTTGGGAGGGAACCTTGTCAAATCTATTTCTTAAAGGCATGCATGATGATTAGGAGAAGACATTCTCTTTATCTACCTTGAAAACCTCAGATGAATTATTTCTAGGTGGACTTTAGATCTCACTGTGCACTTGACTCTCCTTGCTGACTGGAGTGGTTTTTACTGAAATCCTTCCCAGTGACTTCTTTAGCATGTCTGGCAGTGGGAATAATGCCTGAGAGAAGCGGCCAACTTGTAAGTAGGTTGGCTGGAGATACTTAAAAGAGTTGCATGTAGCTGGAACCCAAAATGGCAACAAGTATTCATGTAAACATACTAGGAAAGAGATTTTTAGGTCTCCTCCAATGAGAAATGTGAATACAGAATTCTCAAGACTGCTGTTGAGGAAAATAATACATCTTATGATAAATTAATATACTATTTTTTTAAAAGGAAAATTAAGAACACCCCTCTCCCCCTACCATCCTTTAAGAAATCAGTTTAAGTACTAGTCTGATTTTTAAGGTAATGGAATGACAAATAATGTACATGGGACTTCTGATTCTTGGTTTTAACTGATAAATACCTATCAAATAACCCTGGCACAAAGACATGAAACTAGTGTTTATCCATAAACATCCGAAGTTGTTACTTGTATCTAAGGGCTTGTCCATACAAAGAGGTGATGCAGACTACATTGGTGTGATTCTAAAGCATACTACCGTGTTGCATATTAATTGGTTCATGTAGACCCAGCTGGTGTGTTTGAATCAGTAGCGTCTTGAAGTGCATTAGGGAACATTTGAAATGACTCATTACAATCTATACTACTGTAATACATTATGCTGTGCACTATATAATCCAAAGAAAACCATGAACCTTTTTAAACGTCCACAGATCTGAAATATTGCTAAAAATGAGCATTGAAAAATGAAATTAATAAGCCTGAAACACTGAAGCTCCAGCTGTACAGTAGTTTGTCATCTTATTTTTATTGTTTTAAATTTATAAACAAATGTACAGTGATGGAGCAGAACAGAATGTACAGAGTAAATATTCAAGAATGTATTTCAAAGGCTTGTATTCCATGTTGACTCCTTTTAAAGTATCCAAATGCGAACATCCTATAGACCTAAATGCAAAAGTTTCTACATGATAACCCATTCATGGAAAATATAAACTACAAGAAAACAAGATAGGAGTGTGAGGGACTACACAGTATTATTAAAAGGGATTAAAGTGTCAGATCTCCAACAGTAGCATGATTAAGAAAATCAAGCGAGGTAGGCTGGATGAGGCAATATCTTTTAGTGGACTAACTTCTGTTGCAGCAAGAGATGCTTTCAGGCATGCAGCGCTCTCAGAAGCTTGTCTCGTTCACCAACAGAAACTGGTTCAATAAAAGCTGTACCCTCGCTCACCTTGTGTGTTTATATCCGGGGACCAACCAGCCTTCAACAACACTGCAAAAAGTTAAGAAAATCAGCATTTCCCTTCTGTGGCTCTTAAATTTACTGCAGCATTTGTAATATTTCCTAAATTTAAGTATCCACAATCCTTTGCTGCCTTCAGGATTTTTCTTCTCATTTTTTATTTGTTAAGCAAAGGGTTAATGGTTTTTTTAAATGCTGATGTCTAAATGGCGCTGTTGTCATAAACTCCTTGTTACTACTTATTTGACTGATTTGTGAGCTCTTCATTGGAATTAGAGAAATGATCCATGAATGGCCAAACCTGTAAAATTCTACCTAAAATGTTAGTATCGGTAATGATTCATTCCTTTAGTGACTTTGAGCTAATCACAAATACAGTTGCAAATATGATGCATTATCTTGAGAAAATGGCAGTTAAAAATCTGGCATGACAACAAAGTTCAAAAGCCAGTGCAGTGAAATTTGCTATTTATTAATTACCGTTGATAGCATGCATTGGGCTATACTGATGAAATCTTTCTTACCAAAGGAAATTTCCAGCAATTGCTGATGCATTTGCCCCAATTTAGTATGATCAGGAGGCATTCAAATGTACAAATCTGCTAAGAAAAAGCGTTTTATTTTTCTCTGATAGCATGAGAGGCAGGAAAAACGGCCAGACCTGTTCTGAACACCACTTGGCGGAAGGTAATGAATATAACAGTTTGTGAGAGTGTTACTTTAAAACTACAGATTGACTAAGAAGGTAGAGTTCCAGTCTAGATCCAGATAAGCTTTATTATAATTATGCATATAATAGATATATACATAATTAATTATATTATTATAAATATATTCATAATTTACTATAATATGTATATAGTATCACATCCCAGTCAGGACCTGGTATTGACTGTACTATATGATGTACAAACACTTTATGAAGACCTGGGCTCTGCCCCAAAGAGCTTGCAGTCACAGTTCGACTTCAAGGTGGAACAGTGGCTAGGATTTTGGTTTGAATTCGATGTCTCTGAGATCTCAAGTTGGTTTTGTATTTGAAATTTGGTATCCGAGTGGATTGGCACCATTCCCTGAGATCTCCCTGGTATCAAAAAGGTTGAGAAACACTGTTTTACTCCATATTTTTTCTGTGTGTGGCATTTTCCATGCCCCTTCCCCATTACTCTTGGGATTTTTAGACATGGCAGTCTTGCTCCAGCCCATTTTTAGTTTGTTTTTCATCACTTACCGGTATTTTTATTTTAACCTACCCAGTTTGCTCAGCTGTATTTATTACCCCAATTAATGCGAGCAACAAATTTGACCCAGAAAGGCAGCCATGCTTCCTGATTTCCTTTGCAGTACTGCCAATGTAATTGGTTTGAATTTTCTTGCATTGTCATTATCAAAGGGTAGGCATCCTTGTACAGGAAGGCAATCTGTCACTGCAGAAAACAAGCTGAAAGCTCCTACAATTGATTTCACACCTTGCACATGTTAAACATTTTCTAAAACAAATAAAGCCCTTCACTTTTATACAAATAAATAAATAAATTGAAATAATCACTTCTCTTTCTTTCATTAACAGTTCAAATTGCCGAGGTAAATTTTGTCACCACTCTAATGTTCATGCTATTATTGAGTGGTTTTATCTTGCTTTTTTGTTTCACACTTCCAGAGTATCAGTTTCTGTCTGATTATTTCTACCACCATATCTATTCAGACTTGTAAAGTAATCATGAAAGGACCCTGACTGTTATATCTTCTAAAAAGTTGGATAGACTAAAATGGAGTCTGCTCATTGATTAACTGTCACATTATCATTTGGGCCCAAATTTTTAAAGGTATACAGGCCCCTAATTCTCATTGATATCTGTGAGGTCCCTATATATATATATATATATATTAAAAATCTTAATGCATAAGACTTGAAAGATCCAGACTTCATGTTAGTGCCATTGGATTGACATTTAGTGATAAGTGATGGGTGAACTAGTCTGCACAATGTGAATCTTTGACCAAAACTCAAACCAAATTTCAACTAACCTTTATTACTTTTTTAAAGTTCATGAAATGTCTTTTTCATAAGACACTATTCTTCTTTCTTATGTTCATAAATTAGTGGATGTGTTGTGTGCCCCTAGTGTTGAAGAAATAGTTGTAGGAATGAAGAGCAAAACTCAGTTCTTTGACCTGGAATTACTACAGCTGTGTCTTTCTACAGAGTGGAATGCAACACACCCTCTTGTTTATCAACATAAGTAAGCGGCAAAAATATCTATAAATGAGGGGCCTGGGCAAGATTTTGAAATTGATCACCTTGCGGTGGTGGTGGTGGGGGCACCTTCTCTGCCCCCACTGTGTCTGGAGAAGCTGCATGACCTTGCTGCAGCTCCAGGACCAGAGAAGTTCTCTGCCCCTACTTCCTTCCTTTGCATGCCCCTTTTATAAATTAATAAAGCTATTTCTCCCATCAGACTACTAAGGAATAGGAAAGAGACTGTAATTATTTCAGAGTTTTAAAATACATGGGACATGCTTAGATATTTGAGCAATGGAGTTTTTA
Source organism: Pelusios castaneus (assembly GCA_007922175.1). Lineage (NCBI taxonomy): Eukaryota > Metazoa > Chordata > Testudines > Pelomedusidae > Pelusios > Pelusios castaneus. The sequence continues at coordinate 23,667,195 of ML685783.1, forward strand.
TGAGTTCCTTGGTATCTTAGATTCTAGAAATTGAGCCGTATGAGGGCTAGTCTTCACTGATGGCAGCAAATTTGCCACCATCAGTTTGAACTCCCCAATTCAAATGAGGGATCTGGGAAGATCCACTCAGTCAATTGGGAAGCCAATCTATTAACACCACCTCATCAACTGGGGTAGTGCTGAGTCGAATGGAGGCCCCTGCCTTCGACTCAGCGCAGTGGACGACTAGGGTGTTAGGCAGTTGAATTCAGTGGGGCTTCACACAAAGCTCAGGCGATAAATAAATTTGTTAGTCTTTAAAAGTGCCACAAGATTCCTTGCTTGTTTTGCTGAACTAGACTAACAGGGCTATCCCTTTAGAAGTTATTTTAAGTAACTTATGTATGTCTGTTGGACTGCTGCTGAAAACAGCAGGCAGTTTAGACTTGTCCTAAGTTATTAAATCAGCACAGACACATTGAGCTCCGAGAAATTGTGTGATTAGCTTGTGCTTAAGGCAGTCCTTCTCATAAACTAGAGCAGACTACAATGGTTATCTGCATGAACTGTAGCATTCCCAAGCTTGGCCTCTGCTTGGGCCTCTGTAATCGTGAATTCCCAGGCCAAGAATCTCAAAAGCAGGAATGGAACGTAAAGTTATTTTTCCAAACCTAATTTAGACTCTTAGAGGAATGATGTGACTTTTCAAAAGGCTGAGTGATGTTGATTTCAGTAACAGTTTCTGAGTGCTCATTTTCCTTTATTTAGGAGCCTATAGAAGAATTTAAGGATCAGATTTTCCCAAGCTCCCAATTAGGCAAATAAAAACTGGCCAGATTTTCAAAAGAATGCTCAGCAGCTCCCTCTGAGAACAATGGGAGTTGCTGGGTCCTGGGGACATTTGTTTCCTTAGGCCAGATTTATAAACATTAGTCTCTTACTTTTGAAAATCTTTGTCATAGTTATTGGCCCAAGCAAATCTATGCATATTTTTGCTGAGAGGTAGTCTGTGTACAGCAAAAACAATGAGAGTCCTGTGGCACCTTAAAGATGAACAAATGTCTTCGCGTATAAGTTTTCACCCACAAAAGCTTATGACCAAAGAAATTTATTAGTCTTTAAGGTGTCACAGGACTCTTGACATTGTTGCTTGTATGCTAGTGATTTGCACGAGTGTGCTATTATGTGCAAAGTTGGAGGATTATGAAAAAGGTGCCCTTTACCATCTAAGTTCTTCATTTCACATGTTTTTAAAACTAATAGAGAAACAATCACTGGGTTGGAGTAAATATTTAATTCCTTGGGTATATGTTTTTTGGTTTTTCCCCCCCTTAATCAGGTTCTTGTGTTTGTGTAGCACTTTTCACAATTGGCACCAAGCTTTCTGGAGTCTTTGAATGTTGTTACAATACAATAAAGACTATTGCTTGGGCATGATGGTTACTCTTTTTCTTTCTTTTATTTATTTACTTGTTTTTGCTAAAATTGCAAGTTGAAAACTACTAGTCAAAAATGACATGGAACATATTACTGTAGCAGAAGGTTGTTAAGGTGCCAGCTGTAAATTATATCGCGTGAAAGGAGGAATAGCTTGTCTTTTATAGAGAGACCTGTTTGGTGCAGTCACATCCAGTTCAGTATGGTTTTACAAACTCCAAATATTGAATCTGCTATGGCATGAGAAATTGCTCCGGTGATGTACAGTCTTCAGACATAAATACATAGACAATCCCGCAGCAGGTGAGAAAGTTTGCCCTTGTTTGTAACTCTTGGTAAAACTCTTGGTCAAAAGCTGTATTTTTTAAATAGTAGTTGTAAGCACTTGCACCTTTTCACTCTTGAAAATGTTAGTGGGAACAGTGCCTGCCATAATTTATTCACTTTAAGGGATTGCTTCTTAATATGAATTCCTATACTCTTAGTCCCAAATTGTCTCCTCAATGCAAAACACTGAGTAACCGGACTTTGGGGCAAGGGAGCTCTGAATGGGACAGAACCCTTGCTTCCTCAGAAACTACGCACTGAACATTTTGTCTACACTAAAGCTCAAAGACAAGAAATCCCATGTACTGCTACAGAAAGACGGACAAGTGCAAAGTCCTACACTTAGGATGGAAAAATCCCATGTACTGCTACAGGCTGGGGACTGATCAGCTAGGTAGCAGCACTGTAAAAAAGGACCTGAGGGTTATGGTGGATGGGAAGCTGAATATAAGTCAACAGTGTGCTCTTGTTGCCAAAAAGGCCAATGGCATATTGGGCTGCATCAGTAGAAGCGTTGCCAGCAGATCAAGGGGTGTGATTATTCCCCTCTATTTGGCACCAGTGAGGCCATATCTGGAATACTGTGCCCAGTTTTGGGCTTGGCACTACAGGATGTTGGCAAATTAGAAAGAGTCCAGTGGAGGGCAACCAAAATGATTAGAGGGCTGGGGCACATGACTTACGAGGAGAGATTGAAGGAACTAGGCTTATTTAGTCTGCAGAAGAGAAGACTGGGGGTGGGGGGGTGTTGTTAGCAACCTTCAACTACTTGAAGGGGTGCTCCCAAAGAGGAGGAAGCTAGGTAGTTCTCAGTAGTAACAGGACAAAACAAGGAGCAATGGTTTCAAGTTGTAGCTGGGGAGGTCTAGGTTGGATATTAGGAAAAACTTTCTCACTAGGAGGGTGGTGAAGCATTGGAATGGGTGACATGGGGAGGTGGTGGAATCTCCATCTTTGGAAACATTTAAGGCCAGGTTAGACAAAACCCAGGCTGGGATGATTCAGTGGGAGAGGTCCTGCTTTTAGTAGGTGGTTGGACTAGATGACCTCATGAGGTCCCTTCCAGTCCTAAGAGTCTATGATTCTACGTACTCGTGTTAGCTGTCACCAAACTAGTACACAGAAATGAGAAGTGCAGCCCCTAATGTGTGAGTACAGCTATTGGACAGGATTGTACTTTTGGCACCTGGCCTCTCCATCCACTTGTATTACAGTAGTTACACTCCTATTTTTAGCATATTTGTTAGATCGGAGCTAGTGCAGGAATGTGTCCCCGAGCTGGAGTTTTACACCTTCCAGCTCTAGTGTAGACAGACCCTACGGTTCATGACAGATTAAAGCACAACAAAAATCAAGCAAAACAGCCCTGCAATTGCAGATTTCTGTGTCCTTAGACTGACTAGATTCATTCTGTAGTTTCCAGAACTGGAATTCATACGTAGATTTGATTCCATGAACTCAGAGCTTATCAAAGATTATGGGTTCTTTTTCCATTACAACAGGTAATTTTGCTTTCCTTATCCCCTTCCCATCTCCCTGCTAATTGTGGTACTCCACTCTTTGAATCCTATCAACTGCTTTGATTTGCTGTAACAGTCTGACCTGATCTTATGACTTACACTTCCCTGCATTTATTTTGCTCCCATTCTGTAAGATTCCCATCTTCAAGTGTCTGACGAAGTGGAATTTTCTCCCACGAAAGCTCATGCAATAAATAAATTTGTTAATCTTTAAAAGTGCCACCAGTCTTCTTGTTTGTTTTGCTGAACTAAACTAGCACAGCAACCCCTTTGAAAATGAAAACTAAGACTCTTCTTCTTTAAGAATAATATACCTGCTACAAGATTCTGAGCGCCTCCTTTTCCATGGCCTGTCTTGAGACATAAGAGACCTTAACACTATGCAGGTTATACTGAGTTCCTTGCATAATCCTACTTTTTACTACTCTGTTTTATCCCAGTGATTAATTTTTCTCTTCCACAGACATTATCATCAGACCCCCTACTAAAATGTCCATGTCGTAGCAATGGCTAAATGTAATGTAATATTGCCCTATAGCAATCTAACAGTGCTCTTTGATTCAATACCCAATTCTGTTTCACTAGTGCAAGACAGATTGCATGTCCTTTTTCTCAAGGGGAAGTAATTCAAAGCAGCTATCTTTGAATTTCCCTGGCATGTTGAGATATGGAAAATGTATTGAAAATATGTATTTTTATTGTAAGCTATATAGATCTCCCCCCCCCCTTTTTTTTTTGGAACCAGAATTTTCAACTATTCATCAATTTATTTACATATGCTGCCTAAATATATTGCCTTCTAACATGTTAATAATCATATCAAACCGCTACGCAAGGAACGCTTTTTATTTCCTATGGAGTCTTTTTTTTTTCTTTTTAGTGAACAACTGGGGTTTCAAACAGTCTGGTTCCTTTTTCTTTGTTTAACATGTACCTGAGATCATGAGACAGGATCACATTGCACATGCTGTGCTATTTCATGCCATTGAATTACGTCTCAGAGTATGTCATTTACCTGTGACAGTTATGTATGGTTTGCAGCTAATTGAATTTTGATTTAATATTTAATATGCTATTTATAGTAGTGACAAATCAGTGCTTGATATAAGGCTTCCATGTTATTTCTGAGCTTTCGTTTTGCTAACCCCCAAACTAGGGTAGAGTGTTTTATGCTTCTTATTTGCACGTGAATTTTGAACTGATGAAAGGTGTCATGCTGATAACTTTAGGGACCAGAGTCCTACGTTTACTCTACAAGAAAGTATGCTGTAGACATCAGACATTCAAGCATCTCCACTCTGTCTTGTCGCTGTATTTTTAGAATGGGAAAGTCATTCATTCTGTCCATCTCCCAATTTGTTTATTGGCTGTTGTGATGAGGGCCAGCAAAGGTGTCAGTTTGGGTGAGGTAGTGGTGGAGTACATACATCTGCCCATCAGGAATTGAACTGAGACTACTATCTAATTTCATATGGTTGTGGAACAGCTATTAGATTTGCCTTACTGAACTAGGGACTTGGAAATGAAAACTTATATATTCACTGATACATAAATGAACTACTATCTTCCTTTACGATGGCTTAAGGCCTGTTCGCTTTATTTATGTGAGTGGTATCATGGCTTGGGCCTGCAGTTTTAAGATGTCCAGTCAATGAAAAAAGTCAGTTGTTATAATTAAACATGGATAAATAGAGTGCATCTAATCAATTAATTAAGGTTTCTCACTTTGTGAGTCCAGTAGAATTACCACTTTTTAAGTTAAAGGCCCGATTTTGAATAATGAAAATGTAAAATTACACCAACACTACAGGGGCACAGAGAGATGTTCTGTAAGTCTGGGTTACACAGACCAAATTGTGTGTACAATTGCCATGATCGTGAACGCAAATCAAACATTTGCACATGCTAATTAGATGTGCAATAAGCTTATACATGCACACACTTTTTAAAAAAAATTAGCCTGCAATAGTTAATAACAGATAGGAAATCAATGGAGTGTCAAGCCTGCAAGAATTCCTACAGAAGTAGTATTATTTCATTTTTTTGGAGGGATACAATGAAAAAAAAAACTGTCAGAAGGTTAAAGGTTAAAATAATGGGCTTTCTATGAGAGAGTCCATTTAATCTCCTGTGTATACAAAATAAGTATTTTATAAACTCACTAATTATACATATCTTGTTCATTTATATTGTAGATTATCTACTTGATGCATAATGTAGATCTTAATGTTATGAGCTATCAGCAGGATACTGTGCTTTCCTTTCACAAACCCCTGGCATCTGGGTCTCATTTATTTGGAAGCATGTAAAGTTAATGGTTAGTGTTGTTTGCTTTCAGTTCTCAACACTGCCATGGCTTTGTGATAGCCGCCCAGCCCATCTCCATAACATGGTTAAGAGAAATAGAGTGAGAGAGGAACAGTGGGTTCAGTTATAATTTACCATCTCAGATGGGGCCAAAATACTAATAATTATACTAAAAGCCAAATGATAGGAGAATTAAGTTAGTGCTTTTTCATAACAATGGGGTAGGCTGGGGACGAGGTAACCACCTCCTTCAGTAAAACTACATCATAGCACTCAAAGCTTATGCATATGGACGGGGGGAATGATAATTCCGGGTGGGGACATTAACAGATCATCAGTGCTGGAAAAAATAATAATGTGAATACAAGTTAGAGCTGGTGACGTTTGTCATAACATGGTAATAGTCTGTGAAGCTTTTTCTTTGTTTTTCTTTTGCCATTCTGTATGAATTGGCATCTTAAGCATTTAAATGTCCTCATGGAGCTTGTGCAAACAACTACTGTTTGTCTGGCATTTGTGGTGGCACTCCGTGCATCCACTTGACTTATGGTCTTCCTTGCTAGGTGCTAGATAGACTCATAGGGTATGTCTACACCAGAAAAAGTTGTCGACATTTTTAAGTCGACTTATTAAGGTCAACTTTAAGTCGACCTTATTAAGTCAACTTAACAAAGAGGACTAAGTGGATTTAAAGTTAAATCAACTTAGTCCACTTTGTCAAGTCGACTTAGCTGGCCTGAAGTTGACTTAATAAAGTTGACTTAACGGTTACACCCCATCCACACCGTCCTTAAGTTGACTTAAGGGTTACATCCCGTCCGCACCGTCCTTAAGTTGACTTAAGGAGTCGACTTAAGGCTTAAGTCGACCTAATAGGCAGTTGTTATTAAGTCGACTTAAGCTTTCGTTAAGTCAATTTAGGAATTTCTTAAGTCAACTTAATGAAAGTCAGGTGTAGACCTGGAGTAATTTAGGTCGACTTAAGGGTCTTCAAGTCAACCTAAATTGCTAGTGTAGACATACCCAGAGACTCTAAGGTCATCTAGTTTGACCTCTTGCACAATGCAGGCTACAAAACCTCACCCACCTTCTCCTGCAATGAACCTCTAACCTTTGACTGAGTTATTAAACTCCTCAGATCATGATGACTTTAAGGTACAGAGAATCCATCAGATTCTCTAAATACAGAAGCCATGGCCTTTCCTCCAAAGAGTGTGTTCTTCAAAGCCTGGTGAGGGAACAGGCTGTGCTTTGTCAGTGGTTTGTAGCAGGTAACTTCCCTTCCCTGCAAAATGTGATGGGCTTTGGTTTGGTGCCTCCTTGAGCAGTGCAACATATGAATCATGGTGAGCAAGAAAACCGTGCAGCCCATGCCAATTAGTACTTGCATTGCTCAGTAGGTACAAGTGACATTTTGTTGCCTTTGCTCTTCAATATCAACTACTGGTAGTAAGAATAACAGCAGTATTCTGAGTGGCTGCCTATTGATTTACCTTGTGGTTAATTTCCTTTTCCTAGGAGCTGTCTACAGTTTATTAGAAAAAAAAATTGCACCAAGTTGTAACAAGTAGATCAGAGACACTTGATTGCATTTCAGCTCCTTATAGCAATTTACTTGTGGGTGTAGGTTCTCTGGGAGTTGTGTTGAAAAGTGGGCTCTGGTTCTATGCCTGTAGTCTTCTGAACACAGTAGCCTGTGCATCCATTTACCACAAAATTTGCAGCACCCTGGAGATGCAATGCTTACAAATGTGGATGTTTAGAATCTCAGGTTTGTGCTGAAGAATTGAGATTTTGAGCTAGGGTGAGACTATGCTCCCTGTCTGATCTTAGTTAAACAAACAGGCCAGTTCTTCAGTTGAATCCACTTGACATACATCCACTGGATGTACCTGTTTTGACACATGGTCATTGTGACAGCTAGGCATGTCTATATATCATTGTTTTTCTTTTGGATGTACTGACGGGGAATATCACCTTTGATCTGTGGACCGTAATATTTCTCTGAAACGTTCTATGCTCAGATGTATGCAGTGTTGTTTCTTTGTTGATGCCAGGATATTAGAAAGACAAGGTGGGTGAGGTAATATCTTTCAGTGGACCAACTTCCGTTTGCAAGAGACACAAGCTTTTTTCAATATACATTTCCCAACCTGAAGAACAGCTCTGTGTAAGTTCAAAAGCTTGTCTCTCCCACCAATAGAAGTTGGTCCAGTAAAAATACCTTGTCCATCTTGTCTCTCTCAGTGCTCGTTGATAGACATTAGTATATCCCACCTTGCTTCTGAACTCCTCTCTGACATGCATGCATAATCATTTCTGTTTGCTTGGATAATTCAAAATGTAATATCAAATTCTTCTGTTTTTCTTTCCACTACCTCACCAAAATCTTTTAGCTCTGTTATTCTTTGATTTGTGAAAGCAGTTTCCATCCATGCTCTGCTTCTGACCTCGTAGATTATTAATGTACAGAAAAAGCTTTCCTAAAAAATCTAGAAATGATGGTCCGAAATTCCCCAAGTCAGCACTTGTTTTAATTACCTCCCAAAATATCCTATCTAATGTACAGGTATGATCTGATTGCTAAAAACCCTTATGGTCAGTCCTCATTAAGGAATAGATATCCTTTCAAGCTGTCCTTGATAACTGCTTCCAGTACTGTCTCAACTGCTAAAGTCAAGAATTTAGAGGTCCGGAGTTAACCTTTTTAAATTAACATATCTTCAGTCCAGTCTCAGTGTAGCTGAAGAGATTTTAAGTATATCTGTGAAGAGCTCCCTTATCTCTTTTGTTATTCCCATCAAAATTCTGGAAAGTATTCTGTCTGGTCAAACTTCAGACAGCCTAATTTTGTAATCATGGGTTTTGCAGGGACATGATTTCCATTAGTATTTCTTCAGTCTCCCTTGTGAAATACATGTCCCTTATCCTTTTTTTTTTTGTGTGTGTGTGAAAACCAATGCAGTGAATTCATTAAATTTTTGGGTCAATAAATTACTCTTTCCAGCTCCTATGGGCCCCACTGTCTCCTTCACTGACCTCTAGTTCCTTATATACTTGAAGAAAATCATATTACCAATCTTATCCTCTTATTCAATCTTCCTTTCATTCTCCACTTTTTCTTTTTATCTTTTTTTGCATTCTCCTGACTTCTTTTGGTATCTTTTCTACTTCTCCTGTCATCCTTGATGTGTTGTCATTCATAGACATTTTCCCTACTCACTGTTTGTATTTCCTGTTCATCCATGCTATCCTGTTTCATGCCTTTTATAAACTGCATTGCTAGAAAGACAACAGAGTCCTGTGGCACTTTTTAAGACTAACAGATTTATTTATCGCATGAGCTTTCGTGGGAGAAAAATCCCACTTCGTCAGACGCTTTGCTAGAGGCATTCATCACCTGAACGTAAACATGCATTTGTCCTTAAGCACTTTCCATAGCTATTGCTTCCTTCTTTGTCTGCCTTGATTTACTCTGTTTAAACAAATGTACCTTATACTTCTGATAGTCTTCCAAATATTGCTTGTTTATAATCAAAGTATTTATTATTCTCCTCCTTAGCATCATTTGAAGTGATAAATAAATACTGAATTAGAATGGTTTTACTATTGCTTATATACCTTGCAACAGTCACGTCTTGAATTGTACTGTTTGCATATCAATCTCCTCCTACAACTGCCCACCCCCAAAATCCTGAAATTTGAATTAATTCTTGCCTACAAACCACTCAGATATATAGTTCTTTATGATCTGTGTCAAAAACCATGGTGATAAATCAGGAAATCTTTATATTCTTGACAGATTTTGTGCAATTAAATTGAATAGTTATCAAGTGGTTGTAATAGATTTAACAGAAAAATGTATTTTTTTTTAGATTTATTTAAACTGTATTCCCCGTGAATCCCAATTAAACTAGTTAATACAAGATGAAGAAAAAATCCAGAAAGTAAAAGTAACATGGATGCAGTGGAAACATAGTATGCATTATTGGATGATGGATATTGCAAATATGGTGCACCACTAAAACATTTGAATTGCAGCTATGTAAAAACTATACACTAATTACAAACCTCTGAGGAAAGCTGTGGTTTTTGCAATGTTCATAAAATAATATAGGTATATTCCTTTTTATTCTCCATATTATGAGGAAAGGTAGAATTTTACAAGTAGGTACTATCTTGGCAGCTCCCAAATAGTCAGGCAGCACAGTCCTGAAGTACGCATCATTGGCCACCTTAAGTATTTTGAAACTTGTGAGTCAGCCACTCCACTTCCAAAAAAAGATGAGATTTTCTTTGACGGAAGACACTTTTACAATATAATACATTTTCTTTGTCCTTTTTTTTTTAATAAAATAAATTATTATTTGCCTTCTGGGTTTTGAGCTTCTAGGATTTTCAATCTCTTCTCTGTCATTAGCTGGGGTTTTAAGAAAAACACATAATATCATGAGACTCATGATAAAATTGCAAGAGTTGACAACACCTGCATGTGGCAATGGGAGTTATGAGAATTTCTTTCGTTTTTACCCCACACATCTGATTAGGGGGCTGGGGCACATGACTTATGAGGAGAGACTGAAGGAACTAGGCTTATTTAGTCTACAGAAGAGAAGACTGAGGGGAGATTTGATAACAACCTTCAACTACTTGAAGGGTTGCTCCAAAGAGGAGGGAGCTAGGCTGTTCTCGAGGGTAACAGAGGACAGAACAAGGAGCAATGGTTTCAAATTACAGCTGGGGAGGTCAAGGTTGGATATTAGGAAAAACTTTCTCACTAGGAGGGTGGTGAAGCATTGGAATGGGCTATCTAGGGAGGTGGTAGAATCTTCATCTTTGGAGATTTTTAAGGCTCGGTTAGACAAAACTCTGGCTGGGATAATTTAGGGGGAGTGGTCCTGCTTTTTAGCAGGGGGTTGGACTAGATGACCTCGTGAGGTCCCTTCCAACCCTATGATTCTATGATTCTATGATTCTATCTTTCACTGTGAAAACATTCATGAAAAAGAATGATTCTTGTCCATGTAAAACTTTTTCTTTCTTTCTTTATTCTTTCTTTCTTTCTTTCTTTCTTTCTTTCTTTCTTTCTTTCTTTCTTTCTTTCTTTCTTTATTGTGAACAAATCAAAGAGAATTAGGGGGGAGACAGCTGTAAGTATGAAAACATGTATGGAATAGAAAGACCTCGGGTAATATCACAGATGTTTTTGCTGGAGTCATTTTGTTCATATTTCCATGACAGAAGCCTTGTTGTGTTTGAAGGGGTTTATCCTGGTTTATTTTGGTTATTATTGATTTTTTTCCCTTTTATATTACAGTCACGCTCTTCAAAGCCATAATTACACTCTTCAAAACCAGGCAATTATGTCTGGTGAGTCTGCCTTTCTTCCAGGGACTCATTAATGAGGGACTTGCAGTAATCAACATGTGGGAGATTAGTTTAGAATTTTCAGCAGACAGGGTTCTTGAGGCTCCGACTTTGAAGAGGTCTTTTTGTTTCTAGGAGCCATACCAAGAATATGGTTTCTTTTTGGCCAACCCAACAGAGGTAGAAGAATGGGACAGATCCTTGCAGCTGTCATCAGGGCCCCTTACGGGTGAGATGTGAATTAATTAAGGCAATTGAGGTAAGATAGTGTGGGCAAAATCTCCGCCTCTATGAAGGCAGTGTAGGTTTTCTCACGTACTTCTCTGGGGCTATGATTTCATCCTCTAAGTACATCTTTTCTCTCATGTGGAAGCATCTGTGGACATCAACAAACTAAGAACTATGGTTTGAGAGACATTTAGGAATCTATGATGCTCTCATTCTTTCTCCAGAACTACTGCAGCTCATTTGCTGCCTCCATCAGCTTCCAAGAGGATAGTTCTCAATATGGATAACATTTTCAAAATATTTGTTTTAATAAATTATTTTGAGACCGCACACTGCAGCAGAAGCTGCCAGTAGTTTTGCTCCATTCACTTCCATGTCTTACTACTAAAGGAGGAAGACTATCATAAAAGAGTCCACCTGGGTTTAGGGGACTTCCAAATGAAGACTGACTATGAAATCTGGAAGAATACTGGAAACAATTACCATTATCTGGGCTCATCCATCTGAAGATGCATATAATGAGAGAGACTGTATTTTCTTCTGGTCATTTCCGACAAAGCCTAGGTCTTGCATAGTGTATGTTTGTTTGGGTAGCTGCTGAGATAGTGCGCCTTGTAAAATTTTACCTTACCTCATAATACAGGGACTAAAAAGGAATATACCTCTCTTGTTTTATGTACACTGCAAAAATCAGTTTTCCTCTGAGGTTTGTAATTAGTGTGTTATTTCTGCATAGCTGCAATTCATATATTTTAGTGTGCGCTGTATTTGCGCTATCCATCATCGAGTAGTCATGTATCATCATGATACATCTAATAATATACTTTACCATATAGAACTTGGCCCCAGTCTTAGCTGACACCTAAATAGAAAAAAACATTTTTTTTTTTGCTTAAAAGTGAATGACTAGCTTTATGCATATGTAAATTAAATGAATTATAGGCTATTGATTCTTTTTATTTATGTGTGTATGTGGACTTATGAAAAGTATTCTTTTGTGTTTATTTTCCTATTGATTATAGATTTGGGTTGGTTTTCTTGGTGAGTATTCTGATACCTAAAGCTGTTTGGAAAAAAATGAAACTGCTTTTTTGAAGAAAATATGTTTTGTTGGTTTCAGAAGAAAAAATATTTTTTTTAATTCTGCTTTTTTGTTTTCCTCTCCTTTCTCACTCTTTCTTTTCTCTGTTTTTCCACTAAGGCAAAAAATAAAAAAGAAAGATAAATGGGTGGTGGGATGGAAAATCCATAAAAAAAAACAACCAAGAAATCATTTTCTAGTTTAAAAAAGTATATTTTGGGAAACAAAAGCTGATTTTTTTTTCAATTACATAAAGTCCCTATATTGACAAGTATAAAATAATTAGTAAAACATTAACCAGCTCTACAGATACTTTATTTTTTTTTCTGTTTCCTTCTTCATTATCATTGATAAAATAGTTGAAAAGGAAAGATTTCACAAAGGCTATTCTGTTGCAGCCATAAGGTGATGCCTACTTCCATTACAATCTATTGGAATTGTGGCATTATTTGGAATGAGGTCAGGTTTTCACCCAATATTCCTAAAAGGTAGTAAACCTAAGAAAATAAAGATTTAAAACCTAAATCCAACAGCGTTTAATCCCATCAAAATGGGTTTTACCTCAATAAAGACTGAAATATCGGTGTCTCAGTTAGAAATCTAGAGCTTCCAACAGTTACTTAGAGTAAATGGAACAATTTCAGTACTAGACCAATCTAAGTTGCGTGTAACTTCAAGTTTTTAGAAGTGAAACAATTTGTACACTACATTTGTTGTTCTCTGGAGGATTATATCTAATGGCAGTGACCTTATTGATGCATGGAACTGCTATACATTGAACCAGTAAATTAAATAGCAATCCACGGTGTATATAGACTTTAGGAGTCAGCAAACTGATTACCCAAACATGTAATTTAATAGTCATTCATCATTGCAGAATAGAATTGTGGCAATACATAGCCAGAAGAAGCATGTAACTGCAATTGTAACCTTTAACATATTTATAGTACGTCATTGTGAAAAATGCTCTGTGAATCAAATTAAAAATTAATTCTGAATGTTAATATTGAAATATAAAGGTGCAAATATCACTTAATACTAATATTGAATACTTGAGTTCCTGTAAAAATTACAGCTTACACTTATTTATAGAGAGAGTATAGAAAATATAGTATATTAAGGGGAAAAAGGTGTTCAAAGATGAGCATCTCACTTTTTTATTTTTTTTTAGTGGTAGCTATAGATCAATACTGTGTTTACGACCAATACAATACATTTTGAACTTCTAAATGAAAGCATATAAATCATTCCCTCATCTCTTCTTGGCACGGGTAAAGCCTAAAAAGCAAGTTGACTCCAAAATCCAAGTCAGTGCAATTAGTGAATTGATCAGTGGAATTCTGAATAAATTACCATTAAAGGCGAATTTGTATTTGTTAGAGAAGCTGCAAACCATCTCCCCCAAGTATTGTGGTCAGATTACTGGCTTCTGGCAAAGGACTGCACTGTGGATAATATTTGTGCATATCCTCATAGCTGTAGCAACTAGTTAGGAAGTTAGGAAACAAAGAATCTGTTGCTTCTTGCTATATAACCTCGTGTTATGATTTCATCAGGTCTTGCAGGGTATGCAAATTCAAATCAATTCAGTACGTGAATGAGACACAACAACAACAACAACAACAAAAACCCAACAACTAAGCATTGCAGGAAGTAGTGTCAGTCTTTTAACAGATAACACTTTTCTTTTGGCATCTATACTGAATCAAAACCGCTGTGTTGCTGGAGATGAAAAACAAGGTGCTGAATCCATATAGTCTCTCCTTTATCCATTTGGGCATTCTTTGGATTTCATTACAGCTGTAAATAATATAAGACCAACAAGGCCCAAAACTCTTGAGCTCCACCTTGAATTCTTCAGTCCAACCCTCCTCTATCTTTTAAGAAACAGACAAACACATGCATACAAAGCTTATGATTATACTCTAGAACTAGAAGCATTACATCAGCTTGTAAGCCTGTCTTTACCTGGGTAATTGGACTTGAGTGAGGGTTCATTTCTCGGCGGACGGGATTAGGAAGCTAAATAGATCAACAGGTTCAAAATGAAATGTTTGGGCTAGCTAAAATGGGTAGATGGTTCAGGAAGCTGAGAGACAGAATCTCTGAACGAGATAAGATGGGGAATACCCATGGAACCATTTACAAAGACAAAGATAACAGTGGACAAGACAAACCAGGAAGGGAAAGATGAGGTGAAATGTAACTTGTAGCTGAACAGCTTGGGACAGAACATGCTTACAAGGGTTGGTTTCCACAAAGCAACCAAGCCAATCCCAAAACGTGATATAATGTATAAAGAAGGTTGTCCTTAACATAGCCATACCTATGCTTTTCAGTTGGTGAGGAGCTGAACGCTGTAGTAATCAGCCAATGAATAGGTTGTTTTCTGTCTATTTATCAAAGAACAACAAAATGTGATGGAGAAAGGCCAGAAATACCTTATAAATTAAAGACTAAATGTGTCATATTCAAAAGAGTAAAACACTCAGGGTTTGAGTGACTTATCATCTAATGACTTCAGATGGAGTTGTAAGTGCTCAGCACCTTTGAAAAGGCCTATATATATTGCATTATTTTTCCAGTTACCTTGGTATTTCATGTGATATTGCATTGTGCTTGCAGAAGGACCATATTGTGTTGTATGCATTCATTTTTCCTTTTTTCTCAATTGCACCAAATTTCATTTATTTTATTCAAGTTAAACTTGTTTTTTTCCTAATGACAAAAGATACCACGAAATGTAGCACAGGATTTGAAATATTTACAACGCTATACTTTTAAAGTTGTAGGGCTCAGTTCTGCCACCTTTATTCATGTCGAATAGTACCTTAATCTTTGAGTGTTGCCAGGTAAGGGTCAGATTTTTATGCCTTACTAAAACTGAGTGTGTATTTCTCTGAGTATTCCTGCTAGATTTAGACTATGTGCCCATTAGTCAATACTAGTGAGCAGTTAGAGTCTGATACAAATGTGATTGAAGGCAATGGGGGAAGTCATCTTATTGACTTCAGAGGACTTTATATCAGGCACATAAATTACTTGAGTAGTCTCGTTGATGTACATGGGGCTAGTCATATATGTATTTGCTTGACACTGGAAGTAAGGGGTTCAAAATCTTGGCTTCTGATTCCAGTTTAACTACTCATGGAGGAAGGGTGAGGTTCTCATATAAATATGGGTGATAGATTTGAATCATTATTGTTTTTCAAAGTAAACTGTATCAATAAAGTATAGTAGGTTGCTGCACCGTGACTTCTGATACAGTTTATTCTTATGCACATGTTGGAACTTATTCCTTGACACCTGATATTGTCATGGATATCAGTGCAAAGTGAGCAAAAAAATGCCAACGGGTCAGAACAGTAGCATTTACACCTACTTTGTGTTGGTGTAAATAAATATACAGTGTGAAGTATAATGAAGAACCAGAGTGCATGTGTTTGAAATCTGTGTAGTTTTCTCAATCATGTTAATAGAGGAAACTAACTGTTCTACATGACCTGTCTCTGAGATACATAACACATGAGGTGTAGGGCCAATTAACAATCCTATGATGGTAAATCCATTATCTTTAGAAAGAGAATCCACCATCAGGAGATGTTAATTCAATGTGACACCAACTGGGGGGTTTATATACAGCTAATTGCAATGTTAGACATTCTGCTCTAATTGAGTTTAATTGTGGCAAAATTGGAGTTAATTAAAAGTTAATGGTATAGAGCACATCATGTTATCAACTATGAGTGCATATTTCATAGCCATATTATTGTTATTTAAATGGCCCTTTCAATTATTCTGCCTCACTATGGCACTTTTGAAATCGTAATGCTGTTCACATCAGTGATTTTTTTTAAAAAAAATTGTTTGGGTAGGCAGTAAGTACAGACATATTTGATCTATTAACAAAATGTCTAAAAAGGTTCAGGCTCGTCCAATATCTCTCACAGTAAATATAAAAAAAAATGATGTGCCCGAGCATCTTGCTAAAGACAGAATTGACTTTACTGAACAAGAAAAAGAGGCAAAAATGAAGAAAAAATATTTACGGAAGGGATTAAATTTCTGACATGTCCAATCACATTTAACCTCCTTTGTCTTTAGTAACTCCATCCTCTCCTGGCTCTCCTTCTACCTCTTCAACTTCTCCATCAATATCTTTTCTTGTGAGTCATCATCCTTGCCTTTGCTGCTGTCCATGGGAGTCCTGGAAAACTCTGTGGTTGGCTGTTTCCTCCTATCCTTTCTTTGGATGACTTTCATCTGCTTGCCATTGATTCTCAAATTTTTCTCTTCATCCTGACCTCTTCATCTGTCCGGTCAAGCTCTTTGGTCTCTTTGACATGTCCTTCTGGATGTCTTGCTGTCAATTCAAACTTAATAAGGCCAGAGCAGACCACAGCATCTTTCCTCCCTTACCTGACCTGCCTCCTCCATTTTATGTCAATTTTGACAATGCTACCATTCTCCTTGTCACTCAAGCTGACAGCCAGGGGGTTCCCTTTGAATTAGCCCCCTTCCTTGCTTGTTCCATGCATTCCTAACATTTCCAAATGTTGCATGTCGTGCTCCATAACATTCAAGAACTGACCTGTCTTTATTTTTGGCCTCGCTATTGAAATTCTCATCCATGTCCTCATCATATCACATCTTTAATACTGCAGCCCCCCCTCTGTGGACTCCTTGAAACACACATCATCCATCTCTAGCTCATACAAATTGCAACTGCTAGAATTATCCCCTGTGCTTGTCACTCTGACTAGACCACTCCATAGTTCAATCCCTCCACTAGTTTCTTTGGTTCCCAGTGCATCAAGTTCTAGTTTTTCTCCTTAGTGCTGAGCCCCTCCACAATTCTGCCTTTCCGACCTATTTTTTTCTCATTTCATTGCATTATTTCTTCACTCTTATTCCTTTAATTATTCCAGCCTCCCACAAACATCCCTTTGCTTTCTTCCTTGCTGTTCCTTTATGTGTGGGATGTCCTCTTCAAGCTAGTCCACAAGGCCACTGCCCTCTCTTCCTCAAATCCCTCATCAAGATTCACCTCTATGACATCACAATAATTGTCCAATGATAATGGGTATGATAAGCAATGTCTTGGTAAAAGGGTGGCTTGCTCCTTAAGGGCCTGTGGGACTAAGCCTACTGAACCTTTATTGCTTTTACACTAGAGAGAGGATGTGGGACTTAATTAGTTGGCCAAACAGGGGCTGATACCCTATAAAAGAGCAGCAGCAAGCTACCAGGCCTGAGAGAAGTGATCAGAGAGCTCTCTATGCAGGGATACCTGAGAGAGACACTGAGCAAGCCTGAAGCCTTACAGAAGAAATAGCTGCTGCTAGAATCTATAGACGTTGTTTTGGGACTTTTAAGCTTTTGCCTAGGCGCTGAGATAAGAGCCTGCAAACTGTTATTTACATTCTTTTCCAGAAGACTCCATTGAAGAGAGAGACAGCAATATATATATAATAGTGTGAACTCATTGCTACCTCACTGAGGACACAGAGGCTATGTCTACACTAGAAAAGTTGAGTCGAATTTATTAAGTCATCTTAATAAGGTCGACCTTATTAAGTCGACTTAACAAAAGTCGACTTAATTTTTCTAGTGTAGACATAGCCCCTTTTTGACCTTATTCAGTTGACTTAACACTTTAAGTCGATTTAATAAGGTTGATTTAGGAGCTAATCCCCATCCATACTGGCTTAAGTTGACCCAATAAGATCAACTTAAGCATTGTCGACCTAAAACGAAGTGTTATTAAGTTGACTTAACTTTTCCTTAAGTCGACTTAAGGAAAGCCCAGTGTGGACATGGAGTAGTTTAGGTTGACTTAAGCCTCCTTAAGTCAACCTAACTTGTAAGTGTAGACGCACTCAGAGAGAGGCATGAAAGAGTGACCTCTGGCTATGAGAGGGTACTAAGGAAGTGGTTAGCTCTGTCAAAGTCTTGTAGATGTCTAGCTTGGGAGAGCAGATCCTCACTAACAGTTGCAGCTTTGATAGTATATTTTCTCTCTTAATCCTTCCCTTATGTTTCACGGTGAGCTTTCTGGAACAGAGACACTCACTCACTGTTGGCAAGATCATGCTATACCCCACATAGGAAAATTAGGAGATGAAATCTGGCCGTTCTCCCCTGTTCAGGCTATGTGAACTATTGGTTACAGAACACAGCAAGGAAGTGGGATGGGAGAAAGCAGATTTTGTGGGGTGTCCACTTCTCTTTCATTGCCTGTGGGTGGGGAATGGACACACAGGGGACCTAACAGCCAGTGTTACTCAGATGCCACGTTCTTTTACTACAGCTAGAGCAAGAGAAAACTCAGCTTGAGTTCGTCTGTGAGTCACAATTCATTTCTTTTTCTGTTCCCATGGGCAACACAACTGCATGTCTCCGTTACTCAGGAATCGCGTTACCTTCATGATCTAACCCTCTATGAATGGAAAGTGTCCAGCGCACTGTGGATACAAATAAGTAATAATAAATATTGCCTAGTCCCACTCAAATGCTCCAAAGTAACTAACTACAACCCTCCCTTTCTGCTACCAGAAAACCAGGAAGTTCAGTATTTGCCATTGGCCAAACTTATTACTCACAAACCTTTCACTGAAATGAATGGGGCCTACTAGTTCAGATAATAACTGTTCCCCCTCCTTCTGAATAGGAGGCCAGATGAATAGGCACACATACAGCTGTGCGTTTTATTGTTGGTATGTTGCAAAAATTTCCTCTAAGATATTAGAAATTACCACTATGTCTCCATGTTTCGTAAAAATCCCACTGGTATAACACGTAGTAAACAAACCTGGAAGAGATTTTGTGCCTCAAGAGAGGAGTTACTGAGTATTATTGAACAATGTCAGTTTTCCCAATGGATCAGCACAAACTTTTTTTAATCTCACTGACTGCTGAACAGTGTTCCAGGTGGAACTCACTGGTTGTGCTGCTGAGGTGAGTTAGCAGTGTTAATGAAATATTACAGGAAGACTTAATTGAGCAATCCTAGAACACTTATTCAAGTGAGTTGGTCTTTAGTCCAGGAAAGATGTAAGTGACTAGGGACTCAGCTACTCTGATGATGGGTACAGTGTAAGATTAGATAGACACTAACTTGTCTGCTGTCAGGTATCTATAATTTTTCTAAAGATGTGTTTTCCAGCTCTGACTTTCCCCTTTGTAGTCGAGTTCACCAGTCTGTAACATATAACAGGTGGAGACAGAGCCTACAGCTAGTCTGGTGGTTCTCCTAAGTTATCTGACTTAGCATTGCACAGATACATCTTTGAACAAATCAGATGAGAGTGATGAATTCAGGTTAGTGTTATGTCTAGGCTTCTAATTACTATGAGTCATCACTTCATTCTCCTTTCCCTATTCATGCCCAGACTTCTATTGACATTAACAAGAATGATGTATGTCTAGGGAAGGAAAAGCAGTATTAATAAGCAGCTAGGACGCTAATGTCAGTTATCATCATAGGAGTCATATAAATGATCTAGCACTGACTAAACATGGAATATTTCTCTCTTATAATGTTTGGAAATTAGTCTAAGCTTCAACTTGCTTGAATAGTCTTTTGCTGGGTATTCAAAATATTTGGCTATTCC
The DNA here is from genome assembly GCA_007922175.1 of Pelusios castaneus. Classification (NCBI taxonomy): domain Eukaryota; kingdom Metazoa; phylum Chordata; order Testudines; family Pelomedusidae; genus Pelusios; species Pelusios castaneus. Next base: position 23,687,054 of record ML685783.1, read on the forward strand.
CAGATTTATTTTCTTGTTGTTCATCATCAAATGGACTAACTATCCTTTAATGCAGAACTCTGGAATTCAACATCCATTATAGGGCATCACTTCTAATGAAGATAGAAGACAGTTCTGAATCCCACCTATATCAATAATTAAAAGTCCTCTATGATTTCAAAATCCAAGTGGGTTTGCCTTTAATGTTAATTGAAATTGTACAGTGTACCTACTAACATCACTCATCCAAAAAGCTTCCTTTCTCAAATCAAGTAGTAGTATAAATTAGGTAGTTTCATAGACCAAAATTCAGTGGAAATATGCTGTGTAGTTATATTTTATTATTTTTGCTTAAAAGCATTTTGTTTGAGAACAACTCACAAAGCAGACTCAAGTTTTTAAAATGTGCATTCACAAGTACTATGATTCCTTCCACAAACCAAGCATTCCAGTGAATCAATGTAAGGCAGATTAGCATTCTGCCCATTATACAGATGGGGAAACCAAGGCATAGAAATTCCAAATGACTTGCTCAAGACAACAAATCTAGTCAGTGGAGGAGTTAAGAACTCCTTTAATGTAGTCCACTGAGACAGAGCTGAAAAGGCAATTTATCCCATTGCCATGAGAGTTACAGGTTTCTGTTACCGATTCACTCTTGATCCACTAGTTTTAAGTAAGTTAAAGCTTTCTTCTTCATGCACTATAACTATGATATAGGCTAAGTGATCTGCATTATCTTTACTTGCTACAGACCGGAAAACTCTCAAAAAATCCTCCATTTTATAAAACCAGTGACCTCAAAAATATAAAGTATACCCCCTGTAGATGGCAAGTTCATTTAAAATAATTCCATGCTTTCCAATCAGAGATAATAATGTTTGCATCTCACTAGGAGAATTGTATCCTGGGCAACATTTTCATTAATCTCTTTACCAAAGTAAACTGGCTTCCCTGTGGAAATTAATTATGGGAGTAGTATCAGAAATTTTATTTCTATAATATACCAGTGAGATCTACTGCTGTTTCTTTATATACTGTCACACAGTAGAGCCATAATCTATTGTAATAAGCTTAAAAAAAAGAAGAAAAGGAAGGCAGCATGTAATTAAAAACAGTATAACACAAGTATTTGCTGCCTTTCCTAGAGCTGAAATGTCCTCTTATGCTAGGCTTTGTAAAAAATTGTGGGCACAACCCTCAGAAAATAAGCAAAGCCCAAGTTTAAAAAAAATGTTAATATCATGCAAGTAGTGAAACATGATTGGGTTTTGCCACCTGGATAGCTGGGCTTCTTGTCTGCTGGGAATAAGGATAAATGTCATTGTTATTGAGTCCCTATTTATATGATGCACGCATTAACTCCTATGCTTTCCTGGATTTTCTAACCTACAAAAGCCCACCACATAAGGCAATTGAGAAAGCTGTGCAGATTCTTGCATTGTGGTTTCTTCCTGATCTGTTTCCCCCATAAGCATCTTACCTTAAGAATAAGGTCCAATGGAGGCACATAAACAACATCTGTCTAATTAGGAAGGGGTGAATGAGTCTAGTGATAAGTGCAATTACGTAGTAGTAGATTAATTCACCTATCAGGTTAGAGGGGAATGTAATTCTTCATCCAGTATTTGGAAGGGTCATTAACATGTCCCTTTCTTAGTTCTAAAATGTCTGGATAAGTGGTTAGGCGACTTTCTACTTCGGGTCATGATAAACAGATGAGAACATAGAATCATAGAATAATAGGGTTGGAAGGGACCTCACGAGGTCATCTAGTCCAACCCCCTGCTAAAAAGCAGAACCACTCCCCCTAAATCACCCCGCCAGGGTTTTGTCTAACCGAGCCTTAAAAATCTCCAAAGATTCTACCACCTCCCTAGATAGCCTGTTCCAATGCTTCACCACCCTCCTAGTGAGAAAGATGTCCTAATATCCAACCTTGACCTCCCCAGCTGTAATTTGAAACCATTGCTCCTTGTTCTGTCCTCTGTTACCCTCGAGAACAGCCTAGCTCCCTCCTTTTTGGAGCAACCCTTCAAGTAGTTGAAGGTTGCTATCAAATCTCCCCTAAGTCTTCTCTTCTGTAGACTAAATAAGCCTAGTTCCTTCAGTCTCTCCTCATAAGTCATGTGCCCCAGCTCCCTAATCATTTTTGTTGCCCTCCGCTGGACTCTTTCTAATTTGTCCACATCCTTTCTGTAGTGGGGAGCCCAAAACTGGACACAGTATTCCAGATGTGGCCTGACCAGAGTCGAATAGAGGGGAATTATCACATCCCTCAATCTGCTGGCAATACTCCTACTGATGCAGCCTAATATGCCATTAGCCTTTTTGGCAACAAGGGCACACTGTTGGCTCATATTCATCTTCCCGTCCACCATAACCCCCAGGTCCTTTTCTACAGCGCTGCTACTTAGCCAATTGGTCCCCAGCCTGTAGCAGTGCATGGGATTTTTCCGTCCTAAGTGCAGGACTTTGCACTTGTCTTTGTTGAATCTCATGAGGTTTCTTTCGGCCCAATATTTCTAGTCTTTTGTTTCCCTTTTTTGTTCATTACTGTTTTTTGTTTGTTAAAAAGTATTTTGTTGGACTTGAAACATCATTTTGTAGAGCAGGGGTGTCAAATATGCGGATGTGGCCAGCAAATCTCTTCTATCTGGCCTGTGAATGTGCTCCACAGGACCGCAGTCTCTCCCTAACAGAGAGAGAGAGTGGGTGGTGTCACATACCCAGTGCTTCGCAATGCCACCATAGTCTCGTCTTGCGACATCACAGAGTGCTGGATATGTGAGACCACACTCCACGAGACCACACTCACTTCCCTAACAAAAAGAGAGAGTCTCACATACACATCACTCTGCGATGCCATGAGAGTGCCCTAGTATTTTGATTTGTGGTATGTATGGCCCACTTGAAGTACATTTAAGTCAAAACTGGCCCAGGATTTTGACACCCCTGGTATAGAGGCACTGATTTAACACCAGTTTAATTAAAACTGCTCTTAAAGATGGCTGCAATAATCAGCCGTTTTATCAGTTCATTGACTTGATAAGAACAAAGTATGCACATGTTCTGAAATGACTATTAAATTATATTGGTCCCAGCTGGTAGCTTAGAAGTAGCATGTTGTGCTACCATGAGATCTATGGACATCGGCAGCTAGGATCCATAGAAATCAGCATCTAGAAAAGCTATTAAAGTGATCTGTTAAATCCATGGCAGTGGGAGGGACAGATTCATTCTGCTAACAGTTGTCCTAGTTAATCCAGGAGCAGAAATGCTCTTCTTTTCAATTGAAAGAACGATGGTCATATCATGTGTGAATTAAAGAAGTGACTGCAATGATAGGATTAGAATTCTGGAAACTGCTAGGTGTCTGCAGGTGCCAAATTCTACTCAGCAAGATCGTGGATCTTCACAATATTCTGTACTTCAGTGTGAAGGGAGCAAAAAATTTATTCATACTTCCTGAGGTGTTGTACACATGGGAAATTAATTCTGATATTGGAGATAGAAAGGACTATTTCATGTTCCTGATAAAGCAGGGTTTGTCCCCATAGTAAGTGTTCTTGTACTTCATAAAGTCTAGTTTCAGATTGTTTATCTCAGATTTGTCTAAAATACTGTAATAAGCATGACAATTGGCACCCCTTGTGCCAGATGATTACCACATAAGACACTGAGAAATCTTGCTCTAACGAGAGGCGTCTCCAAAGGCTCCGAGTACCGTTTTAAAAAATGTAGAAGGTCAGTCATCAGACAAAGTAAAGGAAAGCATGTTTGCCATTTTGCAGCTCATTACAACACTGTAGACCATTAATGTCACTTTATAAAATGCTGCAAATGGAAGTAACTGTCTAAAAGATGACATAATGCTCCACCAAAGATCATAAAATGCTGTGAATCATATTTTTCCTGGTTTCACTATGAAAATGGTGAAATAATTGATGATACTTGGGCTGAAATTCAGCTCCTATAATCTATCGGTATTCACAAGGACATCTCTTTTTTTATTTCTTCTCTCTTTCTTCAAACTGTTTGACTGGTATTGTTCATTTCTGATAATTATAAGAAAATTCTGTAATAAATTCTTTGTGAAAATTAACTGTCAGTCAGCTCCATTGAGAGCTATAGCCTTTTATTAGCTGCACAACTGCAATTTAGTAAACTGTAATTTACAATATCCTGTTTTATCTGGCCCCATAGGTCCGTTGTGAAGACTTCAGTGCTGTATATTTAACATATTTCTCAGACTCTATTCGATATTGTAACAATCAGAAGTTTGAGCGATAAACTTGTTTATCTTTTCCTTATACCACTAATAATTACACTCTATTTGCATCAAAGAATAATTAAAAAAAAACCCTTTTCAATTTCTTTGTGTAGATTTTTTTACTTGAATACATACAACTTGTATACTAATGACAACAACAATCTACATTCCTGTTTTTTGGTTGAAATAACATTTCCACATAATGGTTACTTTTTCCATCTAGGATCATCAAGAAATTAATCTCCCAACAGACTTGTAACATTTAGAGCTCAAGAATAGTTAAAATAGAAATGATCTTTGTTTCCCTGTTCAATGAATGAAGACTTGCCTCAACCAATGGAGGGTAGCATGTTCTATGTGTAATGGGTTGGAGATGCTGAGGTAATATTATGTATAACTCTCCTTGTGTTCCTGCACTTCAGCCTACTTCTCTGCTGAAACACCAGCCAGAGATGAGTCGTGTGTTTGTGTGTAAGTATAATAATGTAATGTAATATAATGTAGTTAATTCATAAAATCTGCAACCAGCATTTGGAAAATTTTCTTCAACAGCTATCGTATGGTAAACTCTGTTGGGGTTTCCCACAGAGATTTCCCTGTTTATTTCTGTTACATAAGTTAAGTCAAGATATTCCTTAATATACATTTACTCCTCTCTCATCCCTTCACTAAAATGACTTCTCAGCTTCTGTAATGGACTATCAAAAGTGCACGTATGTAGCATGGTCTCCTCAGAATCAGTCTCCTCAAGAAAAGGATCTCCAGGCCAGCAGCAATTCCAGTCCCCTTCCGGGAAGACCAGGAGTCTGTAGACTGAATCCAAAGTTGCATAGATTCTGGCGAACACCAAAACATGCCCCTTAGTCCTGTTTTATTCAGTTGCAGGGTCCTCAGGACTGCCTCCAATCCCCCTATTTATAATCTCAATTCCAGCAATTTCTCTTTTAGATGCCTCTGTGCACTTTTAACTAAAGGCTTGTTTACATGGAGACACTCCAGAAAGTTAATCTAAATTTAGGTAAAGGTGTGAATTAAAACTGGATTAGATAAACTGTATAAAACCCCTCTTTGGACACCCTTCTTCAGAATTAAAGTGGCTTTAATTCAGTTTATTTCAACCTAATTCAATTCACATGAATTATCATTAGGTACACAGATTTGAAAATAGGGCCTGAGGTCTTGTGTTATATTCAGTCTTCTTTTGACACACAGCAAGCTTGTCTTTACAAGTCTTTTCCAGATGGTTTCTAGACTATTGTTCTAGCCCAGAAAATATATGTTGAGTCCCAGTCTTGCAGGGAATGGTACTATGACCTTCACCCGTTTTGGGGGATTTTATATTTTAAAACTTTTATAGTTAATGCTTTCTTTCTGTTTAACTGAGCCTAGGCTTCTGCCCTCCTTTCCCACAGCTTCTGTGTTTTTGCCCACAATCTACAACAGTAGGAGTATTTAAGCCCCTTTTTTTCATTTAGGTGTGTCCTTCAATGCAACCCAAAAGTATAACACAGTATAAATAAGTTCTAGAGAGATCGCAACTTCCTTGTTTTGCTGAAAAAGTCTGAACTGACCTTGTGACTTACCCTTCTCTGTATTTATATTCACCTGCGTGACTTACCCTTCTCTGTATTTATATTCACCTGCCTACTGTAGTTTCTATTTCATGCATCAAACGAAGTGGGATTTTACCCACGAAAGCTCATGCGATAAATACATTTATTAGTTTTAAAAAGTGCCACAAGACTCTTTGTTTGTTTTTCAGGATAAATAAGATTTTCTTTAATGTTTAATAGCAAAATCTTGGATAATTAGTGTTTCCAGAAAGGCAATTCCCAAGGATCTGCTACCCATCATGATTCTGATGGGTCCTCAAGATACAGATTTTCTGATTCTGGAAGTGCTGCAAGCATCATGATTTGACTCCTCCAGGGACACTTTTCTCCCTCATTTTATATCCTTTCAGTCTTATCAAAATCCAAAGAATTTCACAGGGGCATTCGCAAAACTTGTCCTATCCATTTTAACTTAAATTGTAATGAGCTTGACTGCTGATTATGCTAGATCTCCAGGATTTGTCTAGTCTCTTTGGTACTGCCTTTTGCTGTTGCCTGACATGATAGCTCTTTTAATTTGCATATTTCCCATAATTTGCATTTGCTGCTTTTTCAGGTTGCAGCTTCTGCTAACTTTGATTATGACAGAGAATTTTGTTGATTGTAAGGAATAAAGAACAACACAGGTGGCTGTGAGATATATCTATATATGTATCTCTGCATATGTATACATAGATGCTGAGTAAAAGCTTATTTAAAAATCAGAGATTAAATCCCCACTCTCAGATTTTAAGATTTGGACAGGTGGTTTACAATTAACTTGATTTGATGCCTAAGATGTCAGTAACTCCCTTATAGGGAGATTGTTGATAAACTTCAAGAGGATGAGTCAATTGGTTGGCTCACATTTGATAAAGTACTGTAGTACAGAATGTAGGAAACAGTTGCTAAGGCACTTTTATGTTTTGCCATCTGCTTCCACTAAGAGGTAAAATTTTCCCTTTCGCCACATTTCTGGATTCCATGAGTTCTTAGTGGTTTTCCACTTCCTCGACTCTCTCTTCTGTGACTCAGATACTTTAACAGAAAGAATTGCAAACATGCTTAATTTCCTTGGATAGGTCTTTGTATTTATTGGCTAGAAACCCATCTTTTATGGATCATTTTTGTTTCAGATTATAAAAGAGAATAATGGACCTCACTTTTAGGCATATAAGTCCTTCTGTGACCGATAAGTTTTAGAACCCTCTGATTTGGGAAATAATTAAATTTTATTTGTCCTCTTTAGCATTATTATAAAGAAAATAGGTTGGAACAGAGATACTGGTGTACAGTGCCATTCTTCTTGAGCTACTGGTTCCACCCACGTAAAAGAACATTTTAAAAGCAATGCTAACAATACAAATACAAGTAGTTTGCAGAGTTAAACAGAACTCAGCTACTTTGTGCTCGTTTGTCCTCTGTCCTCTTTTGTCAGACGCAAAATAACATGTGTCGAGGGGGGTGCTATAAAAGTATCTGCAGTTTATTTTGGAACTGACAGTACGCTGTATACTGATGTTGGGCTCAAACTTGGCCATGATCAGGAAAGGTTTATTTCCAGTAGTGATAGTTACAGGTATGCATTTGATAAGATGGACTTAACAGTGCATTTTATATACTGGTGGGTGGTTCCATACTTTTGTTACCATTGAGTTAGCATTCTCCAGCATCTGTTGTAAGAAACTTTTCTTTCCCCTTATTTCCAGAAATACTCCATAAAGACAATCCTTCATTTCCACCCACTCCTGCCATCTCAAAAAAAGCTAGGCAGTAACATTTCAGCATTAGGGTCTCTAAAATAATTCATATAATCATAACGCTTTTCAGTGCTGACAAGCTTAAAGGTCTGCTGCCTTCTGATTTATAATACGCTGTAGTATTTTCAGTGGTCAATCAAAAGTTGCTCCCGGTTGAAATCAGATTTCCAACTCAGTCTATTGATTTCTTTTTTTAAAATAAATTACAATGTTTTTAATTAGTTTGGCTGTCTTTTAATGAATGCCTAAAAATAGATGATTTTTTGGTTCTTGGGATGGGGGAACATTTCCCCCCAGTGCCTCCTAGTAATCAGATAGGATTGTCGCAAGTTTTCTTCCTCTCAGATGACCCTTTTTCACTATAGCTCTGTCATTATGTAGGTCTGTCCCTTTTTGTGACTCAGCCCTGAGTTCCTGTCCACTCCTTAGCTCTCATCATAGTACGGCACCAATGTACCGTCACCTGTGGTGGACTTGGGAACTGAAGGGAGAAAAATGCAGCAGATGCTGAAGTGCTAAGATTTATCATTGCAGCTTTGAAGAACACAGAATTTGATACTAATCATTGGAATCATTCTTTCTTTCTCCATTCTGGAAATCCTGTAAAACATGCTCTTCACCTACCCTACATCATCTTCCTCCTCAATATGGGACCCATGTGACAATGTAAAATAGCTTATTTAGTGCATGTGCTGAGATTTGTTCAATCCAGTCTTCCCTTTGTACCAGAAGCTAAATTTTAAGTTCAGTAAGTAAACCTCATTAATATGCCAAAACTACACAGAGGATACATAGTATTAAAAGGGAATTTGATACAGACATAAATGAAGAATGATTAATGAAACTTTGATCTTCATATTTTAGGTGGAACAACAAAAATCTGGTGGCACCTTAAAGACTAACAAATTTCTTCAGGCATAAGCTTTTGTGGGCTGCATCCCACTTCATCAACCATGAAAGCTTATGACTGAAGAAATTTGTTAATCTTTGAGGTGCCACAGAACTTTTATTGTTCTTGCTATATACAGACTAATGCGACTATCCCTCTGGAACCTGTGTTTTAGGGAGGATAGTTATAGAGGAGGAAAAAGGAAGGGAAAATAGTTTTCTCAAACTGTGGGTTCAAAGATTAGCACAAGCAAATCACATATTATAAATCAGATAATCAGGTAATCAGGCACAGATGATTTATGATGTTCCTCAGGGAATCATTCTGTTTTCTTAAGGGTTATTTCATGACCAAAACTGAAATTAAAAAGCATAAAGAATATACAGTTCCCAATTTTATATTGTTCCTATATGATCTATGTTAGAGGGAAGAAAAGTGATTGTGTGGTTTAAGATCATAGACTGGAATCAGGAGACCTTAATTCAGTTCTTGGTTCTGCCCCGATCTCCTGGTCTGATTTTGCTTAATTCTTTCTGTGCCTAATTTCCACATTTGTAAAATTTGGATATCCTGAGTCTGATCTTGCTAGGATAACCTGTGTGTACTGGGAGGAGCTGAGAGGATCGTGATGGAAGCCATATAAATACACAGATATACTGTAGAATCATATACATTAGTGATAAAATAATTCCTGCTAGTACAGTATTTCATTTCACACTTCTTCCAGTTCTCTACTTAGTCAAATTATGGGGTATGCAAATTTCCCTTGGGATTTTTGTTTCTGCAGACTTTATAATTGACTGTCTGGAAGCTGTCCGTGATATTTAGTATTATATTTTTCCTTTTTAGTGTCCTAATTAAAACTTTTAATTACTCTTCTTTTGACTGAGTAAAACTCTGTCTTCCTCCACAAGACCTGTACTTTTTCATTAAATTAGTGGAGGCCTTTGCCATTAATTCAACTGGGGAATCAGTCCCTCAATTTAAGCATTGGAAGCAGAAATGACTTGAACTAAAATTCCCGATCTAAACACATCCGAAGTTTGCATTCAGATCTGAACTTTGCAGCTTGGGTTCATGTCTAACTGGAAATACACATCAGTCATTTGACATCAATGAAATCTCTTCTTCTCTGCCTTTCCTACCTAGCTTGAAATTTGCCTAAAAAGCCCACTAATGTTTAAATTTGAGAAATTAGTACCCCTCCTCTTCAATAATGCCATATGGTGCAAAGTGTCTATTTGTTATCAATTTACCACATTTTTCAAGTCAGTTTTAAGTAAGATTATATCAAATAGACCAAACAAAACTATATGACCTCCTGTATTTCAATGAATGATTTAGAGCTAACATCAGCTGCAAATTACTAAGATTTTGATTCATTTTGTAAAGTTAAAAAATCAGTAGTCCTGATTTGTCATATTATTATGAGACAATCTAGAGTCTTTGATTAGGTAAAAGAAAGTATATTGGGGGAGGGAGAGAGGGAAGGGAGGTGGTGAATATAAATAGCTTCCTGATCTATACAATGTAATGATCCTTCCAACAGACTGTAATGATTTTGTCAGTAAATAACTGATTACTAGGTAGGAGTGTTTGAAATCAGGCTTTAAGAAGAGACTCCATATGATGTGTCACCAAACCATTTGAGACCAATTGGTGCTGCTTATGGAGTGTGATTTTCTTGCTTGATAATTTTTAATGATTCTGAATAATTTAATGGTGATTATTCTTTCTAGCTGTGAATTATGATTATCAGCATAAAGTTGTGGTTAGATTATTACCGAGTAATTTTAAACTATTGCAAATGTAAAACTACCCAGAAAGGTTTGCTTCAAACTCTGCTTTATTTTAATGGATTTCATTGTCTTGAAAAGCCATAAACACACAGACTGGGCATTGTACAGTAGCATACTATAAAAGAGGCTTATACCAGAAATTTCAGAATTTATATGTTAGTTAGAATTCATGGAACATCTTCCAACAGAGGGTTGTTTTTTTGTTTTTTTTTTTAACTGGAAAACATGATTTTGTCAAAATACCATTTTTTCACAGTTGTAATTTTGAAATGAAACATTTTCTTTCAAACTGACACTTTGGCTTAAAATATCATCTGCATGCCATCTAAAAGTTGAAAAGTCAATTTGAAATGAACATTTTCATTTTGAATTGACATTTTGAAACAAAATATTTAGGTTTGAACAGAATTTTCTCCTGATGTTTTGAAGCATTTTCTTCCTCTTGAAAATGTCAGTTTATACATTTCCATGTTTACAAATCAAATTTTCTCTCAGCTGGCTGTTGGCTTTTCGTTTTTAATATCAAAGGTACATGTTGAAATACTAAAAAGCATCCAGTCATAATTAGATATCCAACTGATTCATGATAAAGGCTGTGGATCTCAGATTACTTGTGTGATTTGAATTTTGTTTTCTAGCCCGCTCTGAGAGTATTTCACTAATTTTTAATCTACACGAAGCAAACCATATTTTTAACCATAATGAGCATAAACTTTTGAGCATTTGAATTCTCAGACTTAATGTTTCATTCATGCTACAGTGTTTTTGTTTTGTTTTGCACAATTATGGTATTGATGCAACCTAATCCTGCTCTCATTTTGGACAGAAACAAAGGTCACATCGACTTCAATGAAAAAAGGGTCAGGGCCAAAGTTAGTGGCAATGAAATAAAATATGTTTTAATATTTTACTTTCCTCACTAACCTTTCCACTGTCATAAGTCTTCATTTTAGAAATATGAGTGCTAATTGTTTTGATGGAAAGTTGAGTTACAAAAAGAGAAAAGGTATTTCAAATTCAATATTTTCAATTTTCAGGCACATGTACAAAGTATCTGGAGTTCCAACGGGGTAGCCGTGTTGTTCTAATTCAGCAAAACAAACAAGAAGTCCTGTGATGCTTTTAAAGGCTAAAAAATTTATTTGTCACGTGAGCTTTCATGGGAGAAAATCCCACTTCATTGGACATTTTGAAGATGGGGAACTTACAGTATCTAGAGGTATCAAAGAGAACAGTTCTAAGAAGCAAAAGCTGGCACATTCACTGCTGAAGTGAATTTCTTCCAGACTCTATTATCCTCCTGCTCCCCACTTACTTAAAACAAAGATTTCATGGCAACTTTTTTTAACCATCTATCATTATTCTGCTTGGGTGCATTTGTGCTGATAGCTAAAGGAGAGTTCTCCATAGCAAAGTTGTTGTGGTGTATCAAATTTGTGATTTTTTTTTTAGGTATGCACAGTATTTATGTATTTAAATGCATCTTTAGATGCTATTCAGATTTGAGCATGTGATAGAATTTTTGTTAGTTAGTAACTCATCTGAACTCTCTTCTGTTAATTACCTCTGACATTTATCATATCATATAGCTGAAAGGGGATTTTAAAAAAGCCTAACATCTGATTCATTTTATAGTAAAGCCATTTTATATTACATGGCAATATAAAGAGTGCTTAAAGTGGATGTAAATTACAATTATGTCCATTTTAAGCCCTCTTACACTGCTGAAGTGGTAAAAAAGTGGCCTTAATGTAAATGAAAATCAGACCACAAAACTCTGTGTTCCCTTATCTGTTTTTCACTTCATTTTTTGTCTGTAAAATCAGTAAATTTTCTGATTAAGGGAATTTTTTTTCTGTAGAACGTGCTAGATGAAATGACCCCACTTTAATTTTATACTGCCTGTGATGTAAACTCTCTGTGGATAAGTAGAAGATGTGAATCCTCAGGTATGAAACTCAGAACTTTACACCAGCACTCTATTTGATTAAATTGCAAACCAAATTCAGAGAGCAGTGTTTCTGCAGAAAGGTGAATCACAGGTACTAAGGCATGCACAGGTTATTGTAAATTATATGCTTTTTATCATTATGATTATACCTTTGATATAGTGTCTTGGTAATGAAGATATAATGAGAATTTATCAGAGAATAAACAAAGAAGTTAGAATAACTCTCGGCTTCACTTGAAAATAGAAAGTCATTTTATTTCTCTATTGTGGTTTTCATAGAATTTGCCTCTGGCAATAAGATCCTAACTGGCGTTTCTTCTGGTAGTTGCATTGTTCTTTGGAAAGAAAAGGCACTGTAAGATTTTATTAAAGGAGATGACTTAGCTTCAGTTTGAACAAACTACCACTATTCAAAATCAGAAACCGTTCAACCTTAGGGCACACCATATATTTTCAGTAAATGCTGCTGATTTAAATACCTACATTTGTGCAGCTTTGTGACAGACTTCTCTCTGTTTTGTTGTAGTATGATCTTAATCACCCCTACTGTGAACTGAATACTAATCTATCTTCATTAGGTGCAAAAGTACAATAGAAACACCCAATGGTATAGGGCCTTGCAGTTATCGTAATTTCCAATTCACCGAAGGCATCACCAGTGCAGGAGGGTGGCAATTCAACTCTAATTATTATTTAAAGAGGTAATATTCGAAGAACTTTCACTTGGAAAGACTTCTTATAAATGCTAATACAGTTCTTAAGGATATGGTACAACATGGCAAATTCCGATTGTTGACCTATCAACTTTCATTACAGCTAAGGGATAAAGATTTTATCATTCACAGAAAGATGAACACTCTTACATGCAATTGTATAGGGATTCAATGCATTTAGAAGCCAAAGGTAACAGTTGTATTTTTCAATTGCATTTGAATGAGGAGCCGTTTCACATGGTGGAGCATTATTAAAAAGAGATAACTCGCGCGTGCGTGTATATCAAATATTTTTAAAATAGGATTAATTAACTTCTCCTACTGTGTTTTGGAGAGTTTTCTCATTCTGAACAGTATTAATGTTAACATTATATAGGAATAACCATTATGTAGGAGAGCAAAGTGCCTTTTTGATTTTGTAATATTCACCAACCATTATGCATTGTACATACTTAAGGTGCAATTTAGGGGATAGTTCCCCAATGCTCTGGTGATAGAAATGTGATTCAGATTTTTCATCTATAGGGATGAAATCTTGGCCCTGTTGAAGTCAAAAGATGTGTTGCCATTGACTTCACTGGGGCAAGGATTATTCCCATAATCTATAGTTCAAATCTAGTGTATGCCGTAGGTTGTCTGTCTGTTGATTATATTTATTCTTCTGTGGGCCTCAGTCTAGTGTCTATAAAACAGAAGGTGGAGCTAATGGATGTGATCATTCGGGTAGTCTCGTCACGAGACAGTGATTGAATAGTCATCAGAGCATGGTTGGGAAAAACTGGTGAGACCTTATGAGAAAGAACACATGACTGCTGTATCTGATTCCAGGGCTGTCAACCTGGCAACATATTCATTTCACATGAAAAAGCACCACCTTTTCATAATATATATTTCAAATGTAACAAGGTAGTTTCTTAGCAACAAATGCTTGGTGTCTGGTGCTCCTGAGATGAGCTCGCTGAATAGAGGTGATCTGGAATCAGGGGCGCATGGACCATAGTACTTCATTAACAGATAAATCACACAAAAAAAACCCGTAAGTGCCACTGTGTGTTATTTTTGACAACAATGCCATATTTTTGTTATTTCTGTTGAGAGAGTGGAGGAACACTGATCCAAGCCTTGCCCATATGTTGATTTCTATGGATAAAAAGAGGTTTTTTCCCCTTTGTGTGTGCAATAAGAAAGACTGAATCTAACATCCACAAAATATGTGGAACAGCTATGACCTGACTATGAAACAAATGTTTCCATGAATAGGAGGACCTCAAGGAGTAATTCCTTATGACTTTTTTTTAAAGTAAAACTGGCTTTCATTCACTTTGAAAAGAGTATGTGCATTTGGGTCAGACTGTTACAACAGGTTTGAGCTACACTGATGGTAGAGAATTTTAAAGATACTCACAAAAAATTTTGCACTCTGTCATAACCTTAAAGATCTAGAAGCAGAGTTTTTGCATGTGATTCATTTAATTTTTTTGCAGGTGAGATGGAATTGAAAAAATCATGTCTTGGTTAATCCGTTATTTCTTATTTGACTGTCTGATTTCCTAAGAATATTTGAATAGACATAAACCTTGATGCAACATGATTTGCTCAATCAATACTTACCGTACATAGTTATCCTGTACATTGTAAATGCCCATCAGACATGATGTTCTAAATCATATTTGACTAATTAAGTAATAATGCTTGATACAGCAGCTGTTATTGGTACATAATGGGTTACATTTGTAATTAAGTATCCCCAGTGAACCGAGAGTACTAAACAAACAGGAGAGCCAATTGTTAAGTAGTAATGAATGCTACACTAGCTATTATAGTGACCGGAGCAATAATTATCACATCCTAATACATTTATTATCTGAAGGACCCATACTCACAAAAAGCATTTCTCTACAGGATAGTGCACTGAATTTATGCAGGCATTCTCTGTTGTCTATGAAAATTCCTGTTCACTAAGTTATAGTAAACCACCCCAGACTAGTCAGTAGCCTGTTGGTTATGGCATTCAGACTGTATATGGCTCAGGTTCAAGTGTTGGTTCTGCTCAGTTCAAAGGAGGGACTTGAAGCTGGACGTCCTACATTACAGATCATTAGCTTAATCAGTAGGCTATACAGTCAGTTTCTCTCTGTTTCTCCCTGTTTCACTTTGTATAAATAATTAAATAGTCATTGGGCCGGAAAGAGAGACTGCCAAATCAAGCAAAGTAGAGCCTTGCACCTGGATCCTCCATCTCATTGGTGAGTGTCCTAACCACAAGGTTATTATCTATTCTGGGGCTCTTTCTCTCTCTCTGTCTCCAATCAAAATTTCTATCCTGGAGCTGAGCAAAACCTTCCTGAAGAAAAAATTGTCAATATCAATACATATCTGCAGATCTTCACAAATCTTCGCTTTCCAGTGAAAAAAATATTTAGTCAAAATTTCCTAGCCAGCTCTAGTTTGGAGTGTATAAAAGGAGGGATTGAAGTTTTCTATGTGTATTTTATGGGTCACCAGCAAACAGAAGGATGTCTGATGTTCAAAGGTTGAAAGCCCTGGCCACTTGGAAGTCAAAGGGAGTTTTTCCATTGGCTTTAATAGGCCCAAGATTTCACCCACTGTTGATTGTTTTACCTGTTAATTTCCTGCATGTTGACAGGTTTCATTAATAGAATTTGCACTTAAGCAACTTGACTCTTTTAAACAAAGTTCTGGGTGTGTTGTAATGAGGACAAATAAATCAATTTATATCAAACAGCTCAGAAATTCAACCAAATGTGGGGTAAGAGAACACCTCAGAACTCCCCAAGAGTCTAGGACTAGGAGGTGAGGAGAACTATAGTAGCTTTATTCTGTTAATTCAAGAAGAGAACATAGATAGGGAAATTAAAATTGTTCATACTGGATTATAACCAAGACATCATGGCAGATGATCCCTACCTTTCCATGGACTCATCAATGATGAGAAATTAGCAGAAAGTTACTTTGCATTTCCACTAGGGGGTGTCACCTATGCTGCTTTTCTTTGAAAATTTGAAGAGATCAGAGCTTTAAGTGGTATACCTCCAGGCTTATTTCATGGAGCTGTAGTTTGAAGGTCTAGGAAAACTTGCCTGACAGAAGAACTGTATCCTTGATGGTGCTGGAGGCTAGGGACCAAAAGTGTTTCCTCCTTTCCATGAGCATTACTTCCATCTTATTCCCAATATTTCTTCAACCAACTAATTCTCAGCTTGGTGCTTCTTTCTTTCTTTCTTTCTTTCTTTCTTTCTTTCTTTCTTTCTTTCTTTCTTTCTTTCAGTCACTATAATGCCTGGAAGATGGTGCTGCCTGCATTAGCTATAGACAAACTCGCAGTAGATATAGACACACCACTGGAGTCTCTCTGTCACCACCTCTCCTTTCTTCGATGGTAATATCATTTAGCTACCTCACATTTATCTCCATCATGTAGATGGTTAGTGATTTTGAATGAGATGCAGCAAGGTCTATGTGAATTATGGAGGGGTGTCTCCCAATTGGTACATAGGTCTGTGACATCCATGTCATTCCATCCTACAGAAAAGATAGCATGATTTCCTTTTGAAAAAAGAGGACACAACTTTGCGCACTGGTTTTTATGATTTTTAAATGTGGTAATTATTAATATTTGTATTCCCTTCTCTGCATATTTGTTGCATCCACTTATGTGTCTTAGAGAATGTCTACACTACCAGGGTTGCAGGGATTGATACAGAGGGATCAATTGAGTGGGCTGTAGACACCTGTTCAGTGGATCATAGAAATGCTTTCCAGTAAATGCCATTAATCCACTCACACGAAAGGAGCAAGGCTGCCTTGACCAGAGGGTATCTCACATCTCCTACATATGTAGCTTGTGTATCTCCTTGCTGGCGTCGGTTGCAGTGTAGATCAGGCCTCATACTGAGATGTGAGTTCTTTCTGGTAGGTACTGTCTGTAACCATATATTTGCACATTGTTCAGCCTGAGGGGACCTTGATTTGTTTGGGGGTTCTAGCCATTACTGAAATAGAAATAAAAATAATATGAAATAATTAAAAAATGGAAACCCATAATGTCAATTAATTCTGGCAGCCGCTATTTGAAATAAGTAAGTCCCTGTGTTTTGTGAAGATTTATTTTACGTATGGGAACTGGATACTGACAGTTTATATGCTAGATGTCAGGAAGAAGCTTATGTTTTAAAAGGTCAGTTTGCAAAACCCGCTTTGATTCATTAGAGAGTCACAGCTGGATTTTCAGAAATTTGCTCCGTTTTTCCCTGCAGGCATACACACGGTCCCTGCACCAAATGGATAGTAACATTACTGTTGTACTGTTGATTACATAAATATTTCCAAACATTCTGATCCCACAAACTTGAAAATGGATTAAAATGATTTCTTGACATATTTGTCTATGTCAGTTACCAAGCAACCCGTGATAAGGCGACTGCAATCATATCGCATTTCTATCTACTTTATTTTTCAGCAACCTAAATGAGAATTCTATTTAATCTAGGTGTATTCCATACTGATTTTTATGACTTTTTGCAGTTTCCATACTCATCATAAAAGGTTTTTATGGTTGGGTTACATTCTTTTCCATTATTTTCTTTGACTAATGGCTGTTCGGGAAGCCTATTCTGTATGAAAAAGTGTTCAGTAGTTTCTTTTTCTGGACAGTTTTTAATACAAGTATGCAAGTGAAGAGTGAACATCAAAAGTTTTAGAGGCTGGCTTCCATACAAATCAACCCATAAATGTTTGGATGCTTTTGTTGAACTGGTTTCATCCTCATTGGTTCAGGGAGGCATAAATCAAACTGTCCCTGCACACAAGCCTATTAACTATTGGGAATTCATCTCAGTGAAGGAAAGGCAGCTTTGTGTTGTGTGTGCATTGCTGAGTATAGGTACAGCTGCAGCATCTCTGTCAGTAGCTCTCTTATTGAAGACCCAGTCTAGTTTTACAAGCACAGAGTCCCCTCATATGAACATCCAGCATGAAATATATAAAACACAGACCTCTTGGGTCTGCAAAACAACAAACGAAATCAAAACTGCTGAAGTGCAGTCTTCTTTTGAATCCCAGAAAAGATGGGGGAAGATTTGTTTTCAAAATAGAGTGATGGGGAAAGGTTGTCAATAGAGCTGATTTTTTTTCCAGTGAATCTATTTGCCAAGAAAATGCACACTTGGACTAATTGTTACATTTTGTGAACTCATGTCCTAGTCACTGAATTGTTTCAGCTGAAAAAAAAAAAGTCAATGAAGTCAAAACATTTCATATTGATTTTTTCTTAACTATTTGTTTTAACTTTTCAATTTGAAATGACTTCTCCATTCTGAAATTTACTTCATTTTTTTAAGGTAAAAGAATCTGAAAACAAATGAAACATTTTGTTTCTGATCAAATGAAATGTTTTCTTCAACACTTGGGCTTTGAAACAACAAAACCAAACTAAAGCATCTTTTTTTTTTAGTTAAATTTTATGTTGATCTGAAACACTTTTTTTCTGACCAAAAACATTAGTTATTTGCACAGATCTAGTCTTTACTTCATCTCTTGTGGAACTCTGTTAAACCCTTGGCCTTCTCCTTTCTTTGGCTGTCTTAAATCTTTTATTAATGTTTTGTTTTGTCTTGTCCCTCTTGCACGTGAGTAATGAAAGCTGCAACTAGTCAAAACTGTTCAGGAATTCAGTTGCGGTAAAGAAAGTTATTTGAAAGTAAAGACGCCTGCAAAAGGTGGGAGCCAAAGAATCACTGGAAAATAGGACATGGAAGTATAAGGAAAGAAATATGTTCCTAAGCTTTTTGTGTTTGTTTTGGGGTTTTTTATGGCACTCCTATAATGTCTGAATGAGGATTATTTTTGAGATGTGCCTGCTTTTCATCTATGGGATGAATTTCCATATCACAGATGCTAATGTAAATTTATAATAACTCCACTGAAGACCATGAGGTACCTCAGTGTCATGAGCATTAGTCTATGTTCCTAAAATGTGAAACAGCTTTAAGAATACTTACAGAGGATGACATTGATCGGCTATCCTCTGATTAGTTGTTGAAAACTATGAATAGATTGGAAACTGTGCACTCTTGACCATAGGTCTGTTTCAACAACAGCAGTGTTGCTGAGACACCGATTATACTATGGTTTAGCAGTCTTGGGAATAATGGCAAAGTTTAATGCAGTAGCTCAGATCATTTTTAATCTTTGGTGCTATATTATAAGCTGCTACAATGCAACAGAGTAAAAGGCTTTTTCTCTCTGTACTGAGGTCATTGATATGAGTCAAGGCTCCAACCACATTCTTACTCTTAGATCCTGACAGTCAGATTCTGAGCTGTTGTAATTGGGGATAGCTCTATTGACATCAGTGGAGCTATGCCAAATTGCAGTAGATGAGGATTTGGCCTTGAATTCCAGGAACCGGATAAAACACATTGTGTTTCCAAGCAATTTCTCAACAATCCATTCCCACAGAAAAGCACAATGTGGCTTCCCTGGGTGAATCACGTGAGCTGTCCTGTTCCAAAGAAGGAGCCACTTGATCTGCAGCTGACTTTAACACTGGTGAAGGAATTCATCATTTTGAGGATTAGGCCCCTATGAGGGGGAAAAAAGAGGAGGGGATATGGTAACAGAATTTTGCTTAGCATGGTGTCCAACTCTCCTGCTTTTTAGTTATGAGAACATTAGCAAAAGTGGTGGAGTTACAAGAATGCTGTTACTTCTTAAAGGGCCGCTCTTCCATATATCGGCCAACTGTGTCTTTAAAAGTTAGAATCATCTTCATGTTTTGGGTTTTTTTTTTAAAGAAAACATAGGGTCTTTTCTGTTCTAAATAAATAAACATGAATTCTTCTTGCACCCACAAAGATCATCATACAGAAACATAAAACGAATAGCACTGGAATGGCTGAGTTACTAATACGAGTTAGTGCTTGCACCTGTACTGTTACTGTAATAGTTTCAAATCACAATCTATTGTTTAAACCAGGGGTGTCAAATTCATTTGCTATGCTGGGCCAGATTTGACTTAAATGCACGTCAAGTGGGCCGTACATACAGTAAATCGAAATACTAGAGCACTCTCATGGCATCACGGAGTACTGCGTATCTGAAACTGTGCTCCGCAATGCCATTCTTCTGGTCTTGTGGAGCGCAGTCTCGTATACCCAGAGCTCCGTGATGTTGCAAAACCTGACACTCTCGTGTCACTGTGGAGCTCTGGGTATGCGGCACCTCTCTCTCTCTTTCTCTTGTTTCTTGTAGTGTGCAGCCATGGGCCAGATGGAAGAGGTTTGCGAGCCGCGTGTTTGAGTGGCATGCATTTCAAACATTGCTTAAAACTTGTATTCACATAATTGATGCTAATGAGTCTGAAGGAGACAGTATAGTCTATCAAGTAAACAATTTGTGTTTTTTTTTAAATATTGCCTGAATACCTGTTTATGCAGCAAACCATAACAAGTAGGAAGACATTGTACCAGGACAGCCAATAAATAAGAGAGTTCACATTAAGTGTTTAAAATACATTGCTAACACAATCCAGTGCAATTGACTGCAAGGAAGTGGTTATTGAGATGCATATTAAAAAATCCATAAGTAGCAGAGATGTGGTATTTGGATCCAGAGCTGCATCTAAACTGTGAATATCCTAAATGTTGGTTCGGGATAGTTCTTAGTAAACCGGAGATCATAGCATCTTTTCTGTGTCTTTTCTAATACACTTTACCTCAGAGATGTGTTTTAACCTGGTAAAATAAGAGCAGTGGGATCCATACTTTAATATATGGTAAGATGATCCTAATATATGTGGGATCAATGCGAATTTGGCCTGTGTTGGGAATGTAAGGTAGAATCCTATCTGGTACTAGTAAAAGTCTGATATAAAAACCAAACAAACAAAAAAGCCTTATCCATATAAATAAGGATATGTAGAAATAAGGCAGAAATTCTGTATAGTGTGCAACATAGCCAGCTTTACATACATAGTTCTGAGGCATAAGTGCCTATTTTGTCTCAAATCACACTATTAGCAGATTTCTTCATTATTTGGGTCCAATAGGAAGACAGGAGGCAAGGGCATACCTCAGCTTTTAATTCTGTATTTCTTTGCTTTTGCAGATTTAAATTCAGAGTGTTAGGAGGTTATATTCTCCCTTAAAGCCTATGTTAACCTTCATGGGAATAGATGAAAAAAAAACCCCTTAATCCATTTGTGTGGGGCATTGGGTTTTGTCAACATGAGCTAAACTGCAGACAAAGGAGACACTAAAATAAATTAGTTGTTTTAACGGACTTCTTTTCACCCTTGTTGTTAACTGTCCTCCATTATTTAGTTAAGGAGAGAACTAAAGGAGGGGAACATGTGCTAGATCTCTACCAGCATTTTAAATTTAAAAAACAAAAACAAAAAACCAAACCCATATAGCCCTTGCTTTGAGCTGATTTATCTATTTTCTGCACAGCTTCTGAAGAGTTATAGAGACAGATTTTAAAAGGCTGCCCCATCAAGCATCTGATATTAGGTGTTTTTTTTCATTCACTGAACAATAATATTTTCTCTAATGTGTTGTTAGTGGATTAATCCTTTTGAATAAAAGAAACCTTTCATCTGTATATGTAATGATAACATTGCTGTGGAATGCTTTGTTCATGCTTTTTTGAATTTTGTGGATCCTTTTTGAGAGCGCCAACGTGTCCTTTCCAGAAGATTGTTCTGGTCATAGGATTTATTGATCGTTGGAATTGTGTTTATCTTCATAATAAGAAAATGGCAAAAATTTTAAAGGAGCAATAAAGGAAAACCACTGAAAATAAGTTTTTTTTCCTGCAATCTTATTTGTTGAAAGAATATGCATGCTAATTAAAAATCCAAACACTTCATTTCTGTTGCAGAGCTTCTCGCAAAAGACAAATTATTTTCTACATCTACTATGTGTTAGAACTGACAGACGAGATTAATATGCTTCTTAAATTGCCATTACTAAGGGTCAATTAATAAGTGAACTAACCTTGGGAAAGTCATTCTGAAAGCCTAGTTATGGGTCTATAATGGTCCCTGTCAAATTACGTAAAATTGAGAAAATGAGAAGGCTGTCAAATAAATGGCAAGTTATGAAACCTACTAATTACCTTCTCCATAAGGTAAATTAGTTTCTGTAGTTGTTGGTTAAAGAAATAGAAAATGTACACTAGAAATGCCACTGATAAAATAACACACTGAAGTGCACAAATACTTGGAGAAAACCTTACTTGATAGAAAAAATATATCTCTCTTGGAGAGTGACATTATTTGCAAGCCAGGAGTCTATTTGCCAGGATCGGGTGAAAATTAGAGAGGAATTTTGAGGGATCCAGAGCTGTAACATTCATCAACTTGATGAATTCAGTGTCCCCAGATTTTTCAGATTGCTAAAACCAAGGTGTTTTTTTAAAAAAAACTCTTGATTTTAACCAATTTGTACAAAATGATGGTCTCTATACTAAAGGAAAAAAAGATATTGATTTCTACTGGGAGACATGTCAGAGACAAACATTTGACCCTGGGTTGCTTTGTTATTGAGACAGACTCTTAAGTCACTTTCCCACTCTGCTCTATTCTCTGAGCTGGCCAATATCACTTCATAATGATGTTTTTCCTTTATAAAGCACTACTTATGAAAAGTGCTACAAAAAATCTAGGGGATGGCATTATTAATTACACAAAAATCCTGCTTCCTCAAACAGCCCACACAGCTACACTGGACAGGTGGCACAGAACAACAACATGACTTGAGCTTAATCAATTTGCATTCCCCCAAAAGAAAGAGAAAACAATTAAGAGCTGGTTTAAGGCTCTATTGGCCTTGACTTTGTCTCTTGAAAAGAACTGACATCTGTAATAAAAAGGAGAAGAAATAACAAGAGGATAAGGCGCTGTAAGGTGAAACAAAAAGCAAAGGGGATGTGCCGTGTAGGAGATATGGTACAATACAGTAATGGACTTGGTAGGTTTAGCAGATGTCTCTCTTCACCTATTGATTTCAGTGGCAATTTATTATGGGAGTTGTCATGTTACAATAATTTCCAGCAGCAAAATCATCAAATCAGCAATTTTTCAGGTAGCAACTTGCTCATATCAGCTGTCAGCAATCGCTAGTTACCATAGGTAGGTTGGTGTGCTGGATATTTCAATTCAAGCCCATGTTTAGCTTGTCTTATTATAGATTGTAGAATTTTCTAACTAAATAATCTATTATTTGTTAAGCATCTTTTGAACTGACCTCTAGAATATGTCAGCATTCTAAAAATATTGCAAAGGAAACTGTGGATATACACCAAATGGCATTATCTTAGTGAATGCTGAAATAAAAAATATATACGTAACCACTAAGGAGATTATCTAGAGATTCCTGGGACTATGTGTGCTGGTAGCTCAGAGTCTGCCCAGCAACCAGTAGGGATTCGAGATGTCCCTCCTGGGGAGGTTAGAGGCCATTTTGGTGCAGTTTGAAGCCAGGGGAGAAAGGAGAAGGACTGACTGCATGGGAGCTGGTGAGCCCAGCTCTGCATGCAGCATTCTTCCTGAGAACTGGGTACTGGAAAGCAAGACTTCTCAGGTTAAGCCTTTCCCACTCCAAGATGTCTCCCATTTGTAGAGTGTTGTTCAGAAGAGATTACCCAGCAGGCTGAGTTAGCCCCCAGCTCCCTGGTAGGGAGAGACACCGCATTGCAGTTCTGCTCTGGCTTCTAGTCTAAGGTCGTGCTGTGAAAGTGCTGGGGTGGAGGATTGGAGTTTGGATTTGTGGGGTAGTTCTGTAATCTGCATCTGGAGCCCTGCACCCCTAGGTGTGGAGGGGAAATCATGTGACCAGAAGCAGCCTGATGCCTGCATTAGGAAGGTCTCTGCCAGCAGAGCCAGTCCCTCTGCAGTGACTCATGAATCCAGAGTCATCTCTGTACCTGAGGCTCCATCCTGGAGTTTGTGAGTGCACCATCTGTTAGTTAGACAGGGAAATTTGGGGGGAGGGGGGGGGAAAGCCCAACTCCCTGAATGACATCCTCAAACCAGGGAGTACAGATTTGGGGGATTTTGATACTCGAAGGGACTGATCACCTGTCCTAATTATGAGACTTTGGGCTGTGCTGAACCCAGTTAATGACACCACTTAACCACTGCTCAGAAGATATTGTGGCCACAGGTCATCAAGGGCCCCATCAAGATATGCTTACCAATGGGACGCTAATTTTACAATTGCTACATAAGCCCATGTGACTGGTGTTACTAAAAATAGTGTTTTAGCCTGTTAAGTCATATTTATCTCCTGTTTAATATAATGACTATGTGGAATATATTGTATGTATTTATGTTATTCCTTGGAGTCTCCAACTATCTAGCGAGTAGGTAGGGGCATTTTCTTCCCAAGATACCCCTGTGCCCTTTGCTACAGATAGTTCACTCTGCTCTACTTTGCTACTAATCTTCCATTCACAAAATGGATGAGTTCAGACAATAGAACCATGATGCGGAAAAAATAAGATTTTCAATTTATCAATCTGTTGTTTTTTTAATAATAAAAAGATTTCCACTCTGCAAACCTTATTCATGATCGAGACATTTTTCGAGTAACTTTCTTAGACTATGTAATTCACCTGCTGTCAAATCCCATTTGAAATAACACATTCTGTCACTGACGTAACTAAGATGATGTCAGAAATTAACGAGTTATGAAAACTGTGTCCTGTATTATGCAGTTTTACAAGTCATTCCACCCCTACTACTAAATAGTAGAAGTATACTTTTCTAAAAGCTTTTCTTCCTCAGCAAACTATTAACTATTGTACCATTTTGGTTCCTGACTGCAGAGGCAATTCATAGACATGTCTACTCACTTGACCTTTTGAGTGTCTGTGAATATTCAGCAACTGTTGAGTCATCGTAGGAGAATGGAGGACAAGTTGCTGAAAAATCATTTTTGTGAGCCATGTTTTCTGGAACTGAAACCGCCCGTTTCTTTGAAACATTGTGCGGTATTAAGTCCATCTGCTTTCTAGTAGTAAGTAGCTTGCTTTTTTATCTTTTAAACCAGTCTGTAGTAAAATCAGGGGAGATATAATATTGGTCCAGTCATAACTCTACCCCAGCTGTCTCCATTTAATGTAGTGTGTCTCTAGGAGGACCTACAGTGCCATCTATTGAACAGTTCTGTGATCTTGCAACCTTCCTGTTAAATGAAATGAGACAGTCATACATGCAAGATATTTAGCACATCCTTCCTACTACAGATGCTAAGGTGTTTTTACTTTGGTTTGGTTTGCCGGGATGGTACATGGAGAGCCTTAAAAAAAAAATGTCTGTTCTTTATCTACTTTCAAATTTGACAAAAATTTTGCATTGTTGCCCTGAGATGCCTCCTTGTGTCTGAGCCTAATTCTTTCATCTTTGTTCTATCCCATAGGAGAAATCTGAGCCTTGAGTTTGTTGAACAAGTTGTATATGGTATATGCATTCTGGCCTTCATATTACAGTGATTTATTACTTGGTCCTCCTATATTTCTTACTCATATTATACTTCCTGTAAATATGAACATATCACAATGTCAGTAGAGTTGTTACGCAAGTTGGAATTTGTTCCTAAATTGTTTCTCCAGTACTAAATCTATTTACTGTTATAGTAGTGAGCATTCAGTTTTGCAGAACTCCTTCCCAAGTAATATTTCCATATAGAACAGTTTTGCTCTCTGTGATAATGTCTGTATAATTGATGTGTTTCTACAGATTGGAGCACAAGCATCAAACTGTAGGTATTGATTGGAGCTGAATTCCTTTCTGTGTTTTGAAATAAGCAGCAGGTTACTTAATGATGATAAATAGATAACTCCAAAAAGAAAGTTTCCATAGCTATTGTTAGCATGGTGCTGGAAATATCCCTGCAAAGTCAAAAGAACAAAAGGATTCTTAAAAGCACTATGGTGTTGTAGCCACACTGAACAAACTGAGAACTTTTGTACAATTTTCATCATGCTGTTTCTACCTGAAGGGTAAGTTTACCTACCACCATGTGTGCTGTGTTGCATACAGTGTATCTATTGCATAGAATGTATGTGTTGCAAGTAGATATGGACAATACACTGCACACAGAGACATGATGTTGTCTAAGGCTGGATCTCTCTTCTGATGCATAATCCATAGTGCAGGGCTTCTCACAGTGAAAATGCACAAGCAGTCCAACTGCAGTTTCCCTTCTGTAGGTGGGGAGTGGGCAATACTGGTGCTTACTTGGGTTGTGACTACTTGTGCAAGTAAGTGCTTATCATTAGCTGGACTACTTGTCTGAGGCTGAGAGTGGTTGAAGTTGTTGATATCCACGGGAGGTTACTAAACAACTCTCACTTTATTAAATGGTGGGATATTGTTTGTATACTTTATACCTGAAATACGATGTTCAGAGTTTTAAGTGAAGAAATTTTCTTGAAGTTTTTCTTTTTCTAATCAATAGGGGTTTAAAACAGTCCAGTCCTTTGATTATTGTAAGGCTTCAACAGCACAGAAAGGCTTGGGGCTTCCTCTGTTTTGTGTGTAAGTTTATTTTTACTTGAATTATCCAGTCTAGTCAGGGCCGGATTAAGGCATGGGCTTTAGGGGCTGCCGGCCCTAACCCCGGCCTAAAGGGGGCCAAAAAATCCAGAAAGAAAAGTTGCTTAATTTTCAACTGCATAGTTCAATAGAAAGAATTTGCTATTTTCATTTGCAATTACTGGGCTTTTTTTCCAGTTCAGCCAGCAAACTAACAATTAGGAAAAAATTGATTTGATTGGCTTGAAAATGTTTGGAATTTCTCAGCAAGTTGGAAAAGTCCATTTTGGGCCCTGTGAAACGTTTGATCTGAGTCAGCCGCAGAAACTGTGTTTGTGTGTCTATTATCTTAGTATCTGGAATGTGGGAGATGCAGATTTGAATGAACTATTCATCCAAAAATTGTATTTAGTTTAACTTTCACATGGGAGTAATCATACTTTCCTGCCCCCGAGATCTTTCATCTATAATAGATAAGACAAAGACCAGACAATATGTGGGACAGCACTTCAGATAAGGAAGCATATTGATTTTTTGTTACTAAGGATTCCTAAAGGAAAAGGTCTTTAAGGAAGGAGAAGTTGCTTGGCTTATAGAAATGAAAATGTTCGGAGTATAGGGGAAAGCATGAATGAAGTCTGAAACCAAGACCTTGTCTATACTAAAATGCTGGGTGGACCCCATGGATCAATGCAGCGGGATCAATTGAGTGGCCAGTGTACATCCACTCATCGATCCCGAAAGCACTCTACCATCGACTCATTTACTCCTCCACCTCCAAATGGAGTAACACTGCGTCAATGGGTGAGCCCTTCAAGTCAATGGAGTTGAGTAAAGATGCCACGGTAAGTACGAGTAACTAAGTCAACGAGTGATGCGCATTCTTAGCCCCACAGTGTAGTCTAGGCCCAAGGCAGTAAATTGTTCCTGGGAATTTGTTGTGTATTACACTGAGGCCAGGATTTAGTTGTAAGGGAGAAATGTGAGGACCAAACATTAAGAGCATGGGGAGTGAAAGAGGAGCAGAAGAAGTATAAGTGAGGACAAAACTATGTAACTATGTTGACTTGATTGCAAGGATGGTGAATTTCTGATGATACGAGACAGAAAGCCAATAAAAGGGCTCTCAAAGTGGAGTTGGAAAGGGTGGAAATGGTCAGATCATCAGGAGATGATAATGACTGACAAAGCTTTATTTTGGATATTCTCAAGTACGAGGAATTGAGGGACATGCACAGATGAGAGCCAAGAAGAAGAAAGTTACACCAAACAAATGAAGAAATGGCTATGGCATGGTCAGTAGTGAAGATAGTGAGGAAAAGGCATAATGTGATGACATGGGTGATATTAATTGATAGAAATAGCAAAAAAAAAAAAAAGGTAGGGAAGAAGAAAGGGAGAGAAATGAGGAAAAGATAACTCTGATGTTCTAGGCCTGAGAGATGTGACATCAGAGGTGGTATCAGTTTTATTGGTGGTGGGCAAGAGGCAGGAAGAAAGAGAAAAGATTCAGTTTTGGAGATAGAACAAGTTTGAAATGGTGACAGGACATCACAGAGACGATACTGAGACATACTTGGGGATGCTTGTCTAGCCAAAGAGCTGGAGTTTGGATTGTGAGCTAGATTTATTAATAGATTTATTGATTCTATTATAACAATTATAAGGAGTTTCCAAATTAGGACTCAATGGACAAAGACACAGGCAATGACAGGAGGTGGTGAGGAACGTGGTTTGATTCTGGGACTTCCAGTTTTGAAACACTCACTGACAGAGCAAATTAAGGGCTGTAAAATAGGTTTATGCTGGAAATGGTGACATCACTTTAACTACAGTGGTGTTAACAGATGACATTATAGTCAGAGGAGAACCTTGATGAAGTCTTTTGAAGTGTTCTTGACTAAATGTGAGTAATACAAACTGAACTATATAAAATACAGAATGGCCTTTGATGCTTCGCTACATAGGGGGCGATCCCAGAGATTCCTCTAGGAAATTGGTTAGAACTGTCTAAAATCACACAAGACTCTTCAACATTGATGTGATAACTCAGAGCTTGTTGACTAAAGCATTGTTCTTCTTTGAGAATGGATTGAGATGGCACAGTGGTGCTCAAAATAGAGATAGAAATCAGAAACAACATCTCACTCAAACTAGAGGCTCAGAAGCAGGCAGGATATATTTATCTCAGTAACTATCTTTCCCAAAATCAAATGAAGACCCAAAGACATTCTCTTTTGTATATAGTCTTCTAATTAGAAAAAAATACAAAAAACAACAACCCTCAACCCATTCTACATTGTATATGAGGAGAAGCAGCTGAATGTCTGAGTAGTCCATGAACTAATCTGTTTAAAGAGCAATAAGATCGGCTGACGGAATTGTGAAATACATCCCATAGTCATTCTATTGGCAAAACAACTGGGCATAACAGGAAATTCAATAAAGCTAAATGTAGACAAAATCAGTAGAAACTCATTTAGTTGAAAGTAAAAGGCAAAGAAAAACAAGTGCACCATTACCACCTCTCTCGTATATCTTTGTAACCATCCAGGCCAGGCAAAGAATACAGGAGGGAAATGAAATCAAAACTTTCAACACCTATGGGAACTTTTGTGATATTTTTGGCCAATCAAATATCAAAATACTATCTTTATAATGTAACTGAGCTGACAACTTCATATTTGTGAATATTTGATATCGGAGAAAATCAGTAAAGGAGCTCTAGTACTGTATGGCCAACTAACATAACTAAAAACACAGTTGCACAGCAAACCATATAGATGGGAGCTACAATAACTCAATCTTTGCTGTCAGCATTGAAAATACAGTCACTGATGCTTTCCAGATAGACTCAACAACAACACAGAAGATTTATTAGAAGAGAACGCACTTAGGAAGGATTTTCTTGAGATCAAAGTCAGGTAGAGCACCTGAGGGTCAAGAGGCATGGAGAGATCCCATATGGTGGGTGGATGTGCGAGGATCCATTAGGGTTTGTGAGACAGAGACCACTTTTCTGGGGCAAAGGGGTATTGTAAGAGAGATTTAGGAATAATGTAATGTTTCAGGTACCATTTGCCTAGGCCAAACATACACTTGTTCCTAGGTGTTTTCCTGGAAAAGGAATGCTCAATAGGGGCTTGGGATGTTGGGACATTATGTTATCAGAGATGTCAAACATGCAGCTTGTGGGCTGAATGTGGCCCGCAAACTTCTTCCATCTGGCCTTTGACTTCACTCAGCAGGACCACACTCTCTCCCTAACAGAGAGAGAGAGAGAGAGAGAGAGAGAGAGAGAGAGAGAGAGAGAGAGTGGTC
Source organism: Pelusios castaneus (assembly GCA_007922175.1). Lineage (NCBI taxonomy): Eukaryota > Metazoa > Chordata > Testudines > Pelomedusidae > Pelusios > Pelusios castaneus. Next base: position 23,716,892 of record ML685783.1, read on the forward strand.
TCTCATATCCAGTGTTCTGCGATACCGCAAGAGTGTTAGGTCTCGTGACATCATGGAGCGCTTGGTATGTGAGACTGCGTTCTGCGAGACCACACTCTCCACGATGCCACAAGAGTGCCATAGTATTTTGATTTATGGTATGCACGGCACAGTTGAAGTACATTTAAGTCAAATCTGGCCCACCATAGCAAATGGGTTTGACTCCCTTGTGTTAGACAGTCAAACACTGAAGCAGATGATTGTAACAGGAATAAAAACAGGATACCAGAGGGTACGGTAGCACGGCAGCTAACGTGCTAGAGAAAGGAGAAAGGAAATTAGGTCAGCACAAAGTAATCACAGAAAAGACTGGGATGTCATTTCATACTTCTGCTGTTCCCAAGGAATTTCTATTGACATGCAGCTCTCATGAACCTGAATTCAGCCAGCTTCTCAGTTAACAGTGTGAGCAGAGTGAAGAAAACAGAACAGTGTTCTTTTTCATACATTTTAATGAAATAATTCTTTAAAAGGCATTTTTTAAAGGAATGGTTTCATCAATTTTGTAACCAGCGAAGTGTAGAGAAGTCTGTTTTATCGCTGTTTCCCTCCATTGAAACAAGTAACCTATTAACATTGAATATTAAGCTGGCTCAAAATGGGCTAACCAGTGACTTCACAAAATATGTATCAGGAAGCTTTTTCCTTCCATCTACTAGTGCCAACAGATACTTTTGAACAACATACTAATAAGACATAAAACATATGCACAAACTGTGCTATAAGCCTGTTGTTTTCACTGACCTTTATTTCTTCTGCCTAAGTAAGTGGTTGTCTTGTTTCTACTGCAGTTTTGATTTTATTTTATTTTTATTCTAATTAAGTTCAGGGCAGCACCCCTCTTCCTTCTGAACTGGAATCTTGCTCTGAGATGGAACTCCTGTCAAGTCTATTGTCACTCCCTTTCTGACATTCATTACTGCACTGTCCTTTCTTCGGCAATACGCTTTTAAATAGCTCTATTCTTCATCTGTTCTTATGCATGTGTTTGTTTTTTGTTGTGTGGCATGGAGCCTAAAAACGTTGATGGAGCTTACGTTTTCTTCCTTTATTTCAGTCCTAGTTCCACGTCTTTTGATTGGCTTGAATTTCATGTTTTTCTTGTGGTGATTAGCCTTGATTGCTTTGGTGTATCCTGATAGCCGCTCTGTTTCACTCTCTTTTGAGGGCCTCAACATGTGTTCTCTTGTGATACGGGAAGATTTTAATTAGTATTTATATGATCATTCATAATGCTTTCTGGTTGTCTAAAGTACACATGGCTTCACTTGAAATGCTCCACGGCCATACAGATTTGAAAGCTGTCCATAAGTTATATGTGAAATCCTCATAGAGGTTATTTTGGGACTATGATACTGGAGTGTATTTTCCCCATGTCCAAAACTCTTTGATAACATTTAATGGGATGCATGATTTTAAAAGTTGTTTTTATTGTTTGTAGCTTGAGAGAACAGTCACTAGAATTGTGCTGCTTTCTTTACAAAAAATGTTTTCAGTTCTCATTCTTGTCTTTAGAGAAATGGGGAAAAATTAGATTGAGCTTTCCTGGGTATGGTATGCTGGATAGATGCCTTGGCAAATAGACTAAGGACGTTACCTAGGATAATAAAAAAACCGAAGCAGATTTGTAACAGGGATGAAAAATGGGATGCCGGAGAATACACTACCATGGCAGCTAATGTGTTAGAGAAAGGGAGAAAAGGAGGAATCCTATCCAAAGGAGGAAGGATAACAAAATTAAGGCAGCAAAAAGTGATCACAGAAAACACTGAAATATGTCATGTGAATTACTGATGTTTTCAAAGCTATTTAGGGCCTTGATTTGGGTGGGAGTTAGGTGACTAACCTGCTTATTGACTTTGGAAAATCCCACTAGGTGCCTAGCTGTATTTTTAAGCACCTAAATGCCTTGGACAATCTGACCCCATGTAGACATTCCCCCAAATGACATGGTTCACATGTATTATGGTTCAGTTATCAGATCAGGTCAAGGAAGCCAAGCTACCTGGAGTCTAATCTTGGTTTGTGATTCTGACTTCCTGTGAGACCTTCAGCAATTTGCTTCATTTTCCTCATCTGTCAAATGGGGGTGATGATACCTGGATGTCTCATAGGATCTTGTGAGATCTGATTTTTCAGATCTTGCTAAACCTGTCAAAGATTCTTACCTACTCTCCTGGCACAGTCCCGAACCATACCTGTGTCCAGTCCAGATTAGATGCTTGTCCACTGATCCTGCCTGCCAGCTCTTGTACTGTTCCATTCTCACCTGGAGAATTTAGGGAAATCACCACCATACCCAGCATAATTCCTTCTGGAGGGATAGCTATGTAGTCTTTGTGTCCCAGCAACGCAAAGTAGAACTCCAGTTGTTCATTGCATGACCTTGCGCAATTCAGTGAATCTTCTTTTTCCTCTACTTCTCCATCTGACCTGGGTTGAATACCTGCTTCATAGGGACTTTGTGAGGATTAATTAATCAATGTGTGCATCATGCTCTGAAGATGTAAAACGCCACTTGTAAAAGGCCCCGATCCTGTGTATAAAGATCTGATCCTGTACTGATGTCAGTGGAAATGTGTGGTGTGCAAGGAATAGAGGATGGGGCTACAAGTGCTAAGTATATTTTGTATGTGATCAGTGTTGGAAACAAAGCCAAATAACGGCAATTAAAGTTCTGTCTGTTCCAAACTGGAATATATATATGCTTATCTTTGCCTGTGCTTATCCTGAGTAAATATTGATTATTACTCAGTGATCTAGTTTTGCTTTTAAGACCTTTAATTATCTGTAGTATTGATTATGGAAATATCCCATTAAGTTTCCTACCTTGGTTTTTCTTCCACTGACAAAAAAAAAACCCAAAATACTAACCAACAAAACCAAAATAACTTCCCTTCTGCCGTGCTTTTTTTTTTTTTAATGGTACGCAGGGGTTCGGAGTCCTGGCACCTTTTTTGTCAGCCCCGCTGCCCAGCTGGGAAGGCAGGGTGAGCAGGGAAAAGGAGTGCACAGCTGGAATTTTTCAAATTTACTATCAATATATGAGTACCGGCACTTTTTTCCCCAAAAAAGCACTGCCCCCGCAACATAAAATAAAATAAAATAAAAAACCTCAACAAACCCAGGATTAGTTGGGTTCTTTATGGTAGCTGAAAAGCTCAAAATGCATGTTTAAAAAACAGAGGTTAATCTTGTCTTGTAGCAAAAACTGGAGTTTCAGTTGTTCATATTTAATGCACTCTTTTCTCTGAGATTTACATCACTATTCTCTATAATTTTTTGAAAGGCTTTCCCACACTATGATCTTATTCATAGACAAGAACACTTGCAGGCTGACATTAAAGAAGAAAGTCTTCATCTTTGGATTCCCAGGGAAAATAGTACTTTCCTCACAACATTTGGATTCAGAAGATCATACCTTGATCTGTAAAATGCATTTACCAGGACACCAACAGCAATGCAGTATATATATTAGATTAGATATTTAGATTCATGACCATCCGAGTTAGAGTCAAGAAGAAATTTTATCATATTTAAATATATTATTAGGGTCACTGGGAATGTTTTGCCTTTCTCTACAGCACTGCACATCTTTTACCTGTAGATGTCAGGTTGGCATATTTCCTACAACTGAGCACCTGATTTAGAATGAGTGGCAATTAATGGGTTATAATCTTCACTGTTTTCTGCTTCTCCGCCCCCATTATGACATCTAGCAGCAGGCCAGAGTAAAGGATTTCTCCAGGCCATAGGGACAGAGTTATATTCCATCATTAAAGCTTTGTTTAATGCTACCAGTAAAAAAGATTAGTCTGTCATAATTTAGTGTCCTTTTGGCAATTTCTATAGTAATTACCATGTAGAAAAAAATCCCCCTTTACAAAAGTGTCTCTCAAACTACCAGATAAATTAGAACATTTTTTATGGGTGTTTTTGTTGGGTTTTTTTGTTTGGTTGAATTTTCAAGTTTTTGGGACTGACTGTGGCCATGAGGCCCTTAATATTAGTGTAGAAAGTACTATGCAGGTGATAGAATACATTTTTGGGGGGCATTTCCGGATCTAGGAAAAAAGGAAAAACAAATAGTCTCTTAATTTGCTGTTGCTCTGGGACGCTGCAGAGGTCTCACAAAAAAAGAGAATTGGGATCTGATTTTTCAGAGGAACCGATCATTCCTAACGGGTGATGCAATGCTCAGCACTTCTGTAATTTGGGTAATTTGGGCTATTAGAGAACAAAAAACATGCAGGAACTACTGGCTAGATTACATTCCTGAGGTTCTTACCTCAAGGAAGGCTAAGCAATGATACCTCTTGAGTCAACATATTTACTGTGTAAAATTTATTGTAGAATATAAATAGTAAAATAAGTAAATTGCTGAATCCAGGCATCTGTACAGATTTGATCATCTTTTGCTTCTTATATAAAGTCGACAGTAATGAAACATGGAATTCAGGCTGCCCTACAAAATCATGATGTGCCTCTAGGTCTCTTGCTTGACTAAGTTAATGGACCTACCCACCCTGTTTCTTCAAGCTGCATGTTGCTAGGATAATTATAAATACATTAGGAAAAACTCAAACTGAATCAGGCATAGATTTTTTTACCCCTGGTAGCAACGGTTAGTTTTACCTTGACCCTCCAATCACTGCTGTATAGCAACTGTATCTGAAAAGGACATAGATAGAGGGACCAGCCAGAGCTATATGAAATGGGCATTGCGACCAAACCGAACCCAGTAAGTTAATAGACAGTCTCTTGTTTGAACCCCAGGGAATCAAAGTAGGAAACTATTCATAGATTTGATTTAACAAAGACAAGGCTATCTAGGAAAGGCGAATGCTAGTCTCCCATTATTGCCTTTTTCCTCACACTATCATATTGTGTTGTCCTGTTGCCTTCATTCCCTTTTGTCCCCCTCCAAAATAGGTTTTCTGTCAAATGGATCTAACTTAAAATAGAATCTAAATGATGATAGCACAATTTCTTGCACTAGATGCACATTATCTTGTATTTTTCTTGCTAAGAAGTCACTCAAATTGCCCCCATCCAACCCTCCTCCTCTATCTCAAAAATCATTTTACAGCAATGCAAAAAAAAATGAATAATAATAATTAATTAGCAATAAAAACCCTTAACATCTAATGAACTTCTTACGAACATATACATAGTCCCGCCCCCTCCCTTCTTCAGTGATTGAAGTTAGATGAAGCAAAAAACATCATTTAAACATTTACTTTTAGTTGTTTGGGAATCCATGCCAAGCACCACTTAAGGAATCAAGACACACTCTGATGTCGACTCTGAACTTTTATTCTCCTTACTTAAACACTGAGCTGAAATTTTAAAAGGGGGGCATTAAAATAAATGAAAAAATGGAGTTTATGATGGTTTATATAATGACTTCGTTAAATTCCTTCTTCTGCTCACAGAACTTTTATCAACACATCAACAATGCTGTGTGTCTGATGTTTCAAAGAGGTTGAAGTGGTTTCTTCCTAATGAAGAATTAATTTCTTTGTAATTCTACTGGGAGTCACCAGTCTTGTTTTTGATATTCTTTTTAATTTACACATGCAGTTAAAATGTATTTGTGTTAAAAGAATGGGCATTTGGGAATTCTTTTGTCCTTTATTTAGCAGCATGGGGACAGATACTGTAAACATTGGTACACATGAATAGTTTTGCCTATGTCAGAGGTGCAGAATTTGGTCCACAATTATTTTCTGAGATGTCAGTGCACATGGTGCACACATGATATTCTGGTTTTTGGATGAGGTTTGAGAGCTTCACACATGCATCTAGTTTTCCAAATGTGCAACCTTCCCTTTAGAATTTGAATTAGAATGTTTCAGACTTGCTCTGTAGACACAGATATTGATGCTACCCTGGAAATCAGCCAAAGTTTCAAACCTTATGCCTCATTCAGTGAATGGAATATTTTGAATAATAGTTACACAGCATCTATATATTCAACACATTAGAAAGCACTTTTCCTCCAGCCTCCCCCACCGCCACACACTTTTTATGCGCTATTTTCTTTTTCTTCTCCTTCTTCTGTTAACAGAAATCAAAACCACAGGAAAAGAGATAAACAATTAAATGAAGAGTTAGTTTGGAATTGTAATTCCTGTAATTAATAATACTTTCTTCATTTTTTAGGCTTACAATGTTTGTGAGACCTGTCTTTAAATTGAGGCATTTTATAGCAGATTCAATGTTATTCAGTTATTTTAATTAGTTTTTCCTAATTCTGGGAAATTATTAGTTTCAAAATCTTTAGAGTTCCAAGGGAGTAGCCATGTTTGTCTAGTTCAGCAAAATAAGCAAGGAATTTTGTGGTGCTTTTAAAGACTATCAATTTTTTTGCATGAGCTTTCATGGTTGAAGGTACTGTTCATTTATGTTGATAAATATTAAAGTTTCTAACCCTTTTTTCCCCTACAACAGGGAAATTTAAAAATCTTTGTATAAGATGACAGACATACATATTTATACTATGAAAACTTACAATAGTTATAACAGTAAAATGGTATCATAAAATGTTTATATGTTTACCATATAAATTATTTTAAAAACTTTATTACTTTTTTCCATAAACCTATTTCAGAAGTTGGTTGTAGTGTTTATCAGACATTAGTAGACTATCCTTTTGTTCCTGTTCTTTTTGTTAGTTACAGAAGCTTTCAAATGATTTGTTTGTGACATAATCTATCAGCCATTTATGCCAATGTGATGTTGGTATTACTTGAAAAATTATAATTCATAAATGTCTGGGGCATAATTTTTGTAACAATTAAAAAGAGGAATTCCGTCCTCATTGATAAGATGTTAGGTGTTTCTTCTAAGACCTCTGTGGTGTTTCACAACCTGAAGACAGCAAAAAAGGTAATTTTCACATCTCAGATAGATGTGTCAGGGCTGTCAGAAAGAGAAGAGATTGAAGATTTATAGTAATTGTATGTTATGAAAAAATGATCTACAATTTAGAGGAGACATACAGAAAAGTCTTCATTCAGACAACTCTCTAGTGCTTAACATTTCCTTGCAATAATGTCTTTCCAGCAAAACATGTTCGAGATAAAACATGCATGATAAGGATAGGAACCTTTCTAAAAATAAAAGGAAATACATCCCTTTATCTTGAACCCTTATGTGTATGGAAGAGGAGAAGAATTTAATAATATCCATAATTAGCATCAGTATTCTACTTTACAGTTTCTAATCTCCACAATAAATATTAACTCATCAAAGGCCTATATCTACGAAATACTATGAATACCTTTAGAGATGCACAAAGCCTTCAAATCCTATTGACTCAGGTTCTCAGCACCTTGTAGGATCAGACTGTAAACACTTCCCCCCAGGAATGACACTTTTTGAAGTTGAAATGAAGCAGTAATGTGACTGTTACTTAAAATGAAACGAAACAACAATAATTCATGATTGTGTGTCTAGTAGAAGACAAAGAGATATGTAACAAAGTGGTCTTCAATTCTGAAGGGCCAAGGTCCCAGGAACTGCCACTCTTAGTCATGTAGTAAACCTAGACGGGAAAGGAACAAGGAATTATAAAAACCAGCAAATAGCTCAGATGAGTGTGGAGGTGCAGGTAGGAGAAATGCTCTAGCAGTAGGCCTTGAAACAGGGATTTGAAGGAAGAGTGTGTTCTGCTTTTGTCATAGAGAGAAACAAGAGGAACAGCCTCTGGGAGCCAGAGTCAATGGTAGGCAGAGGAACCTCTTATTTGTTTGCTTTGGTTTTGACTAAGTGATATGTTTGAACAATAAAGCCGTGCCTAGAAAGAGACTTGGCTATGGCAGTGAGATCTTCCTGGCTGAGGAAATACGCCACCAGCCTTGCAATTTATTTCTGAATGGGAGCCTAATTTTCAAAAATAAATGCCTAAGTGAGATGATCAAAGTCCATGTCAGGGTGTTCACAAGGTATGATTTGGCATACCAATAGTCATTGGGTCCCTCTCACACCTATCCATGTCAATTTCTATGGGTACATCCACAGTGCAGCTGGAATTTCCAGCTTGTGTAAATGTACATGTGGTAGCTTTGATTGAGCTGAGCACTCTACAAATAACAATGCAGCCAAGGTGACATGGATTAGCCATCCTAATAAAGTCCTGTCTGAGACACCAGGTATGTGCTTGGATGGCTAGTCTCTCCTGGCACGCTTGTCCCTGTGGCTACCTCAGTCAGAGCAGCATATATGTCTACCTGAGCTGGAAATTAATCTTTCAACTGCAAATGTAGATGTGGGATTTGAAAACTGAACTAAATTCTTCCATTGGGGAAAACTGTGCAACCCTACCCTATGAGCAACCATTGAACTGTCAAGGGAGTGGCACAGTTGTTCTTGAGGGGAAAAATGTCGTCCACACTCTCTAAACATGCTGCTTTCTAACATGATTTTTAGCTTGTTTTTCTTTCGCTTGTGTAACAAACAGCTAGCATTTTCTTCATGCTCTTCCAGAAGAGAAAGGCTGGAGTAATTATTTGTTAAAAGTTATTTATAGCAGCTTCTTTCTTTGTGACCAGGTTGTTATTTTCCCTGAATTGTTCCTCTAGATAATGCAAACGCCTTTTAAATAGACCCCTAAAGTGTTTAGAGTGGTTCTTTATCACTTTTTTCTAACCCAGCAGTAGCTAAGTGGTTTTCCCTGGTAGGGGAGTACCTATACCGACACTCTGAAGATTAAGTCTGAGAACATTTCTCCACTCTGAACCTGCACTTATCAAGTCATTTTAAATAAAACTAACAAACACCCCCAATGTAGACTTTCAACAAATACAGCATTGGTACACATATCCTCCAAGGAAATTGAGGGTGATGCAGGTAGTTGTCTTGTTGATTCAGTGGGGGTCATTTTTGAATACTAAATTAGTATTGAAAAACAATGTTCCATTAAGGTGTTTCAGTCCAGTCTGCTGCTGGAAGTGCTTATGTAGCTCTTTTCTAGGAATTAAAAGTACCTTTGTGCTTTTTACAGAACTAATATTCTTAGCTGCATCTTCCTGGTCAAATTCTGCCAGCTTAATTCCCTGTGTAGCTTCAGTGGATACACAGTATGTTGTTCTGCCCTGTCTACAGTTGATGTCAACACCTTTTGCACTCCAGCTCAGAGATGATGGCCTTTCACTGATAGGTGAATATGGAAAGCTTTGCCTAGAAGAATGAACACAGGGCTGGGAGACAATAACCCCTGAAAAAACCCCAGTGAGCCAACTGGGGGAAATCTCTGGAAAACATATAAATCAGGAACAGAACTGAAGGCAGCACTGGAATGTGCCAATGAATAGAGCAGAACCCATAATGAGCGTTTGTTTTGTAGTTACCTCTGGGAATGAAGGAAAATGGCACTAACCAGTGAAAAGGTTGAGAAGAAAAAGGCCTTCCAAGCATAGAAATAAAGACCTACTGGCTTGACCCTATCATATTGCTATAAGGCTACAGATTGGATGGCAATATCAACTGGAAACATTGATGCTTATATGCAGAGAATTGAAAGGGAAACAATATGACAACACAGAATCTACCACTTCAGGCTTAAAGAGAAGGCAGGAACAGTCAGAAACCTGAAACAACCATGCAATGAGACGACATATATATTGGAGGTCTAATAATGGTGCTGAATGCTGGCCAGGATAAGGTCTTATTTAAATGTTAGCCATATTGCTTAATGCACTCCTGAAAGAAGTATACTGATCAGAATGTAAGAGCCTATATAATGACCTACTAATTCAGAGAATAGAAGAGAACAGCACACTGAAGGCAAATATGTTTATGTTGCTGTCATGTAAACCTGCTAAATTTCTGATAAGGTGTCTGATAATAATAATAATTTCTTATAATAAGGTGTCGATGCAGCAGCATTGATTGAGTAGATTGTTGTAAATACATTCTGTCAATGGGAGAACACTCATCCAATGAGTAAATCAGTCAGCTTCCTTGGACGGTGGAAATTATCATTGAGAGGAGATGCTCTCCTGTCAATGTAGTGCTGTGGAGATGCTGGGCTGTGTAGACATAAATATATCAACACAAGATACACTAGTTACGTCATGTATATCGCATGTTGACCAAGCATGGCAGTGTAGAACAGGCTTAAGTGAGGGAAACTTCCATTTTTATGGGATTTAATACAAATGATCAAAATGTTTCATTAAAGCATATTGATCTTAATCTTGGCTTTAAAAGGTGGTAGTAGGAGGACATTATCCAGGTTATAAAGTATTTAAATTTGCCTCTGAGTCTTTGAAGAGGAACGTCAATAAGTGGGTATGTAAACTGCCACACCTGTTGACTTTCTGATTTATGCAGCCAAACAGTATAAATAATTGGAGCAGGGATGCAGCTGACTGAGAGATTGAGATGAAAAGCATAGTAGGAAGAGGACTCATGGCCTGTGCCTTTTCCACTGCTATCATGAATAGACTTGGATTGATGGATTAAATGAACTAGAAGTTCCAAGTGAAAATAAAAGTAAGATAATGGCCAAACTTAATGGGTGCAGCACAGTGAGATTCATCTGAAACCTAGATGCAAATGTAAATATAAACAATTGCTCATCACAGTCAAGAGCTTTTTTCTGTAGTATGTGAAAGAGGATGGTGTGGGATTTCATGGGATTAACATGCCATGAAAGTTATCTGAGCATCTCCCTTTTACAAATCTTGTGTAATACAGGCATTATTAAAATCAAGATGATGGATTGACTTTGAGCAGCAATACTATCACAAAGATATTAATTTCACAATTAATAAAAGAGCTGGGTATTTTTGATGTACTCTCATGGGTATCTTTTTTTACTTCTGATGCTCAGAGGCTCTCACTTCAGCTTTGGTTGGGGAAGTTTGATGAGAAGTTAAAAAGCAAATTAAATAGTAGTTTTTGGAATGGATAGTGTTGAAAGGCAATTATTTTGTAAAACTCAGATTCAAATTCATTATTGCCTTAGATTTGAATCATCTTTATTGCTTCTAAACCTCTACCTTTTCCATCAGTCTGCTAAACTCTGTCCTGCATTTTTCACCCACCCTGGAAACATTAGCCAAAAAAGAGATCCATATCTTAAGCCTGAGGCCTAGTATTCTGAGCTATAATATTTGTAATAAACACTCCTAACTTTATCTTGCCCTGCATATAACTTCCTGAATACTGAGACCATGGAACTAGACTTGACTTTTTCTGAAAGTATGAGAGAGAAGCTTGCCAGTCTGAGCGAAGTAATGTTCAATGATTTTTCAAATTCAGACATCTCAAGGATAGTCATTCTTCCTACTTGTAAAAATGAAAATAGCCTAGGGCTGTTTGTTGAATTGGCTAAGCCTATCTATTTAACACTGGTCATTTGTTCCAGGCCTTATTCTCTTGGAAGTCTTGTGTTATGCACGTAGCTTGAATCACAGCTTTCAGCAATTCTAGGCCTGAGGGAGTATTCTGGACCAGGGTGCACTGACTACACCTGATTTCTAGATGTTCTGAATACCCACAATCTCTACTGATTCCAGTGTGAGATTTGGGAGCTTGACACTCTGCATATGTTTTTTTTTTTCTTTAACTATTTATACCATGGAATCATAAAACTGAAAGGGATCATGAGAGATCGTCGAGTCCAGTCCCCTGAAGTCATGGCAGGACCAAATACCAGATTAAACCATCCCTGACAAGTGTTTGTCCAACCCGATTTTAAAAATTTCCCATGTGGAGATTTCACAACCTCCTTAGGCAACTTATCCCAGTGGTTAATCACCGTGACAGTTAGGAATTTTTTCTAATATCCAACCTAAAGATCTCTTGCTGTAAATTTAAGCCCATTGCTTCTTGTCCTATCATCAGCAGTTAAGGAGAATAATTTTTCTCCCTCTTCCTCGTAACAACCTGCTAGGTACTTGAAAACTGTTAACATGTCCCCTCTCAGTTTCCTCTTGGTGGGAGCGTCTACACTGACAACTTAGATTGACTTAAGGACGCCTAAGTCGACCTACACAAAGCCGCGTCTACACTGGGCTTTTATTAAGTCAACTTAAGTGCTTCGTTAAGTCGACTTAATAACACCACCTCTGAAGGTCAACTTAAGCCTTAAAGCCAGCATGGATGGGGAATAGTGCTAAGTCAATCTTATTAAGTTGACTTAAAGCCAGTGTGGACAATTATGTCTACTGTTAAGTTGACTTAACAAGGTCGACTTAAAGTGTGGCCATTCTGTTAATTCGACTCAACAAGGGTGATTTTAAAGTTGACCACCTTAAGTCGACTTAACAGAGTCGACTTAGCTTTACAAGAGTAGACATAGCCTTTAAGGCTAAACAAGCCTAGTTCTTTCAGTCTTCCTTCCTAAGTGAAGTAATCCAGACCTTTAATAATTTTTGTTGCTTTTCTCTGGACTTCATCCAATTTGTCCGCATCTTTCCTGAAATGAGGTGCCCAGAATTGGACATAATATTCCAGCTGAGGCCTGATCAGCGCGGAGTAGAGCAGAAGAATTACTTCTCATATCTTTCTTACAATATCATAATTATCACTGAGATCTGAATGAAGAATGTAGTAGAAGACGTCCATATTTGCTAAGAATCAGTGTATTATTGTCATTGTCAGCCAAGGCAGGGTTTAAACATGAGTTCAGTGGACTACTCACTGGAACACTAACATGCATAATAATGTGTGCTAATGTGATGGTAATAACAGGTCATAAGGAATGTGCCGCAAGGTATTATTTTAGAAAGCAACCATGGGAGACGAGGAGACAAAAGAAACAGGTCAATTGGCGATCAAGTTATGTACTGTACAAAGACTGTAAAGAAATCCACTGTATATCAAGCAGCCATTAAATAAGAACTGGTGAGCTTGATATAGGGGATACATTATTGACCAGCAAGACCCTATATCCTGGCAGGAATCCTTGTACTAAAATAAACCTTCTCAAAAATCTGCTTTCATCTTGAAGTGGATGGAGTGTGTCAGCAAAAATAACAAAACCCTCTTCCCCTCCTTACCTTTTGAAAATTGGTGAAGAATGCAAAATCTGAAAAACTATGCTTTAGAGAGCTTACCGTGTTCAATGTCGATGATGGTCTCTTGCATAAAACCAGGTAAAGTGTGGTTCTTTATCCACCTAGTTAACACTTGCCTTTTCCACTGAGTTATTTATTTTCTTGATGCGTTTTGAGACTTGGTATGAAGAGCCATTTAAAATTTTGCTTTTGAAGGTTCATAGATTCCAAGGCCAGAAGGGATGATTATGATCATCTGGCCTGACCTTCTGTATAACACAAGTTAGAGAACTTACCAAAAATCATTCCTGAACACATTTCTTTTAGGAACCCCCCCCCCCCCCCCAATGTTGATTAAAACGTGTGAGTGATAGACAGTCCACCACAATTCTTTGTTCCAAAGTTACTTACCCTCAATGTCAAAAATGTACACCTTATTGCCTGTCTGAATTTGTCTAGCTTCAATTTCAAGTCATTGGATCCTGTTAAAGGAAGTACAGACCTAGAAACTGATTTTCACCAGCTTCCTCTTACTGTCACCTTTTCAGAAGTATAACTGCCCACACCCACTGTATCGTGATATTGCATTACAACCAGCAATCACTTATAAAACATTTTTATCTAATAAAATAAGCCACCAATGCTGCAAAAAATGGGGGGGGGGGAATTGAGAGGGGAACAGGAGAAATAATGAGGCTGAGGCTATGTCTTCACTGAAAATGCTGCATCGATCGAGCAGCCAATGTAAACCTGCTCAATCAATCCCAGAAGCTCTCTGCCTGTTGATGCAGTAACTCCACCTCTACAAGTGGAGTAACGCTGCATTGACGGGAGAGCGTTACTTGTCAATGCAGATGAGTGAAGACCTGGCTGTAAGTAAAAGTAACTAAGTTGATGGGAGATATGCGTTCTGCAGCACACAGATTGCGTGTCTCTCATCAACTTACTCCCACAGTATAGACTAGGCCTGAGAGTCTGAATCAGTCTGGAAAGAGGTTTCACACTTTAAATCAACCAGGGACATGTAAATTACTAATCATTTGTGGGTTAGCTTTGTGTAGTGGTATGCAGATTGTGCCACAGCAGTGCAGGTATGACTGAGTTTAATTCATGGCACCAGGAAATCAATATACATCAGGGTGTACAAAACTATCAATATACATCAGGGTGTACAAAAGTTAATAACCCTGTGACATGACAGAAATTACTATCCATTGACTTCAGAAACTATGTTAAACAAGTCTTAGAAAATGAGGATCAAGTGTTCTCTATGAAACAGCTCATTCTGCACAGGCCAACTGGACAACTCAGCCCATGAAGGATTATTTATGAGGAGTTATGTACTTATCAGAACTATTTGCTGGCTTCTAGACCCTGCCAAATAATATATATTGTAAATCATAGGGAGAATGGACAGGGTTTTACAAGAATGGTGACTATCAAGAGGGCATCTCAATCAAGCTTAAGAAAACAGACACCAGTAAAATGGACTGTGGTAGTTCTCAGAGTCTTTGCAGTGTTTTATGGAAGCAAATAGCTCACCTGGCGTGTAAGTATTTGCTTCTTCTGCTCCCACCCATCACAATACGATCTAAAAGTGAAATGAGCATACAAGCATAGCAGAATGCACTGAGATAAGATAATAAACCATCCATTTTAACAAACGAATTAAAATTCTGACCTAATCCTATCCCAGTAGGGTTCATCACTAACCTATAAATAACTAACAAATATCTGGCACCATGAAGAAGAATAAATTAAGAAAAAACCAAACCACTCAAAGCATTCTTAGGCCCCTGCAGCTACTGGTGTCTCTTGGGAGAGAACAGAAAGGGTGATGGTTACTGTTGTACTCAGGTTCTCGTTCCTTCTGGTTTATCTCATAGATGAGTTAAAAGCAGGGAGAAGAAGAGTGGGTAAAAGATGGTAGCTCACTCTCTGAGGTCTCATTGCTGTTTCTAGTTTCTCACTTTGGGCGTGCTGGAGAAAAAAAGAGAAATTGGGTTTAGCGGATGCATTCACAGATAGAAGGTGGCTGTAATCTGGACAACCACCTTTTCCCACCCAGTAGAAAGGTCTGGTTATTTCCCCTTTATGGTTGCTGATACTTCAGCAACTCATCATGGCTCATCACTTGACTAGATTATGGGTGGGAGATTTCAGATTATGGGTGGTATCGATTCCTGTGCCATTTCTGGAGGCGGAACTGGAACATACAGTGTCCAGACTGATTATGACACTATCTAACCTGATCTAGTCCTCTATGTGCACATGTCCACTGGTGTAATAAATTGTTTGTGTGTGTGTAGTTATGCATATGATATTATATCCTCTCAGGTTTTATTTGTACATACCAAAAATGCCAAAGATTTTTGTTATTGTTATTAATTGGCTTGTATCAATTGTATAGTGCTGACAATACATTCAGGCATTACAGAACGTTCTAATAGGCCATTTCTGTCTTGAAGAGTTTATAGACTAAAAGATAGAGATATATAAGATAAACAGCCCAGAGACTCCAGAAGTTAACATAGTAATTGTTGTTGTTGTTGTTGTTCATTTTAATACTCTGCTTCTAAAATGTTACAAGTAGACAGGATGATTTGAGGGACTGATCTGAGGGAGATTTTTTGGGCCTTACCAAAAGTGTGACTTTTAGGATTTAGTTTGACCAAGCAGAGTGTGAGGACCTTGAAGAAGGTAGGGTAGAAGCAAAGTGCAAGGCTGAGAAAGAAATGACAGGTTTGCTGACATTGGCTATAATGGACTGAAGGAGGCAAGGGATGAAATTGACAGAAATTGCTATTTTCAAGCTAGAAACAGATCTGGATTTGTGGCCTTAACCCAGGAGTTTCCCTCAAAGAGAAATTGAGGGCTCAAAAGTCCTATAAAATGTCATGTGGCTATTTTCACATGTTATGGCCAAATCTAGCTGAGTGGCTTACCTAAGTAATATGTGTACAATGCTTTGAAAACATTACATGTTTAGTATTAATACTAGCAATTCCTAGGCTATGTCTACACTGGCAATTTAAGTCGACTTAAGGAGGCTTAAGTCGACTTAAATTAAGCCGCGTCCACACTAGGCTTTCATTAAGTCAATTTAAGAAATTCCTTAAGTCGACTTAATGAACGCTTAAGTCAACTTAATAAGAACTGCCGATTTAAGCCTGCTTAGGTCAACCTAAGCCCATTGTGGACATTTAAGTCCACTTTGTTAAGTTGACTTAAGCGTGGTTAGGTCGACTTAACAAAGTGGACTAAGTCGACTTAAAGTTAAGTTGACTTAGTCCACTTTGTTAAGTCGACTTAATAAGGTCGATTTTAAGTCAACTTAAAGTCGACCTAACTTTTCCTAGTGTAGGCGTAACCCTAGATTCTAAATTAATAAACTAGTAACTCCCAGATTGTAAAATGACTATTGTTTATTTTAAGAGTTAATAATGAGGTGATGGGTGAACTTCTAGATCAGTGGTTCAGCTCAAATGAGCATGCTATAAAACATTCCTCATTTCAGTCTCTGAGCCTACATTTGAGTGCAGGCAGGTAGACTGCTGTTCCGAAGCAAGGCGTCCTTGACAGGGTATAGAGTATGTTGCAGGATTGGAGCCTAACTCTTGACTGTATGGCAAGCAATTTGTAAATTTGCTTTCACATGCACGTACCCAGCTACATATCAGTCCTCAGTATTCACTTACTAATATAGTAGAACAACTCCTTCTGTCAATGTAAATACTACAGGAATTTACCAGAGATATAAATGTGGCATTGATTGGTTGTTTTAGGTGAATATTTAGCATGTTGGAAAATATTATTTTTTTTAATAAAATCAGACGATGGTGGGGGTGAGGGTGAGATATCTCAGCAGTGGAATGATATTTAGCTACAGTGAAAGTCAGGCACCAGTTTCATCAAAGCAATGTGGTCGCGATTGGAAAGGACAGCTTTAGATTGGGGCCAAAATTCCATTGAGGCTCATTAGTAAAGACTCTGCTGAACCAGACCCATTCTGATCAATGCCCTAGCCATGCTCTAGATAGCTTTTTTTAAGTGGAGGCTTTTGCACCCTTAATTAGAGTGATATAACCATGGCTGAATTTAGCATCGAATTTAAATTGCATTAGGAAGTGACAACAGATCAGGGACAATTCATGAAATTAATAGCTGTGCATTAAAGTTATTCTTCAAAGTTTAGCTAATATATATGTATAATATCAAAGAAATTACCAGTCCTTTTCTTGTAATTTGGTTGCAAGATATCTGTTCCCAAAAGACAGCAACACTTTGTGACCGAAAAAGTCACCAAGAAGCAGCCTGTGTTAACTCTACCTTCTGAACTTAAAATCCAGTTGGCATCTCAGAGCCGACAACATGAAAACAGGCAGGCTCTTTTCAGAGGACTGCCATCCTAGTAATAGCTGATAGATTACTGTGTCTGTTAAACAGGATTGAGATGAAAGGAAAACCTCAAAACAGACCTTGAATGGAAGATTTGAGTGCTAAACATTTCTAAGGTTTTGTGAAGAATGTTTATTACCCAGGAGTGGGTCCTTTCAAAGGGACACCATTCACTGTATCAATCTTCAGCTGGTAAATAAACACAATTCATAAGCCCCACAATGTCCTTCAAGGTAAAAGGCATCAAATCCGCAGTTTTCTATTATGTTAGCTTCATTCCATTTTGAAAATAAATAAATAAATACAACCCACACTTGTTTTGCTCAATAACCATTGGGTGTAGTCTTAATGAACCAGATTTGCAGATTTTTATCCCTAGGATACTCGTTGTTTAGCTTTTGAGGCTATTTAAACTGCTTTAGCAATTTATGCTAGTAATCCCAAACATTTGGTTCAGAAATGCTGTTTTAATTCTAATCAGTTAACTCTGCAGTGTTTCTGACATGCTTGTCCAAAATCCCAATTGGATCCAAATGGTTCCTTTTGCTTTCTGCGTGTTTTCTGCCAAAAGTGTTTTGTACTTTTCTACCCTGGATGCAGAACCTGGCACTGATTGCAATGAATCTCTGATATCACTACCCTTCTGTACTCATGGCTGAGACAGTAGTTCACTATGTTGGAACAAAAGCCACCTCCCATAGAACTGGAGTGCTTCTTCCATTGCATGCCTCAGGTTTTTGCTGCACCATGCCTTTGAGGTATGCTCTGTGGATACTGATGTGTCAAGGAAATAGAGGCAGCTGATTTCACAGAGAATTTATCATTTCTACTAAAGAAAAAATATGAACAAAGGGGAGACAAAGAAATGTTGAAGTCAGCAGTGATGATGTGACATGATATGAAACTCATGTCATCACATAATTCAAATATTATTATTAGAGCTATTTCCTCCATACATTTTTTTTCAGGACAAAATACAGAGATTGAATCAAATTTGGTGCTGATTTATTCCACCAAGAAGGTAATTTATCTAGTTTACAAAAGGGTTACTCTTACCTTTTCTTATAACACATTAATACTGATACTTAGAATAATCAGTTTAAAAGGATCTTGCAATTTATTGTAAAAGTGGTACTGAGTGTTTCCTCTGAAGGAAATAAAGGTACTGATTCTAAACAAATATTCATTCATTAGTATAAACTTATGGTTTTTTTCCCACACCCCCCACTTCACTTTATTCTTTAGGAAATTTGGCAAATCAGTTGCAGATTGTCTAATGGGGGCCACCACACGAATGTCTCCGGCTTGCACTCAAAACCATTTTGCTTCTAGTCCAGTCATAGAGAATCTCCCTTGTGACTTAGTACTAAGTTTGTCAGTGGCTTGTTCCAGCAAAAGACTCATGTAAGCTTTTCTGTTCCTTGCTCTGTGCTTATATCATGATAGTGAACTAATTCATTTCCTCCTATCTCTTCCCTCATGCAGCTGCAAGTTGAGATCACTGATGTCAGCGGCAAAAGTATTGAAGGCCCGGTGCTTTTAGATATCATTGTTATTGATCAAAATGACAACCGGCCCATCTTCAGGGAAGGACCATATGTTGGACATGTCATGGAAGGGTCTCCTACAGGTAAGCTGACTTCATTTATGCTTCTATAAACTAATGTATGTTCTAGACTGTCTTGTCCCTTCTGATTCCTGCACATTTTTTCCACTGAAGAAGGATACTTGACTCTGTGTGAAGGGTGTGCCATTTGGGTGGTTGGTCTTTGTCTTTGGGATGCTTCAGGGAACCCTAGAAACAACATAGTTTGAGAAGCAAGCTCTGGCTAAGGTTTATGTTTTGTTGTTCTTATCTGAGTTACCAACAGAGACAAACCCCAGGATGGGATTAAGGTTGGGACTAAACACATTATATAGAGATTCATTTCAGGTGGGAACTCCACTTGTTCACAGTCAGATTGGCTGCTGGCAGGATTTATTTGTTTGTGCTATGCCTGTGGTAGCTAAATGACATGAATAAATAGAATATATATTGAAAAATAAGCTGGTTTTGTAGGATTTGTTGAGCTATTGAAACATGGTACATAATTGAACACTGATAAAATAAAAACGCACTGTGTAGACTAGAGTCAGTATGAAAAATTTCTGATTATTTCTAGAGTAGACTATATGATGGTCATGGTTTTTTTCATGACATTTTCTGTAAATCTAAGGGTTTTTCTAGTTTCTGTAACAACTTGGAAAGCCAGTCTCTCTATCTAAATTCCACCTTCAGTTATAATATATTTCTCTTCAGTTCCTGTCCTCGGATGATATGCAATGTTGCTTTGAGTTGTTAAACAACTGTATCATTCCACCACAGAGTTGTCCCTGTTTCAGTTGTGAGTGACAATTATCTTAATTCTGATCTCATTTAATCCAGTGCAAAGTAGGAGAAACGCCCATTAAAATCACTGGACTGACTGCAGTGTGAGATTTAAAATTGTCCATACTTCTGCATGTCTATGTATTAATTGCTGTAGATATGTCTATCTCAAATAAAGAGCTAAATCTTGTAGTCCTTAATGGGAGTTGTGCCTGAGTGAAAACTGCAGGATTGTCCTAAGTTTTAAGAGACTTTGCTATAGATGTATATGGCAGACTGGACGCACACAGCCCCCGTTAGTCCTGCACTTCAAGCTTTGGCAGGCAGCTTAAGCACAGCTCTCCCTCCTCCAAACTCCCAGTGCTGCAGTTTCCGGGTGCCTTCCACCCGGGAGCCGGACTCTCCACCCTGAAGGCTGTGGTGCCTGGGGCCCTAAGGCGCATTTGGGTGAACTTGCCCGGTCTGATTCTACCTTCTAGGTGTGTACAACAACAGCTACTAATCAGCTTTACCTGGCTCTGTTTCACTCTGTTCTACACTGCTCCACACAAACCTCCACTCCTCCAACCACCACGCCCAACACTCTCCCCCTGCTGCCTGCAACAGAGGCTTTTTATCTGGTGTGGCCAATCACCCTGATTGGCCTCAAGCGTTCCAACTGGCTTCAGGTGCTCTAATTGGCCTAGAGCCGCCCTGCCCTAGTTACCCTGGAAAGAGGGATTTACTAAGCCTGGGACTAATATATCTACCTTCCATTGCCTTCCTGTAGCCCTCAGGCTTGATTCTGTCACACACACTAGAATTTTTCAGAATGAAGACTGCAAATAAATATGTTATGCTATTATGAGTGATTAATATTAATTTAACTTCAGTATAGGAGGGTTTGTGCTCTGTTTAATGGGAAGAGAGGAATCATTTTGTACTCCCTCTTTATTGTATTAGACCTTTGGTAAGCATATATATTGATCTTTGTTCAAACTTTATCATTGGTGGAGCTTCTAGGAATCATCTAACCATTTGGATAATTATATATACTAGGACATGGTTATGCTTCCCTGCTTGACTTTGGACTTGAATTGCATTATAAGCTGTTATCCCATAAGGTTAATGCAGAACGGTATTAAGATAAATGTGTAATGTTGGATATTGCAATATTTAACGGGCAGGCTAAGAACCAACTGGGCAATTTAAAAGATTGGCCATATTTTCATTCTAACCAGAGATAAATTAGAGTCCTGTTTAGGAGTACAGTATAGTCATCCAAGTGGAAAATCCAAGTGTTTTCTAATGTTGTTTTCTTGTAGTTCTGATTTTAGTGAACTGTAAAGAATCCAAAACAAACCTTCCCTAATGTTCCCCTTCTCTTTGCCTTCCCTTGCACACTACTGTCATAGCACTAATGAAACAATAGTTTCATATTTATTGACTGCACATGCACAGCTGTAAGAGTTCATCTGAAATTCCTTTGTACCAGCCAATCAATAGTACAAGCTGAGTATGACTACTTCATGAGATCAAGTGTTCAGTTTCAATGTGGGTTGTTTTTTTTTTTAAGTTAAACTGCAGCGTAAGCAGTTTTTGAGTGTGCATAGTTAAACCTATCTATCCACGATGCCTGCTAATTATTTCCATTGCTTTCTATAGGCAGTTCTGTGCTATTTAGTAGTTACAGGGTAAACAACAACAATGCAACATCCTTTACAGGTGATTTCAAACATACAAACCAAAAATGCCTTTAAATATTGTGAAAATAGATCAGATGGCAGAGGCTCCAGAGCAGTGGAAGCAAATTTCTAAGAAACCATATTTATAGTATTTTGAAAAAACCTTAGCTTTAAAAATAAATCCAGAAGATTCTTTTCCCTCAGTTCCTCAGCAAAGGGAAAATAGGATCATTTTTTATTTTATATTTTTAATCTCCAGAAATAAACCCAAAAAGTAATTGCTGATGGAGACATAGTTTTATCTACTGCGGAGACAATTACTCTTTGTTAACGGGCACAGTCATGAGTATAGCGATCCCTTGCATTAGGGTGTGATGTTGCAGGAATCTATGTCTCTAGCACACCTTGCAGGTCATTTGTCTGAGCGCTGTTCAACACTCTGGTTGAGTGAATTTTAAATTCAGCCTCTTTGGAGACAAGAAAAGCTCAAACTAGTAATCAAGAGTCTCTTAACAAACCTTCCCTTCTCTTGGCTCCATCTTCATTCACCTTCGGTTACTCCAGATTCTTCTGCCCCAGTTCTGATGTTCCCCAGAATTAGTCTCTGAGGTGTTTGGTCACTTGCAGGAACCGGTGATGGCAATTTTACAAGAGTTCCTCTTTCCTCTGTGGTTCCTCACTTCAAAGTACACTCTCTCCCCTTTCATTGGGCCCAGATACCCATTAAGTTTTCACTTGATTGTTCTGACTCCCATTGCTCTGGCTGAGGAGCAATTATTGTATCTGTGCCATCATTAATTCATTATTAGCTTCCTTCCAGTCTGAGATAGGGTTTCACACCCTCACACTCTTACTTGGGGAAGATACAACTGAGTATTTTTACTTGTTCAGTGCTAAAATTGAGGCATGTTCTTGTCTCTGTTACTTCTTACTATAAAGAAGAATGATGAACATGGAAAAATATATTAGGTGGTTTCAAAATCTTTACTCAATGTGGTGAAAAGGACTATAACTTGGATTAATAGGAGAAAATTGAGTGAGAGAAAATTTTGGCTAGGCATCAAGAGAAGCAACCTGAAATCTCTTACGCTATGAAATAATCTTCCAGGGGACATTGTGGAAGCATTTTTGTTTGCAACATTTATATTAAATTAGAATGACCAATGCACTTGTGCTGCAGTTTTATATTGGCAGGAGATGGAGCCCATCGTGTGAATGAACAAGGAATGAAAAGATGGTCCCTATCCTAAAACACTTATTATCTGAATGTAAAACAAGAGATAAGAGAAGGATACAGATATGAGAGTAGACAAATATAATTTTGGTAGACAGTAGTCTCTAGTCCTGGGGGTAGCCATGTTAGTTTATTTCAGCAAAGCAGAAAAGGAGTCCTATGTCACTTTTAAAGATTTAAGAAATTTATTTATTGCATAAGCTTTTGTGGGCACAATCCCACTTCATCAGAAGCATGAAATGGAAAATGTAGCATGTTTCTATATATATACATACTGAGAAGGGTGGGTCACAAGGTCAAATCAAACAGTTCCAGAGGGATAATTTGGTAGCCTGTCTCAGCAAAGTAAGTCTCTGCACATTCAATGCCTAACTGTTGTCAAGTTTTTTGAAGGTCATGATTAAGACTTGGTGTGGAAGACCCACATAGCCAATGCATCTCATCTTCCCCAGCCATTTGAAATTCTTATTTGCTTTGTTGTCCTACGTGACAAGGCAAAATGCTAAGAGAATGCATTTTTTTTTAATTTATAGGTTGTGCAGTGATTCCTAATATAAGCATTGAGTGCAGCTGCACAACCACAGTAATGAATCTGAACAAGAAATCTTTCAGATCTGAGAAAAAGATAGAGAGAGAAAGAAAGATGGGAAAAGTAAGAGAACTGTGGATTTAATTTAGTTTTCTCCAAACTTCCATCCTGATGAGAAAATAGCTTTGTCTAAGATTTGTATAAGTGGAAGGCTGTGGATTAGTAGATGTTGTTAAAAACTACTGGAATAAATTAAAATATAACCAGACAGTTTGAGCACTGAGTGAGAGATATATCCAGCCGAGACCACATTAGATGAGTCAGCATTCCTGTGGTGCCCCAACTCAGTTAAATGCGCATTTTAAGAGATTGTAACAAATTAGGCAAAGCTTTTGCAGACCCCCTCATGATGACAAGTTCCAGACGGGTAGCCATATTAATCTAGTTCAACAAAACTAACAAGGAGTCCTGTGGCACTTTTAAAGACTAACTCATTTATTTATCACATGAGCTTTTGTGGGTAAAATCCCACTTCATCAGATAATACTTTAGCAATCCATAGGAACCCTGGCTCTTTCAATGCACAAACCTTCAGAAGCTTTTGAATATGAAGTAAAACGTGAACATGAGTGGCTCCTTCTTAACATTATGGCACAGGTAAGACAAAAAAATAAGTCTCCAACCACTAATGTTTAAAAAACAAACAAAACCCCCCCAAACAAACAAAAAAACCCCCAACCTATATGCACTGCGTGCCATTTTCACAGTTGCTAATTTGGTCAAAACCAAGCCAGTTTTCCTCCTACTGTTCAATGGCATTTCTCCTTAGTGAGGTTTATTTCCCTGTCAAATTTCATTATTAGCCCCTTGTGATGCTATATGAAATATGCCTGACCATTTATAATGTGATTGGCACCAACATACAAAATTGCATTGAACTGACAAGATATACCATGTAAGGTATCATTGGAAAAGCCATAATTTGCTAGATATGATCATCTTATCAATATATGTATCATCTTGTATTGTAAACTATAAATAAGTGTGCTATATTTGTATCTAAAACCTGTGCTGTGCTACTGGTTCCAAAGGAGTGGCTGCGATAGTCTAGTTCAGCAAAACAAACAAGGAGTCTAGTGGCATTTTTAAAAACTAACAAATTTATTTATTGCATGTGTAAGTCTTTAAAAGTGCCTCTAGACTCTTTGTTTGTCCTACTGATTGAAACCCACAAGCAGATTAGCATCAGCACTATCCAGCCTCCTTGATGGTCCATCAAGGGCAATCAGCTAAGGGAGGGAAGTTGGGATGTATGTTTATAAGGGCAAGTCTATAGTGATAGCAGCAAAATCGCTGCCGTCAGTGCGTTCTTCAGGTTTTAGTTGAAGTGTCTGTGTAGACGCGCTCAATTGATAACTGAACTGGAGTGGAACACCAGCTCCATAACCAGACTTACACTACACCGACCAGACGTCAATTCCAGTCGGCTTAGTGTAGTGTGTAGGGAGGATGTAAGAAGTTGGTAGGAGATACACAAGGTATTTTACGTATATGATTGTTTTTATGTGATACCAAGGTCAAACACACCTTGCTATGTTGTGCCTGAATTAAAAGCAACACAAAGCTTCAAAGTATGATTTTTCAACTAGGAGTTGAAACATATATTTTTATTTGTTCAGTGTGATAATGCACTGTTAAGAGTTCTCCTGCTTAATCCCAGAACTGGCTGTATTTTAGTGGTATATGAAGCAATTCTGATGTAATTAAGGCCACATTTTCAACTGGATTTCAATATGGCCTTGAAGTTTTTGAGGGAGGTGAAATGGGGGGGGTGCAGTTTTGTCTTTACTAATTTTTGTGCTTATTTTGAATCCACAATGAACCCACACAAACAACTACTTAAATCTCTACAATGTTGGTTTCTTAATGTCATTGAAGGAGCAAAAAATGGTGTCCAGTTGTTTGTGAATGCAAAATGATACATCTCATAAATGGGAACGTCTCAAAACTTAAGACAGAATTTATAATTTGATTTGTAATGTGCATTAGTCTCTTTTGGGTGAAAGGTGCTTTACAAATATATTTTCCTAACATTTTTTCTTGCATGGAATTCCTTTATGGTTTATGTCATAAACTTCATCACATAAGATACCTCCAGTGTTGTGCAGCATGGTCGTTTCGTTGGAACAAGCCAACTGTCAAAATCTTACAAAAGCAACTCATAGCAAACTCAGCTTCCATTAGAAGTGCCCCTTTTTGGACAGTCTGGAAGGTTTGTGGATGCCTATTCAGGATAACCTGTACTTGAAAAATAATTTTTGTTCTGTAGGTTTATTTTACTGTATTAAAGCGATTTCTGTTGTCCCTAGTTCCTTAGAAGATGGAATGTGTGTAACATTAGCCCTGGAATATGTGGGCCTGATACCTTGGTGTGAAAGGAAACCTTTCCATTGACGTCAGCGGGCTTTCTATCAAGCTTGACTCGCTTTATACTGCCGTGATTCTTAATCTTTTTTCATATTGTGATCTTACGTTACAACAGTGGGGGAGCTTTGATATCTTTCCATCATTTTGAGACTCTGGCCCACGTAGCCATAAAGAAAGGAGGTTTGTCAATTACCACTCTAGACCTGGTCACAAGATGCCAGATTGCTAATCCACTTGCTACTGCAAAACATAGGTGAAATAAACATGGATTGCAGGGGAATGGTTGTCTGGAAATTTCTGACAATTTCTATCAGGGGAAAAGTTTTTTTTTCCCTCCTCTTTGGGCTGGTTAAAGGAACTTCACTGCCATCTTATTTCATTTGCTGGTGGCATTTAGCAGAAATTAATCTAAGCACATTTGACTTGATTATGCAACTTGTAACAATATGTTGCACGCTCAATGTGTTAAAATCCTAACCACAGGGTGATGGAGGGGAAGAAATTGCTTGTGAATTACATTTAAAAACAGCAACTTGTTTTCCATTCGGCGCAATAGCCTGAGTACTTTGCATTCCAACTGAGGAGCCATAAAGCAGAACTGATAGAAGATGTCTGTAAATAATTATTAAAAATAAAGAGACATGTAAAGTGGTGCAGAGTAGCCTAGAGGAATTTTCAGTATTATCAAATAATAATTTATAAAGACGGATAAGGCATGAGGAAAGGTCTAGAACACTGAGCATATATTATTGATAGCCACATTCTACATGATTGTATGTTCCTATCATTCAGACAAATGAAAATTGGGTTATAAAGACAGTTTCCGCTTCTCAAATTACAGCATGCAGGGCTGCCTTTTTTTCAGTTAGCCTAATAATAACAAGGTTGGTGCACAAATGAATAAAAATGAGCTGGCATATGGAAGATGAAAATCAAGACTTGAAAAGGTAATCTGCAGGAAAATATCTCTGGTGAAGTTGGGCAGACTAAGTTGGACAATTTTTCCCCATATACATATGTTGATACAGTCACCTTAGTCTGATGTATGTCTTGAGGATTATAATATTTCTCCCTGCCCCTCAGTGCATTTCTTTTAACTGGCCTGGTCTACACTGTGGGGCTAAGTCGACGGGAGATACGCAATCTGCGTGCCACAGAATGAGTATCTCCCATCGACTTAGTTACTTTGACTTACCATAGTGTCTTTAGTCAGCCGCATCGACCAGCAATGTTCTCCCATTGACGCAGCATTACTCCACTTGAAGGGGTGGAGTTTTTGTGTTGATGGAAGATCACTTCTGGGATCGATTGAGTGGGTCTATACTGGCTGCTCAATCAATCCTGCTGTATCGATCCATGGGAATTGATGCAGAATTTTCAGTGTAGACATGACTTTTGTGATCATTGCTGATTTGCAGAAAAAACAGGTTGACTTAAGCTTTAAAATTACTAAAATTGCAGTGAATTTGGTGAGCTCCACAGGCTTACTTCTTGCTTGTGACTTGTGATTTCCAACAACATTGGGGGGGAAACTATGGGGGTTCTCTTAAGAGCTTTCCCAACGCTGGTTGATAGAAAAGATACAATATTTATAAAATGTTTCCAGCAGAGGAGCACATTTGAGGATAAGGTTTTCTTTACAACCAAGTGAAACCAGGAAAAAGTGGCATCAGGTATTTTCTAAGTGTCTCTGATTAGCCTACCACCAGTATCAAGACCTTATTTCTCCTCCTTTCATGCAGTCTTTCAATCACAGAAGTTACTATCATTATGGACACAAGTATTAGGGAGTCTTCCAGCATTTCTACAGTATTTTGAAAATAAGTAAACTCCTCCTGTAAGGCTGAAATCATAGAACTCTTGATTTCAGACCCAAAACCAACTAAAAAACTCAACACAAGAGGGAGAAGTTCAGACCATGCACAAGGACTATGCACCACTTAAATCCACAGAATAGGGCTCAAAGTGGGAATTAAGTGACACACACTCCTACTGGTTCTCTGCATTGGGGTGAATTTCACTCCCAAGTAAGAATGGAGAGCTACAAAGTGTTTGTGAGACATAGTTATGGTGAGAGGCAAACCTGTTTGGAAACTTTTCACTGAACAAAATACTGCCTACAACAAATTACTTGGGGATCAGAATTTTTAAAACCGTTGTGAATATAGTGAGGTAGGATACACAAACCCCACATTGGACAATGGCTTAAGGAGCTGCTCTAGGTTCAGGCTGCTCAGCCTCATCACAACGGTGAGACATGTATAAGCTGGAGAGCTCACTTGTTGACACACCAGGGGAGAGAACAGGTCTTCAGCACTCAGCTCCCAGGGAAAAGGCTGACAGAAGGCAGGAGCTTCCCAAACAACCACTGTCTGAGTGCCCCTTCCTGGGAGAAGTGAGAGATGGATTCTGACACATCCTGAGAAGGAATCATTTCCCTCTGTTTCTTATTAACTCAGTTCCTTTGTGTTAATTCACTTTGTTCATGGACTACCCAGAATGAGAGAGACTTTGAAGTAACGTGGGTGGAAGGCTAAATCACAGAAAGAGACAAGTCACCACAGAGGTGGAGTAGACACTCAGCAATGAGAGAGGTGCTTTTTTAATTTTGTGTTGGATCTGCGTTTATACAGAAAAGGCTGCTGTTGCTGGCCACTCCAAAATGCCATGGCAACTGTGTCGCCATTTCCACAAGGAAATGCCAGCAGTAAGTCAGTCTCTTCACAATAGATAGTTAATGATTGTAATGAGAGAATAAAATATGCAGCACATGGATCAAGAACTGAAAAATATAAAATATAAATGAAGCAGTAAGAAACTTTGTTGGTAGTCTTAATCTTTCATTTTAAGGACATTACTCAATTCAAGTACTGCTGATGCTAATGATGGTCTTCACATTAAAACAATGAAAGAACAAATTGAAGACAACATCAAAAGCAATTTCCTGTGTTTAACACTTTATAATGAGAATCAAGTCATTTTGAATTCTTTTGATGTGACTTGTGATAGTAAATCACAATGAATATTTTTAAGTCTAGGTGTTCATGAAAATAGCAGGGATATTTCCAGTGGATTTCCAAAGGAAGATCCCTAATGGGTAGATTTAATTTTCATAATTAATGTGGAAGTTTGCAAATTAATATTCTACTATAGCAATATTTTGTATGGTGAAGTAATGTTGCTAAATATAGTGAGACAGTGAAAAATAAAATATTCCTTTTGGTCATAAATTGTAATTGTAGGATTTTAACCATGTTATAAATAGAATTATTGAGTGTGTCCATCACCATATTTGGGTCTCAATATAAAGGGCATGTTCTCCCAACATCCAGAAGCAAAAAGTGTGATTCTTTTCTCATGTTTCCTATTTCACATTGGTTTAAACCAATTGACTTCAATGGAGTTACTCCTGGTTTACACTGGTGTAAGTGAAAGAATCATCAAGCCCTAACAATTGTGTTTGATTTGTTCGTTTTGCCAGATGAGGATTGTAAAGAACACGCTTTTGCCTTTATAATATATCTGCCTGCCCCTGGGCCTCATAAGAGCGCTGAAATTTTGGAAAGTAGATAGTCTATCAGAACCAGATAGCTTGTCTTAACCTAGGACTGATGATATTGCTGAATAAGTGTATTCTGCAGTGGAATCTCTCTTATATGGGATGTTAGCAGTTTTAGATTTCTAAGGTACCTTTACATCAGGGGTTTCCAACTCCTGCCCACGGGGCTTTTTCAATTGGCCCACGTTCCCCTGTCGCTGTCCAGGAGGCACCCACCACCCTGCCTTCCCCCAGTCCTGGCATGCAGCTGGGAGCTGGTCTGTGGCTCCGTGCTCCCCACCGGGTCCCACATGCAGTCCACAGAGAGAGCCATTTCTAATTTAAAAAAAAAATTAGTTTTTCACTAACTGTTTTTAAATTTTAAATAAATGTTTTTAATAAAAAAAATTAAAGTAATTACATTGATTTAAATTAATTACTTAATTTTAATAGAAATTTAATAGAAATTTAATCAATTAGATTCTAATTTAATTTAAATTAAATAGACTGGTGGCCCTTCATGGCTGTAAAATTTATATTCGTGGCCCTCGAGGCAAAAAGGTTGGGAACCACTGCTTTATATATACCAGTCACGATCTGCTCAGAATATATATAAAAGTTACACAGGCCCCTGACATTTGTAATGCTTATATTTTGGTTTTAAAAAACAGGTGCCAACTAGTTTTTAATAGTATAATCACACAGAACAGTTTCAATAGTTGAACTCTCCGTCATTATTACACCATGATTTTTTTAAAACAAAGAGCCTTCACAACATACCAGATCTTTAAGCATAAAAAAGGGGAATGCTACTATCCAAAATTCCTATCAGGCACAAATAAATCCTGACCACAATATGCTTTTAGGAGTCAGGAGTTTTGTTAAGCCCTCTGCAGAATTCCTCCATTTTAGATGCTCAAATGTACCTCTTCTCCTTTGACTATCCTGAACATTCTCACAGCTTCTGGAGGTCACAGGTCATGATGACTTGAACTCCTAAATGTGTTCTTGAGTTCCTTATTCAAATCCTCAGGGATCATTCCAAAATGCTCCAATAATCACTGGGTTCATCTTTTATCTAGTTTTCCATAATAATTCCAATTTGAGGCAGAGTTTTTCAGTCTTTGCATTTTCTTTTGTTCTTTTATTTTTCAGTTTTGGTCTGCTAGGATGGCAATATCAATTAACATGGTCTTCTTTGTCTTCTTTTCTATAAAAAACATGTTTGGCATGTTCGCTTTCACAGTCTGGTAGGTGACAGTTGCCAGATCCTATCAAATCTTAGCCTCTTTAATCTCTAGAGCACTTTCACTTCGGTGGTCATAATTCCTCACGTTGCTTTTAAATACATACTTTCCACGGAGCCTCCAGCGCAGAGACTTGGCGACCCTATTGTGTTTGTTCGTATATTCTCTCCCAATCAGGCTCCTATAGGCACACAGCTCCATTGTCTCTCCTTTTTGAAACACATTCTGCATTCAGAGGACCGTTCTGCCAGTCAGTTTTGTTTAGAATGTAGTTAAGTCTTAAGGATGGCTCTTGTGAACTCATCTTTTGACTTTCTTTTGAGGCATCTTTTGACTGGACATAAAGTCATTAATTTTGAGTCACTAATAACTTTATCACTATTGTTAATAATAATTTGTATTGCAGTAGTGCCTAGTAACATATATGTTTTTATGTTATTTTGATTATAAACTGCTCAAGGCACAGTGGCCTGTTGTCCTTGGCTACAAGAGGGAGCCCTACAAACAGTTATTCAATAACATCACCCTTTATCCCAAATCTCCAACAAGATCAAAGTATGTATGAGTATATAAATAATATGGGGGTTGCAACAGCAACTAACTGGACATGGTATCTATATAAATATAGAGATAATTCCTGTTTTCTAATCTGTTGGAAATCATGGATTTAGAAATGGGCAAGCCACTCTGTTCAGGATGATCTATTTTGAGCAAATTTAAATAATCTCTAGTGTAATAATTTGCAGCTAACAAGAACTTCTGTATAAAAGAATGGAAGCAATCGTCTGCTGTTCACTCCAGGGTTTAGTTATTCTTGACTCTTCACAGAAATAGGTTAGACTGAGGAAAAGCTCCATATTGCCTCAGAAGCAGAGGTCAGAATTTGAGGCTGTATCAGACTATGAAGAAATTGCAAAAAGTCATTTGTTGTTTAACATTTTGTAAGTAAGTGGTTAATTTGTTCACTGCACCTCAGATTATAATAGCCTATCATCTCCCGCAGCTCTACCCCACAAAATAAAATACCAACGGTTACAGACACCTTGCTTGAACAATGTGCATTGTCCAGGGTATGGGACACATGACATATTTCTGCGCTGTTGCATTTCATGGAATAAAATAATTGCACTGTAACATACTTCCAGGCGTAGAACTATTAAAGCTAGATGTTTAGTTGTTTCAGGTATATTTACATTATACCACTGGTTTATTTATTAGAAATAAGTATATTTCTTAATTAAAGAACAAATGGATTTTTAAGGAAGTGCTGGGTGCTCTTCTAGGTGTTGAAGATCAGGGATTCAGGTTTGTTTGTATAATTCAGTATGTAATTCTTTGCATAGGGAATTTTATTTATGAATTTGCACAGCTAGCAGGGATTTTATGTTTCTAGTTATGCATCTGTTTTATATGCCCTCTGAGGGGTGGGGTGGGCTTAAAAGATTCAAATTACGTGAACACAGGGGATATTATCCATCCATATAATCAGTTAACTGAAAGGTGCTTCAACATAATTTAGACTAGTGTCAAAGAAAATGAACCTGAAGAAACATATTCATATTCATGACATATTCCTGAGTAGGATGGCATCTCATTCGTTTTTGATGTGCTACTGGCTATAACAGATCTTAGTCTTTTTCTGTTTATAGAGATGCAAATTACTGGTTTTACATTTCACCTTTCCATCTCCTGTTTGCAGAATGCCAGCCCTACAGGCTGCTGGCTGAGTTGTACTCCAAGTCAGTTGACTGTCAGTTCTCACACAACTATATTTCATTTCAGTCCTTTAACTTGCATATGGAGGGTGATAAATCCCCACAGCTTGCAATCATTTGCCATAAATTTATGATCTTTGATTCGGAGACTGATGAGCTTCAATATGTTAGTTGTGGGTCTAGCCCCTGTGATGACCTCAAATGGACATAAATCCTACTATTGTGTTGCCAGGTATTATAACAATACTTTCCTGTGACAGTAATACTATCGCACAGACAGTACTCCAAATGGTTGGTTAAGAAAGGCCTATAAATTGTCAGTGCACCTGGGATTAGTCTGCCCTACTACGGGATGCTATTATCAATCAACGGAGAGATCCACACTACCTTTTATCAGAGAACATGTCTACCTGGATAGAAAATGGATTGTCTGAGAATGGCAGGATTATTTATTCCTGTATTGTTTACTCTGATTTTTCTAATGTTGTTTTGAAGAGAAAGTACTAGCTGCTTTTTGGATCCCAAATTAAGATTGTCTATTTTAAAAAAAATCGGTGGTGGTAGCTTGTTTTCTTCCTCCTTCCTTTCTTTTCCCCATGAGTTGTTTTTTTTCTTTTTTTTTTTTTTTTGTAAATGTTCACTTAACAGGGGTTTGGTGCAAGTGAAACCCTGCAATATGGTGAATCCAGGGGATAATCCAGTCTTTAGATATAGAACAGAAAAGTGAAACTGACTGCCAAAGAAAGCGACTGACAAGGTGCAATGAGTAAACTGCAAAAAAGTAAACAAAGGAGGAAAAAGGGAAAAATAGATTATTTTTGTAGTTTGTTTAGGTTAATTCATTTGTAGTAGCATTTATTACTTAATATTTATGGCATTGTAAAACTATTGGACCAGATTGTGGGGAAGGAGAAGTGTCTGTGCAAACAGAAGTGTTTAATTTGCCCATGTAATGTATGCATTTGCTTGTGCAATTTCGGTGTATTAATTGTCCATTTGTGCATGAAAATATCAAGTTGTGTACAGACTTGTTCAAAGTAGGTTCAAACATGCTTCTGTCTGATGGCAGTCTATAGTTACCCATCAAAGAGAGAAGGAAAATAAAATATGTATGATCTTGTTTGTATGTGTTTTTTTTTTTTAAATCAGGCCCTTTGTTACGACATGAGCATCAACCAGTGTGTATTACACTGCATCAAACTGATTAAAACCCATTCTTTACCCCAAGAACTTTGCAGAACAAACCAAGGGTTTGAAACTATATTCCTTGCAGAGCTATAATATATATTGAAATCAGTGGGTTTACTGAATAAGCTAAGAATGTAGGACCAGGATCTGAATCAAGAACAGACAATACAATTTAGAAGATACGTGACAGAAAGCGTGAAGGTGGAATCTCAAAGAGATGCAATTTTTTATTTTTTCCATCTGTTTTCAGTGGCTAATCATTGAAAGCTACTGGTAAGAAGTATATTTTAAAAATGCATGTGAAAGACTAGAGAGAGACATTATCTAATACACTGATACGGCTTTATGGGAATATGAAACACTGACAGTTATCTAATACAGCGTGTTACAGCAATGAAATAGCCTAGCACTGACCACTTTTGTAATTGATATAAAAAGGAAATCTTAAAAGTTGTTAATGAGTTAAGAGTTATAGTATTTTTAAAATTCTTTATAGTGGTAAGAAAAAGCCTTATGATTTAATTTAAAAGTCAAGAGATCTGGGTTTTCACTCAGTGTCACATTGAGATCTCACTTTTATTTCTCCGACTTGATTTCCCCAGCTGTAAAATAAGGGTGTGATTAGAGCTGTTAGGGAGTTTTTTGATTAAATATACATTAGTCAGAAAGTGCTCTGTTGGCAAAACTGAAACTTTGCATAGAAATGTACCAGTTCTAATGAAACATTGATTGATCACCTTTAACCTTTTGAGTGAAGTCTGAAGCACAAAAATTGTTAAACACCTGAGCCTTCTTGATGTCAACAGTTATTAACTCTCCTTCTCCATTAACTATAGGATTGATACTTTCCTTTGTCTTTCTGTTCCTCCTAAAGTATTTAAAGAACATCTTCTTGGTTTCTTTTATGTGCCTTATTAGATGTAACTCATTTTGTGCTTTAAACCTTTCTGATTTTATCCCCGTATTTTTTTATACACCTATTTAACAATTTGTTCATGTTTCCACTTAAGGTAGGTTTCCAACAACATATTGAACGGAAAGTGGTAAATAAGTGCAAAGTGTTACAGTAGTGGTATTATAAATAATTTATCTGTTCCAACTGCCTCTGTGTCAGGAGGAAAAACTATTTTGTCGGACATCAACTTTATATATTATTAAAGATCAACAGATGCCTCAAATAAAACATTTAATGCCTATCCTATGTATAGTTTTCTCAGTACATTCTTTATTCCAAAGGACTGTACAGAGGATAGTAATTTTGTTTCACTAAGGATTGCATGATTCAAAATTTGATTTCATTCTGAACTGGAACCAACCTCCCAGATTTGGAAATCCTCTGTGAAGGACCAAAAAATAATTGAGTGTGTCAAAATGTTGTTTTGATTTCAACATTTATATTCTATGATCCTATAACACAGTTTAAAAAATTCTCAATGAAAAAATCATGACAAAATAAAAAAATTGAAACATTTCTTTCCAAAATCAATGGAATAATATGATTTGACATTGTTGGAACTCTCCCCCACCCCAATTTTTGTCCATAAAAATGGTATGGCAAAGCAACCTAATTTTGCAACACATTTCATTTTCAACAGAACTGTATAGTCCCATACATTAGCGTTCCATCAAAGTTTCTCAGACCAACTCCACTAAGAAGATTTAGCTTGATTCTGAACTCATGTACAACTATATTCTCTACTTCCAAAGGGGTAGCCGTGTTAGTCTATTGTAGAAACTATTGTAGAAAGACAACAGAGTCCTGTGGCACTTTTAAAGACTAACAGATTTATTAATCGCATGAGCTTTCGTGGGAGAAAATCCCACTTCGTCAGACGCTTTGAAGATAGGAAAGTTACAGAGTGGTAGGAAATTAAATGCAGG
>ML685783.1:23757129-23876354 GCA_007922175.1 Pelusios castaneus
GCCCCACACTTCCTCCTCTGTGCCCCCCAGCTCCACACCCCATCACCTGCCCCACTCCCTCCTCAGCGCCGCCCAGATCCCCACCTCGTCACCTGCCCCCCAGTCCCTCATCAGCGCCCCCCAGCTCCCTGCCCCCATTACCTGCCCCCCACTCCCTCCACAGTGCCCCCATCACCGGCCCCCACCCCTCCTCAGCGCCCCCCAGCTCCCCACCCCCTCTAACCCTGCCTCTCTCCTTGTCCCCCCTACCCCTCTCCAGGCCTCCCTCCAGCCCCTTCCCAGCCCCCTTACCCGGCCGGAGGCTCGCAGCTGCACGGCCGGCCGGCAGAGCTGCTTCTGGGCCAGGCCTCTCCCACCCTGAGCACACTCTCACTGAGCATGCTCAGAGCGGGGGATTTGCATCTCCCCAGCCTGGCCTCAGCAAGACCGGGATTCAACACACCCCTCTAACCCTGCCTCTCTCCTTCTCCCCCCCCACCCCTCCCCAGGCCTCCCTCCAGCCCCTTCCCAGCCCCCTTACCTGGCCAGAGGCTTGGAGCTGCAGGGACATCCGGCCGAGCTGCTTCTCAGCCAGGCAGCTCTCACCCTGAGCAAGCTCTGTCTGAGCATGCTCAGAGCGGGAGATTTGAATCTCCCCAGCCTGGCCTCAGCAAGACGGGGATTCAGCTGCTGCGCACGCAGCTGCGTCCCCGCCATGCATATATACATCTCTCGATTAGATATATAGATATCTGCATGGCAGCTGGCAAGTATGATTTCCAGTACAGATAGCCATGCTTCTGTAGCTGAACTCAAACTAGTGCACCAAAAATGGCAGTGTGGCTGTTACTGTGTGGCAGGAACACAGGGTCACTGCCCAAGCTCAGACCCTGGGGCTCTGGCGAATTTGGACTTGCATGGCTAGCCTGAACTGCCACCCATGCAGCGTCTCCACTGCTATCTTGAGTTCGCTAGCTTGAGCAAAACTATTGCATACTTTTCTACCCATGTTAGGAAACACACCTCCAAGCTACAGGGTAGACATGCCTTTGGATTATAGTAAAATCTGCTTGGTGATGAGGGGGGTTGATTTGGGGATGGGGAAAGATGTCTCCCAAGAACACTGAACAGCCAAGTGTGAGAACTGATAACAAAAGCAATACTGGCTCCTCAGCATTTCTTGCAGAAAGTGTAATGGATCATGAAATTGTATAAATTATTATTTGGACATGCTTGCAAACATTTTTTGCAAACTTCCTGCTTTCTTAATTTAAAATGTTTTGCCTTTTTGCTTCCAAGTTGAACTACATCACAGTTTCTGTTATTTTTGTTGTTTTTTTTTTAAATCTGTAACCTTGAGAAGATAAAAGGTGACCATAGCTATATTTTATAGTTTCATAGTCTTGATCATTCAGCTTTATAGTCTTTTGGGTCAAATTTCTCCACTAGTGTAAGATGGCACAGCTCTGTTGACTTCATGGAAGCTGCACCCGTTTACACGAGTTGTTAATTTGACAATATGTTCTTAGTAAAAAAAAAAAAAAAAACCATCATGGAATAAGCAGTTTTCTATCCCACTTTTAAAGTCTTGTCCTTGCTAGTTCAAATAATGTAGTTTATTCTTCCTTTTGGATCTTATTTTCTCATCACCACAGCTGCATCCTGTAAGTTACAGGAGAGATGATCAACCTCAGACTTTGTCACTGTTAAATAGAACTCTGATTCCTTCCTGTTTGTACTGTGTCAAGAAGCCTTTTAGAATTAAGCTTGTAACTTTTCCCTTTATTCACCCCATCTCAGAATTGATTTTTCCTGCTTACATTTTGGCTGTTCACTTGTTAAATACAGTCACCAAGGGAAATGTTGTATTTTAGTGTCCTTTCTTTAAACAGTGGTACTAGAAATTATCCATTGTATTTCTGGAGTGCCCCTCACTAAAGTATCTGCACACCAAATATAAGTGCTGAAATTCATATTAGGTTAGGAGCTTTTTTTTACTGGGGAATTCATTACTGAATTTTCCTGTCTTCAGTTTTATGAGAGCTTCTGTGGCAATGCAGAGTTTTATGCCTTCCTTGCCACAGAGGCAATTTCTTGTCTTCAGTTTTATGGGAGCTTGAGTTGTATGGGCACAGAGGAATGTTGTTGTTTTCAGTGGGTTATGAATGGGGAGTCTCTGAGGTAGCTGTGGCCAATGTTGAGGGCCTTAAATATTATTTACTTGGCAGTGTGGAGTTAAAAACAAAAGGAAAGACCTCTCCCCCACACCCTCCAAGTCCCTGCTGCCTTAAATTCTCATTTTGGAATGTTTAATCTGCAAGTCTGTGTTGGGTGAGGGAAAGTGGAGGGGCGAGGGGGGGAAAGGGAGGAATTTAAGGGGGCCAGCTATCTAAATACAGTGAAGTTAGCTCAGATTGCAGGAGCTGGAAAACACACACACACAAGGATTAATTAAGGAAACCAAAATTAGATTTCTTTTTTAATGCTTAAATAATATTCTTTTTCAAAGCTAGTAAACTGTAGCTGAAGGCTAGTCCTTGTTCTAACAATTCCAACCTGTTGAGTGCTAAACAGACAGTATGGACCAATAGTAATGAGGTTCCATGAGGCAGTTGTTTTATCACAGCTAACTATGGCTACGTCTACTCTAAAAAAGTTAAGTTGACTTCGTTAAGTTGACTTAATAAGGTCAACATAAAGCCGACCTTATTAAGTCAACTTAACAAAGTTGACTTAACTTTTCCAGTGTAGAAACATCCCTATTTGACCTCATTAAGTCGACCTAACACTTTATGTTGACTTAATAAGGTTGATTTAGACTCTAATCCCCGTCCACACTGGTTTAAGTCGACCTAAAACAAGGTGTTATTAAGTCGATTTAAGGAAAGCCCAGTGTTGACACAACTTTGTTTAGGTAGACTTAAGCCTCCTTAAGTCGACCTAACTTGTAAATGTAGATGCACCCTAGAAAAGGAAGGAAAAAAAGTGAGTGAGAGAGAGAGAGAGAGAGAGAGAGGAGTTTTATAGTCTGCTACTATGCATTGGGACACAGAATTTACATATGGCCTAAAAGTGCTGATCAGAGCAAATCTCCATGATCATTATAGCTTGAAGAGAGGTTTAATATTCAGGAATTTCTGAACATTTTCTAAACAAAATAGACTGTACAAAAGTGGGTCATCCATGAGCTGCTGACTATTTTAATTGCTTGATGCTGAAGAGTGATGCATTGTGCAACAGTCGGCATTGGATAACATTTTGCCTTTGTGGACACTCTACTTCAGCCACATGTGGGCAGAATTTGTATCATTCCTATGAACTAAGCACAGTAACCCTTCCGTATCTGTGGCAGCTGGCATATCCCAGACTGCCTTGATCTTGTTGGGAATCTGCTTCCAAGCCCTTTGCTGTGAACAGATGACCAATTTATATCAACTCACGCTATTTGTGTCACATTTTGGGGGTTGAGTTTTATGTTCTTGTCCCTATGTTACTATAGAAAAGATTTTAGTTTTCTTTCATGGTCTCATTCAGTGTCTGGATCATTGCTCTTTTCACTAACAATGAGATATCATCTGCAGTTATTTTCATCCCAAGCAGTCCTTCCAGGGCTTGGTGAATCTTCTGTGGAACACCTTTCATTTTGGCCTTGTGCCAGCTGGCGCACACAGCCTTCAGTAATGACCAAAAGGCTGGATTCTTTATCCAGGCTTATGTGCCATAACCCATTCCTCACCTCAAAAACCATAAAGATTCTGGCTTTGGAGAGTTCTGACAAGATGTGATCAATTGTGAGCAGCAAACAATGGCTTTTTTTTAATGCTCAGTTCAGTGGCTGAGGGTCTGTGCAGATGTGTAATTTGCTTCACAGTTTCGTTACCCACCCATGTGTCGCATATGCAGACTGCACGGATGCTGTGATACTATAGCCCACTTCCAGTGCTTGTAGTTCAAACAGCACAGTTCAGTCTACGGATTCCTTTCTGAACCATGCTCAGGAGCAATTATACAACTTTTGTTATTTCCTTAGCCATTTGAACCAATGCAGAAGCTAAATGCCTCAAGTCGTTCTTTACAGAATAACTTCAATGTCAGTCCAAAGCTTTCTGCCCAGTCTCCGAGGAAGGTGTCTGAAACAGTTAAAGAATTTGCACTCATATATGCATAGATTCCAAGGCCAGAAGGGACCACTGTGATCATCTGGTCTGATCTGTGTAACACAGGCATAGAATTTCCCTAAAATAATTCCTAGAGCAGGTCTTTTAGAAAACAGTTAATCTAGATTTTAAAATGATCCATAATGGAGAAACTATAACTCTTAAAAATTGTTCCAATGGCTAATTACTCTAACTGTTAAAAATGTACACCTTATTTCCATTCTGAATTTGTCTAGTCTCAACTTCCAGCTATTAGATTGTATCAAACCTTTCTCTGATAGACTGAAGAGCCCATTATTAAATGTTTGTTCCTCATGTAGATACATAGAATATAATCAATTCCTCATCCCCTTCATTAAGATATATAGATTGAGCTCTTTGGGTCTGTTAGTAGAAGGCATATTTTCTAATTCTTTAATCATTCTCATGGTTTTTCTCTGAGCATCCTTTTTTATCAGCATCCTTCTTGAATTGTAGGCACCAGAAGTGAACACAGTATTCCAGCAGTGGTTGCACCACTTTCAAATGTAGAGGTAAAATAGCTTCTCTATTTTACTTGAGATCTCTCTGTTTATACAGTACAGTATTGCACTAGCTCTCTCTGGCCACAGTGTCACACTGCAAAATTGTG
Source organism: Pelusios castaneus (assembly GCA_007922175.1). NCBI lineage: Eukaryota > Metazoa > Chordata > Testudines > Pelomedusidae > Pelusios > Pelusios castaneus. Next base: position 23,761,897 of record ML685783.1, read on the forward strand.
TTCACCGCAACCCCTGAATCTTCTTCACTGCTTCTCAGGTTAGAATCCCTGCTTGTAAGCGTGGTCTACATTTTGTTCTCCAACTCTACATCCTTGAAATGTCATGATTCTCTTTCCTTCCATATCAACCAAACAGTAACACAGAGGAACTCTGGGAAGCTTTGTACCTGCCTGAAGTAGAAAACTTCCTTGAGCTCCTCCTGAGGGCATTCCCCTGCCTCTGCCATGAGGGATTATTGAGGAACAGAGGCCTCAGGCACAGCTGAGTCCAAAGGATGCAGACTTAAATTCATACAAATCAGGAATTGAAAATGTTATTCCTCAGAGTGCTTATTTTTATTTCATTTTTATTTCATTCATTGCTTATATTCATTTCTAGACCTCTAATTAGCAGGTTAGGCTGATTTTCTTTTAAAGCTGTCTAAGGGACTATGGAGCTTGAACTTCCACATACTTTGGAACTCTCAGCTTTACTGTGAATTCTGAAAGTATTGCGGACTTTAGGCTTCATGGTGGCGTGTTAAGAGTTGTGTGACTAGGAACCCATTTGCAGATCTTAATAACAATAACTTTATTGCTCCTACATACAATGTTACATATTCTTATGTATCAGTAGGTAGAACTCTATCAATTAACTATAATCACATATATACAGTTACATCTCTATTATGTGCAACTCCTCTACATAGTAATTGGGAGGGTGCTTCCGATTGCTGGGTTTTATAATAAATCATAGCTATGGGCCAGTGATTCTCTTTCTGATTTTTGACATGAGTATTTCTAAGCATGCTTATCACTATTGCTTGCTTTTTTTATTTTGTGTTGGATCTGCGTTTATACAGAAAAGGCTGCTGTTGCTGGCCACTCCAAAATGCCATAGCAACTATAGCATGAAAAAGGACAATGTGAATATTCCTATGTACTCATATTACACGTGGAATGTGTCTATTTACTTGCCATTTGCTGATAAAATTATGCTACGTGGTCAACTTGTAGTAATGTCATTTTTTAAACAGAAGTTAGATACGAAAGTGGTCACTTGAACACTAAGCTTCTGTTCAGTCTTGTACAAATACCACTATTTTCTGTCAGGATTTTAACATTATTTTGCACTATAAAATTTACTGTTCTACATTGCTAGAGATTTTGAAGGTTGTTGCTAAGCATTTACTATTGGGGACGATAGCAGAGATGGTTGCGTAAGAAAGAAATATCTGTGTATATGTTAAATAGGGAACTGTCAAGAAAATTCAACCTTCATCATAAATTATGGTTTATTTCATGTCACATGGTATAAAGAATCCTTTGATTCCACCCTGTATGTTTCCTGGTTTCTTATCAGAGTTTTTATTATTATTATTGCTTGTATCTTGAGGAAAGCTGAAGTTAAGATACTATCATTTTAAAATAGAATGATAGAAAGCCATTATTCATGGAGCATATCTCTTGTAGTCTGATATGGCTTTTAAGAAATATGGAGTTGCTTTTGATATGCGTATTAATCTGCAAAAAGCATGACCATCTTGTAAAAGATGCATTTTTCAGAGAAATCTCATATATGGTCATTAACTAAGATTATATGTTGAAAAAAAGTGAATTACTCCACATGTTAATGAAAAGGAGTCTTTTGAAGTCTTCGGAACATAGAAATAATCCACTATTGATCTCTTACTAAAGATTACCTTTAAGGTTACATCTCAGGTTCCTATGGGGAAGTCCTTAAGGTATGGGCTCACAGTTACTATACAGGATAAAGTTTCCTAATATTTCATTTTCATAACACAGGGAGGTTTTTTTGACTAGAGTTGGTTAAATGCCATAGCTGTCAGAATCATTTATTTGAGTTCTGAATAGATGTTTTGTTTGACCATGTTCATGCCTCCTTTATTCACACGTGTTAAAATGAATGCTTTGGTTTTGCTTGGTATAAATGTCTGAGAAACAGATGTTCTTCATGAGCATGCACCTCATCCAAAGAACAGCCGAGGGCCTATGCGCCGCCACCAAACATCCTATTTTAAGCCCTTAAGTGGTGCACAGTCTTTGTGCTGACTCTCTTCCCAAGAGTGATTTTCACCTATTATGTATGTTTGTATTTGAACAAGACACTATTTGTTAGATGCTACTCATTGTAAATTGACTGTTTTCTCATTTTATAAGTTTGTTATCCAGCCAGAGAACATTAGTGCTGCCAACTCTGATGTTTTAGTGAAAATCTCAAGATATTTGATGTTTACTTAAAGCTCTGCCTCATGTTGACAAGAGATCATTTGAAAATCACAGTTTTCATGTATTTTAAAAAATATTTTTAGCCCTTATGATTGCAAAGAAAGACTTGAACTTGAGACCTACATGTGCTGTGAGGACTGAAAAATCAGAAGATATTTTTCAAAAGCGATCCAAATGTATTATTTAAAAAAAAAATCCCCTTGGGTTTTCAAGTCAATCTCATCATTTTGGGGCCTAAACAATGATTTATGAACATTTGTGGTTGACAATACAAGAGCAAGAACAATACCATGGGATTTAAAATGATACTTTCTTGATCTATTTAAGAATTTTTCCTTAGAAAATGCCAGTTTGTCAAAACTGAAATTTTTCAAGGAAAAGAGTCAGTTTCAGTGATTTTTTTACTTGGAAAAAAGTTCCAATATTTTCTAAATGGAAACTTCTGCATTTTCAGTTAGAAAAGGCTTTTTAAAAAAAATGTAATTATAGCAAAATATTGTTAAAAGAATAAAAATGATCAAACAATTTTTTTTTTGTTCATGATAATTTTTGGAGATGTTGACTATTTGGAATAGTAAATATTTTTGAATTCTTGAAAATCTTTATAGGACGGGAAACCTGTATCCTACTCTGCTGTGCTAGTCACATACTACAAATAGTCTGACAGCCCAATCCTGCATATCTTTGATTAGTTCAGTTGGTGTCAAGGTGATCATTATGCATGTATATTGCATATTTACATAGCTGGGCATGTATGTGCATTCTAAAGCCAGTCTACATTATGGTGGCACAGCCACAGTGAACTGGCATAATCCCATAATACAGACAGAACCTCCAGGGACGGCAGGTTTTCTGTCACTATAGAACACCTCCTCCTGAGCATCAGCATCTAGGTTGACCGAAGCATTCTTCTGTTAACCTGGCTACATCTACATGAACTCAAAGGAATTTTTGTTTAATGTTTGGCAGAAGCATCGCAATGTTGGCAAGGAGCATCTGTGTATTGAATTTGGGGTTCAGACAGTCTTAAGTATCTGTATAAAAATAAAACAAAGATAGTGGTGCTTAACTTTGGAATTTTTGTTGGTTCCCTCTGTTTAATGAGTTATTCTGAGTATAACTCATAAGGGGTTGTAATTCTCCAAAACAAAATACGTTTGTGAGTACAGAAAAAATGTGAGAAATTGCATCCCTAAGGAAATTTCTTTCAAAATTTTTGAGGGTGAAAAAGATCTATATTGGAAACTGTTGTCACTTTATCACAGAAGTCACCACTGTAAACTGCAGTAATCAGGTGGACCCACTTGGTATTCTTAAGCAATTTTAGAAGAATATTCCAAGCTTTTAAAAATAATTTGATGGGGCCATTTCATGTTATATTCTTTTTTACTATATTAATGTATTGCACTATAAGAAATAATACAGCTTTTCAAAATCTTGTGCAATGAATAAATACCCTTTGTATTCAAAGTTATAAACTATTAAAGTTTAAAAGTCTTTTATCCTCAAGTTCAGAAGGCTGACTGATCAGGTAAACTATTTAAATTATGTTGTTAAATACTGAATAACATTGAGCCCTTTATGGAACATTCTCCATAAATTTTATTATATAATACATAGAGTACTTTATGAAAGAAGACAGTGCATCATCCCCCCCTTAATTATTGGAGGTGGGTGAAATTTTATATATATTTGATGAATGATTTTAAGACTTGTTAGTTTTTTAAATGGCAGAAGCAGTGAAACAATGATATTTAAATCTATTCAGATTTAAGGGTTGGTTTTATATTAGCTCTCTTCTAAACCAGAATGTGTCACAGTTTATCTTTTAGCTGTAAAAATTCCCATCTGTTCCAGAGTGAAATCCTGACTTCATTAAGTTGATGGTAACTTGGTCTTTGCTGCAGTTAGAGCAGGATCTCATCCCAGAAGTTCAAAATGTAAAATTATAAAATTGCGTTAGTCACGTTTTCAAATAGAAATCAGTTTAATATAAGAGAAATTCATTCCTGTATAGAGGCCCAGGAAAAGTACCATACACCATCTAAGTTCTATGTAAGACCTGAAAATAGTCCTGAAAATAACACTAAAGTAGGTTTTAGGTGGTGCATGAGACTATATTGGTCTCTTGCATGGGGGATAAATTTCAACCTCCATGTACACCGCCCACTTGGCTCTGAATTCCAACTTTCCTTATATATGCAGAACTCAATGGAGAGAGTAGGTTATTTAGAGTCAAATTCTGCTGCAAACATCCAAGAATAGAATGTTGCCTATTACTGTCCTAGAAAGACTGGATCCATTAGGCATTCTTGTAACAGCTGACAATTGGTTTAAAAGCATTTTTAATGCACATCATATGATGAGTATAAATCCTCATGCTTTATATAGGTAGTTGAAAAGATATGTGTGATGGACTGCATAAACCCTACATTGGGACAGAAGAGGTTAAGAAGTGGCTCTTGGCCTAGATGACTCTGTTCTGCTCACTTGCAAGGCCTGCTTTAGTGGGAGGAGAGAAGCTTTTAAAAAAGCCAGGCAGCCCAGAAGGTGAGTAATCAGGAGAGGAGGGGAGAGCTATCATGGGAGCTCCTAAGTATGGGTACAGTAGGAGTCCTGGATGCAGGAAGTGGTCTGAAAGAGGCAGCTATCCCAGGCCAAGCGGAGGTACTAGGCTTTCCCTAGATCTAGGGAACCCTTCAGCTAACTTTGAAGTTTTATGAAGTTTATGAAGTTTTTGACCATGTCATGAATTTAAAAAGTTAGTGGTAGAAAGTGTCCCAGAATTCAAAGGTGTTTCCTATTACTGCCTCATTGGGGTGGAAGGGACAGGCCCTGGCTCTCCTGCAAAACACACTTTCATGAAGGGAGTGCAAACCCTCCCTTGCACACTTGGAGCAAAGCTGGGGGCAGATAGAGACAAATCTTGATTTAAGAGTGTGCCACCCACAAGTGCCCTAGAGGTGCAGAACCTTTCTTTTGTGGGGATGTTGGACTATGGATATTTTGTTGTATTCTCATCCCATAAGGGCAAGAACCCACATGATGACCTGACTAGTGGACCTTCACAGTGTGGTTTCTCTTAGTCATTTCTAGTGCATGTGGATTTCATGTGGACATCAGGGAATAGTAAAATGCAGCATAAATTTGGTAAGGCTTAAAGGCAAGTAGCCATTTTATTTAATCGCTTATCTAACCATCAGTAGCTGTAAGGGTTAGAATGTAACAACCTGGATTCCCAGCAGTACCTTCACTCAGTGCTAGGTGCATTGGTCCCATTATATAAGGAAAAATGACCCTGAGATATCAGTCCAGTCTAGGCACTGGAACTCAGGCCAGGGCCAATCCATCTTTTCCTCCTGCAAAACTGTGAGTTCAGATTAAGAATATGTCAATCTATTTATCAACACCAATCTCCTCTCTTTGTAGCATAGTAGCTTGAAACCAAAGGCTTCAATGAGGGTGTAATTAACAGTACACTTTCCAAAGGGGTAGCTGTGTTAGTCTGTGTTCAGCAAAAACAACAAGAGTCCTGTGGCACCTTAAAGACTAACAAATTTCTTTGGGCATAAGCTTTCCTGGGCTCCAACCCACTTTGTCAGATGCTCCTGATGGTTAGGACTGGATAACTGTTCAATAGCATAGGAATAAACCAGCCATATAGCACTAGGAATCCCCAATCCTCCCTGATCATTGGGGGAAGGTGGGAAAAATCCTGATTGCTCATGCTTACCTGCAATGTGGGAAAAATTCCTTCCCAGGCCCAGCATATGATTGCTAGTCAAAGCACTCCAGGGGACACGGCAGATCTGTGCATACAGAGTACCCCGGGAATGAATCAGAGTTGAGTGCTGGATGAGGCTGTTTGTTTGTCTGTTATTTGTTGCAGAAGTTGGGAAATGTCTAGTAATGAGTCAGGACACTGCAGGAAGAAAAAGGATAGTCCTATCTACTCATGCTTAAGTTTAAGAAGAAGATTGATCTCAACGAAGTGTGACATTACTCCCATGCTTAAAGTTATGTAGAGATGGAAATGTTTGCAAGATTGACACCTGAATGATTTAGTAGCAAACTGGGAATGGAACCCAGGAGTTCTCACTCAAGATGCCTGCTGTAACCAAAATAACTGACTATAAATAATAAGTCTATAGAAAAGGGACTGTAAAGGCATTATGAAAGAACAATTCTTAGCCTAATTAATTTACACTGGGGAACATGCTTTTTCTGTTAATTTCCATATTTGGGAGTTCAGTGGATAAGGCAAACTGCTCTATAAAATTAGCTTTCTCCATTTCCTCTTATGAAAAACCTCAGTGGAATAGTGATGCAGTAACCCAAATTTACACTTCTGTTTATTTATTTATTTCTATCTGGAAATAGTATGGTAACATTTCAGATGATAGACCATATTTAGCAATGCTGGACAATCTCTCAGGGAAACCTCGAACCTAATGTGAATACTGTGGGGATCTGAGAAATCTAAGCAGAAGGCCTGAGGAAGGAATTCTGGATCAGATCCATAATAAGTCAGAGACAACCCCCCAAATACCTGGATATTCAATCATATAGCAGTAATTAGAGAGTGGAATAAGTTGAGAAGCTGTCAAGTGTGTTGAACATGATGCTTATCAGCTTCTGATGCACCCAGCTGGAATAAAGATAAACCTCTTGATTAAGTATTGTGTAGAATCTCAAATGGTGGTAGCCCTGTAAAAATGCCAGCGATCCCTTTATTAACGTCCTTGCTCTGCTTCATCTGCACTTGCACAGGTTCGGTCAGTCGGAAATGCTGCTGGTTCTCATAGCTCCACTCTTCACAGTGAGGCATCTCTTGAAGTGTATTCTGTTAGTTCTCAATTTCTGCTGTAAGGTTGGGTGGGACCTACTTGGTTCTGCCCTTCTTAGGGGGTGAACCAAAGGTATAACACTCAGAGGGAATACTGGAAGGCAGTTTACCAGGGGGGAGAGGAAAGGGCACCAAAAATCTGCAAGCAAACAAGTACAACCTACTGAAAGCTCATCATAGCTCTCATCAAATTAAAAGTGGTCTCCCGTGTAACATTCCCAGCCCTCTTAAGGGAAATTCAAAACTGTGTGAGTTCACCATACAGAGTTTCTTGGCCACATGGCCTCCTTGTATTTTTCTGTGGAAAAATACTTACCTGGATTTCAGAAGTGTTGTAGGCTATGCTTACTAATCCACTAATGGCATTAAACACACGCCACAATTGTTTAGTGATTAATCTCCATTTGTGTTGGAACAAATTCCTGTAGCAGCTGGTAGATGAGTGAACTTTTCCACATGAAATCTTTATCTGCATAGCTGAATAAACAAGTTTAGACCAGATGACCTTGAACCCATTCCCCCACCACCTTCCAAAAAAAGTTTTGCTAAGAATGAGTGTTCAGTTAACTCCAATTCAGCTCAGCAGTCCCTCCAGGGACAAAGTGCACTAAGCCAGTATATTACTCTTAAGGCAGTTTTGTGATGATGTAGCTGATTTGGTCTCTTTTATAAACCATTACAGACTTGATCCTACTCTTGCAAGTCAGACAAAAATGCTACTAAATGTAATAGGATTTTTGCATGAGTTAGAAGTCCAAGATTAGTTTCTATACATAGCACATTACATTACATGATTCAGATCGTGTCCTTGGAGCTGCACATAGGGTTCTGCTCTCCTTTTTCAGAGATCTCATTTTAAATCTGAATATCTTCAATGGCAGGTGTTTGCCCAGCCCATTCTTAAAACCTTCAGTGATGGTTTCCTTAGACACCTACTCCAGAGTTTAACTACCTCTGGTTCCTGGCCCCGGCCCCCGCCAGCAGCAGCAGCTCTGGGTGGGCTGAGCTGATTGCCCTCTTGCCGGCCATGGCTGGGGCCAGATCTGCCCAGCCAGCAGCGGCGTGGCTCACTCTGCTCCCCTCCCTTCCTGCCATCCAGCAGGGGGCGGGACCAACAGCCCCACACCGCCCCTGCAAACAGGAGCCGGCTCTGGGGCAGGGTACCGTCAGCAGCCTGCCAGCTGATAGGCTGGCAGGGCATTTGAAGCCTGGCCCGGCCCCCTTTTGGCCCCACCGCCAGCACCTGCTGAGGGTGCAGTGGGCAGGGTTGGCACAGGGGCTGGCAAATGTTGCTGACCCCTGCAATAGAGGTATGAAAGTTTGCTCCAGGCGAGAAACTGACCTATTATTGTGTCATCTTGGGTAAATTATCTAGCTTCCATGTACCTCATTTTAACCATTATGCAGTAAAGACATTCATTGGGGTTATTAATATTTGTACGGCATTTTGAGATCCTCTGAGCAAAATAAACTGTTGAAGTCTTTTTTTATTATTAGTCCAGGCAGTATTACCTTTTGGTATGACCCAGAAGCAGATTAGATGGTGTCAATTTTGTTTTGTTGATGCTGTTCCAGATTCTTATTAATCAACAAATCTGGAGCAAACCTCTCCCCCCTCCTCCAAACTCAGTCCTTTTATTAAAATATACCTCAAACTCAAAACTTTGACTTCAAAATAAAAACCAGCCATCAAACTCCTGTTTCCAGTTGCAAGATAAAATCTCTGTAGTTTGTCAAGTTCTCTATTTTACTTTAAAAGAGTAATGGTATGAGAGTAGACAATTGCCAATCTTTCTTATCTCCATTCATTCAGATTAAATGAACAGTGACAATTTTTGCTGTGAAGTAATTTTAGTGTCAGTTAAAAGGAAAAAAAAATCCTAAATGACTTACTACAGTAGTAGACCATATTGATCACAGTTTATGAACACTTAGTTTTCTCTTAGAAGCAATTGCAGATATGTTTACATTTTTCATGAAAAGCAACAGCCAATCTAATCTTAAAATTCACAAATGCCAGAATGAATCTATTTCACAGCCTGTCTCCCTTGTGAATCTTCTTTCCTGCAGACAATTAGGTTGGTGAGATGGGTCTGTGAATGTGCCTCAGTGGTTGCTGCCGAGTTTGTGTTAAAACGTATAATTTAATGAGTATTTTAGTTGAATTAATTTAATTACGCTCCAGTTATGGAAATAGTATTAGAGGTAGGCATTTAAAAAAAGAAACCTAGTCTTCCATTTAGCCCATAAACTATCCACTATGAATTTTGGAGCATAAGCTAATATATTTCCCCAGCTGCCTCTCTAAACATTAAAGTGACATAAAAGGTCCAATGATCTGGAACTCTTTTTCCCTGAGATCTCTGTTAATAAGCCCTGCACTGTGGCACTGGGAGAAGGAAGTTATTGGGAGCTATATTTCATGAAGTGAAGTTATTTTATCTCTGGAATGTAATTGGTCAAATATAATTTCTTGTAGATTTTTCCCCCCTCAACCTAGGAATCTTTTTAAAATCAAAATTTTCCCCCACAAATGCATGTGCATAACTGTCCTTTGGGTAAATCCTACACAGATATGAATGGAATCACACCAGGGATGAATTTAGCCCATTGATCGTATTGAGAGTGTCACGTATGCATTTATGAAGAAGTGAGACCGATGTTATTCTCTCTCTTAGGGCTTCATTTGCAACGACAGCCTTTTTTTCCCCCCATTGACTTGACTGGATCAGGACTGAGCCTGTAGCTAACAAATCAATTTGATGTTGGTTTTGAATGAACTCACACTTCGAAAAATTTAGATTGCAATGGTCAATCTGTAAAACACTGAGATTTTGAATACTCCTTTACTTTGATTGTAATTGAATCTTAGCTAGGGAAAGAGGTCTGCCTCTATCACTGTTCCTTTGTGTCCTCCTTTTTACAATTTTTTTATACAGATGGTACCTTATTATAATCACATAGGCACAGTATATGCATTCGATTTCTACAAAAGGGATTTTTCTCCTCATTGGTTTCTTATTGCTTTGATCTGCTAATTTCATTTAGGAATAATTAAATCATCTTGTGAAATAGTCCTCAAGAGGTGGGCGATACCTAGGAGTGATATTTAAGAACTGGCATCATTTCAGGATTAAATAAGTGAATGCTACAATGAACAATTAGTGTTGTGTCTATTTAACAGAAAAAGAGCGAAACAAATTTGAGACATACATTTATGATTCTGGGGTTCCCTAATAAATACACATATACCTTTCTTAACTCTTAGGTCACATTAAGGTTCTTCTTTTAAAGATTGCCAGTGAATTGCAGACAATTAAAGATCTCTATAAGCATTTTAATTGTTCTGTTATATGAATCAATCACATTTCTGTTTGCTTCATAGAGCAGTCCTTCTGGATGTTGGAATGCATTTGTTAATGTAAAGTGGACTTGGGACACTTAAGGTGTCTTATAATGCAACAGGGCTGTTTCTCTTTCTGAAATATGCTGAGACACACTACAAAATTCCAGGAAATGCCGTTATATGGTTTCCAATGATCATGCTAATTGACCCAGTCCTGCTATTGTGTTAAAGAACAATTATACTCTTCATTTAAAAAAACGTAATTCCAGTCATTTATCAATAATGTTACAATTTCACCTCAATAGACGTGTCTAAGAGGGCTATTTTTTGGTTGGCTTTTTTAATTCTTGTCTTTAATTTTTTGCAGTGTGTTCCCAAACATATAAATGAAAATTGAATTTCTAGCTAAATATATATGACAAATCCCCTATTTCACATACAAATGGCCATCCATTTTTAAAATATGCTGCACAGCTTGTAGTTAATAGAAGCTCAAAAAGATAATGAGTTATCTAGTGCAGAACAGATGTATTTGATGCAGAACAGCTCCTTTTATCACAAGGAATAGGTTTTCAGGAGAACAAATTGCAATAAGCCTTTGAAATGAGCCTCTTTCCTGTCATCCCTTGCTGTCTCGTATTACAGGAAAAAGGGCACTATGGTAACTAAAAAGTCAGTTAGAAAGTGATTAAGTAAAAGTTAAGAAGATATCAAGTAAAATGTCTGAAAGCGAAGACTATTTTAGCATGGTGTAGAAGAATTGAGGGGGGATACATCTGTGTTGCCAGTAGTGCCCTTGAGAACATGTTTCAAAGGGGTAGCTGTGTTAGTCTAGATCAGCCAAACAAACAAGGAGTCCTCTGGCACTTTTAAAGGCTAACAAATGTATTTATCGCATGAGCTTTCGTGGGAGAAAATCCCATTTTGTCAGATGTTACTAAGAAGGAAAATTCAGATAATTGCCAAGTGTTATATTTGATGTTATCAAGTTGCAGAAGAAAGAACTTAATAAATGATTTGCTCCTACATAGCCTCTTTCAATCAAGCATTACTATGTGCTTCTAAAAGCATTAGTAGTCTTTGCTATTCACCTGTAATATAGATAAGTATTGTTTAGAGATGATAGGAGGTGCAAAGTTGGGATCGAGACTTGTGTCCAAATCCACATTTTCACAACTTTGATGGGTCAGGGAGAAGGTGAGTTTGAATAAGGTCTCCCATTTGAGCTCATCTCAGTATTACTATACCTATTTTTTAAAAAGATCAGAAGAGGAACAGGAAGAGTTGAATGTCAGCCTCATGTGATGTAGTTTCTCTTCCTCTTCATTTAATAAAAGAAGCACAGAACTTGCCCCTCATTCTGTGTTATGAAAGCCAGTTGATTGGAGAGTCATGTGGAAACAAAATGGAAGAAAAATCTTTGTCCCTCTTTCCTTTGTTCTTGGACTGCTGGAAGTTTTTCCTCATTTACTTTTGTCCCAGATTTTGCTTATTTTGGGTTGGCCAGAAGGGTAAAGTGGTGGCGATTACTGGGTTACAGATTGAAAGAGTGACCCATATTTCTCAAAGTGAAATTGGGACACTACGTGAGGCTGTCCTGAGACCCCAACCCACCCTGCATAGCTCAGGGGTGACCTGAGGCAACTGGTGTCACTGCTCGCCCCCCTCTCCAAATGTTCCCTGGTGCCCTCCTAAGGCAGCACACCCCACTTTGACAGAACCCCAGGGTTTTTTGGGGAGGGACATTGGGATGTCTGGGATAAGGTTTAAAAACGGTCTGAAAAGGGCTGTGCTATTGTAGTGCTTTAAAAAAACTATGCTAAGCCAACGGGAGAGCTCTTGCTCATCACCATAGGTAATCCACTTCCCCCAAAAACGGTAGCTATGTTGGCAGGCGAAGCTCCTCCCCTCCGAACATAGCATTGTCTACATTCTACACGGAGGGTTAGGCAATGCAGTTATACTGATATAGGTCTGTGTTGGAGACCAAAACTCAGTGTTAGCAGAAGTTCAGCAGAGTGAGTTCTCATGCCGCTCTGCTGTGAATGGCTCATACTGTGCCATCCTCCTGAGGCCTTTAAAATCAAAATTAAAAAAAAGCCCAGGTCCAGCGCCTCAGTGTACCAAGCAGAGAGATTGTGCACTGGGATAATTTTTACTTGGAAGAGAGAGAAACTCAGAAGAAGTGGGATGTAATTGTTTCTTAATTAATATTTTGGCATGAAATTAGGGATGAGGTAGAGCTGGGCTAGGAGAATCAAGACATCGTATAGACTCACGAGAAATAGTTTTAATAGTAAACTTTTTGTCTGAGCCTTTCAGATTGAATGCTGACTTTTCAGGGTATAGCTTCATTTTGAAAATGGTGTTGCTATCCGTCACACTCAAATTGCTTTGGAAAATATTTTATTTTTAATATTACAGTGGTAATTTTCCACGCTCTGCTCAGGGATCATAGTCTGAAATAGTGAGAATGCAGCTAAAGCATGTCAGTTTTACTGTAACCACATTCTTCCTTGAGTGTGCATTTAATGTTCTTTTAGTAATTGTGGTCAAACAATAAACATCACTTTAATAGATATTTCCCAAATTTTGTTCTACGTTAACTTTGACTCCGAAGAATAACTCTAATACGACCCTAATGCTTCAATGCCTGGAGAAATCAGTAGTCCAAATACTGGCTCCGCTAAAGTTAATGAAAATGTTCTTTGCTTATTCCAGGGCTACATTTGGCCCCACATTTCATGACCTTTGCAAATAAAGTGAGCATACTGGTACACTTTAGTCCTTGTAATGCTTTGACAACATTACCTAACCATTGTGCCAGGACTGTTCAACTGAGGCATGTACAACTTCTGTTCTCCCATTTATTTATTTATTTATTTATTTATTTTAACGCTTAAACCTAGTCCTGAAATAAAGAATGCAGCCAAGCAATGCCTCTTTTCTATCAGGATTTGGTTGCTTAACTGGAAAAGATCTAAAAGAAGTGGTAGACCATATTCACCAGAGTCACATTTTAATAAAGTTTCTGATGGCACTGTGGATGAAAATGACTCAAAAAATGCCTGTAGCTGGTATAGCAAACATGATACTTATTGCAATCCATTAGGCAGCTCATTATTCCCAAAATACTGGTGGACCTCAGCTGCCCTGCTATGAATCCTTGTACAGAAACTCTTTCACAAATAGCTGCCTTTATCTGCACCAATATTCTTACTATTAAATCTGCCACTAGACTTTTAAATATTTAACGTATTAACGGTTAATTTAAAATGACAAAGGGGTATCTTCATAATAAAATGTTGACAATATACATCTCAGTAAATTCTGTTCTTGGATGTATCCCTCATTGATGCAAATGAATTTTATGCCTGTGGAAAAAAAGTATCCCATTGGGTAAGATTATGATTCGTAATTAAAAAGCAATAGGACTTATCTTATTTTCTCTGAGAGACCAGCCTTGTAAAACTTTTGAGCATGTTACTTCCATGAATTTTAGTAGGAATGCTGTACCTGGAGAAGATGCTATGTTGGACATTTTTTATATGGACCCACATGTCAGTAGAGCTGGGCAAAATTTTTTGACAAATTGTTTATTTGACAAAAACTGCAGTTTCAGTCAACACAAAACTATTCACAAATTTGGCATTGTTTTCTCCATTCACAAAATGGGGAAAGAGGTGATAAAGCTGCCCACTTCTCCTTTCTCCCAATAACTGTTATCTTAATGATCAGGGCACTCACTGGGGGTGTATGAATCCCAGATTTAAATCTCTGCTCTGGAACAGAAACCAAGATTTTTTTTGATTCATTGACAATTCTGAAAAAAAAATTCCAATTGTTTGACTGGAACTGATTTTTTCCTCATTTCTTTTAGATCTGCCGCCAAACTGAAAAATTAGTTATTTGCCCAGCTCTTTGTGTAATTTTTATCATTTTTAGCGGCTGCATGTATCAAGTAGTGACTATTTTCTCTTCCAGTTATTAAATATGTGAAGTGCACTCAGCAATTCAGAAGAATGAAGGCATTTTTGAAGGTAAACAAACAAACAAAAAATCAAAACTTCTCAAGGACAGGATGAAGAAAGATTGCTCTTTTCCTCCATTTTATTAAGATTTAACTGGTTTCTGCTGGGTTTTCTACCCTACAGCATCATTTGCCAAACAGCTTGAAACATACCTTTATTATTTATGTAAACACAAGATATTTTCTTCCTTCCTTCCTTCAGCATTACTATATAACATAATGCTGTCTGACTTGACCTGAGCTTTCTCTCCACTTGTGGCTCTTAGCATAACCTTAAGCAAGTCCTGCTGTGAGGACAGTATGTTTGCTTTGAACACGTATGATTACCTTTGTAAGTTGCTATGATGCATCAAAATAAGACACTGATGTTGCTGCAAGATGCATAAGGGCAGAGAAACTTTTATTTCCTGTTTTCAAGAGCTGTCTTACACACTTAGCACAGAACATGAAGGTGCCTGAAGGTTCCATATTCAAATCTTGTTAACAAGTAGCATGACTGAGTTGCTTAACTTCTGCTTGTCACTTCACTTTTCCTAGATGAAACTAAATCTCAAACTGCCAAACTGTTAATGGAATTTAGTGTCTGTGTCTTTCATGGATTTCTAGAGAGACAAAGTTCACTAGTATACAAATTATCTGAAAAGTCTAAAGTCATGTCCTAGCACTGAGTGACATCTATTTATTGCTTTTGCTGTTGAGAAGCTTTATGCTCTCAAATCCCAATAATTTATTTTACTACAGTTTTCCCTGCCCTCTATATGTGGGTCATATCCTGTAAGAGGTGCTGAAAATCATGTATTCCACTCAGTAGAGCAGAGAGTGTTAAGCACTTTGCTGGAAGTTCCTGGTGCATCATTGAGTCAAGACTTAGGAAATCAGCCAAGTGTGAGAAAAAGAGAGATGGGCCAATTAAATATTGGCAGGATTCAAATGGAGTTTAGTCTAACATGTGGGATCCAGGCAAAGTATGGGCAAGGATTCAGGTTTGATGACACTGATGCTTGCTATCTACCTTTTTCCTGTTGGAAGTGCAAAGGATCTGGTGATTTTTGCACTAATTAAAGCTGAAATCTTATGAGAATGTTGGACACATTTGACTTAGAACCAGAACACAACTGACAAACAAAACTGGAGATGTGGAAGCAGATTCAGTGATTCATATCCAATCCTTTCTCTGATATAGATAAACCCAATATTTTGGGAAAGAGTCAACATGGCTTTTATAAAGAGAAATCATACCTTACCAATCTATTAGAATTCCTTGAGGGTATCAAGAAGCACATGCACATGGGTAATCCAATTGATACAGTGTAGTTGGACTTTCAGAAAGCCTTTGACAACATCCCTCGCTAAAAACTCTTAAGCAACCTAAGCAGCCATGGGATAAGTGGGATCATCCGAATTGGTTAAAAGATAGGTAACAACAAGTCGAGTTCTATGGTCAGTTTTTACAGTGGAGAGCAGTAAATAGTTGGCTCTCTGAAGAACCTGTACTGGGACTTATGCCGTTCAACATATTCATAAATGATCTGGAAAACGGGATAAACAGGGAAGTGGCAAAAATTGCAGATGTTACAAAACTACTCAAGCTAGTTAAGTCCAAGGCTGACTGAAAAGAGTTACAAAGGGATCTCACTAAACTGGCCACAAAATGGCAGACAAAATTCAGTGCTCCTATGTGCAAAGTAATAAACAGTGGAAAAATAATCCCCAAATGTATAAAAAGCAATGGGGTCTTAATTAGCTATTACCAGTCAGGAAAGAGATCTTGGTATCATCACGAATAGTTCTCTGAAAACATCCACTCAATGTGCTCACAGAATACTAGGAACCATTAGAAAGGGAAAGATAATAAGACATAATGGGGTACTATATAAATCCATTCTATACCCATTCATTGAATACTGCATGCAGTTCTGGTTACCCCCTCTCAAAAAAGATTTATTTAAAATTGCAAAAGGTGCAGAGAAGGGCAACAAAAATGATTAGGAGTAAGAAATCTGTTCCATATAAGAAGAATTTTTTTTTAAAACCCCAAATCTGGGACTGTTGAGGTTAGGAAAGAGATGACTAAAAGGGAATATGATAGAGGTATATAAATTCTTGAATTATGCAGAGAAAGTGAATAGGAATATGTTATTTACCCTGTTACATAACTAAAGTACTAGGAGTCACCCGATACAAGTAATAGGCAGTAAGTTTAGTACTTTTTTACACAACACACAGTCACTCTCTGGAATTGTTGCCATGGGACGTTGTGAAGGCCAAAAGTATAAGTGGGTTCAAAAAAGAGTTCCATAAATTCATGGAAAATAGGTTCATCACGCTGTTATTAGCCAAGATGGCAGAGACAGTCCCATGTTCTGAGGGTTCCTAAACTTCTCACTGCCAGAAGCTGGTACTGGATGACAGGGACTGGATCACTTGAAATTTCCTTGGGCCACTGTATTCTTCTGAAGTTAGTGGCAGTTTCAGGTTTCCGCGTAATGCAGAAGTAGGTCTTTAATGATGCATGGAGTTCCCTGGATTGCATCATTGCCTTGGCAATTGATATTTCTCTTCAGATTTTTCCTAACAATTTCCCAGTATCACATCAACAGCAAAGCTGGCTAATGCTGTTAAGATTTAGTGTCATCGCCGAGCCCAATTCTGAGGGGAAAAAATGTTTTCTCCTCAGTTAGTGGAGTGTATTTCTTATTTTTGGACAGTTTAAATTTGAGGTTGAATCTGTTTTTGATTGACATTGGTTGAGAGATAAAATATAGAATGAATAAATCACAGCTGTTCACTTACTAAATCTCCTTCCAAATGACGGTTAGCAACAAGGCAAATAAATATCCCAGCGTTATATATTCAAGGGTAAGTTCTTAATGGCATTAAATGCTTGGTTACCATACAGGGTGCAGTCGGATAGTATTATTCTGCAAACTGTTGAGGAGATTGCAAATAGCAGGTGGCCATGGAAGACAGAGGCAAACATGAGGATTTTGACCAATGAACTGCAACATGATTATTACTTTAAAGAAAAAAACAGGGCTGCCTTGACTGGCAGCTATGAAAAGAAGAAATGCAAAAGTCACTGTAAGCCCTGGTATACACTGACTGCAAAGTTCTATGTAATGCTGTTTACCTCGACCTTCTGCAGCCTGTGTCTCCACCGCCAGAGGCTTAAGTTTGAATTAAATGGGGTTGTAATTCGACCTGATAACACCATCCCTGCAAACGGCATAGCACTGAGGTAGAAATCTACAATTCCAATTTAAGTCCCTGTAGCCAGAGAATAGTGAAATTCAACCTCATTGGCCCCAGGGATCTATCCCAGAACTCTCTGTTCTTTTCTTGCTTCTCTTGATTTTCTGTTGTGCTACATTACCATGGCAGGTAAGCAGCACATAGCTCCTCTCCAGCCTGCAGCCCCAGGAAGCTTTAATTCCTCCTTCTCTCTGCCTTCAGCACTGTGCCTGCAGCAGAGAAAGACAGAATGGAAAGCTTTTTTTTTTTTTAAGAGAGAAGAGGGGTGGGGGAGTAAGCATGTTGCATCATGGGAGGATGACTGCCTCTCCACAAGTCCCTGCACCTAGTTGCACAGTGGGACAGCTACCCACAGCGCAATGCATTTTGGGAAGAAGTAACGATGACCAACGGGGATGCAAGAACCTGAAGCCATAAGGAGAGTATGATCAGTCTCCTGCGGATTCTGTAATTTGACAGCCTAAATTCGAATTACAATCCTGCCCCCGATGCAAGCAAGCCCCGAATTACTAACTCATTTGCATTTCAATGCTTTGATCCTGAGCAATCTAACCATCCAAGTTTTAACCAACCCACCTAAACCGTGATATGCTGGTCAGTTCCAAGACTTACAGCTCCCCTCATCACGAAAACTTTGGCACCCTTGTGCATCTGACCTCCTTCGTGAAAATAGATGGTCAATCCCCCCCCCCCTTTTTTTTTGGTAGAGAAAGTCATTTTTTCCATCATCTGCAGGATTGGGGGAGCCAACACCTATCCTTCAAATGATTGTAATCCCCACGCAAGAGAATGTAAACCCTTCAACCAGGACATGCATTCTAAAGCTGTGATCCTGTGTGGGAAACAATAAGATAAAGTGAATTACGATACGAGATTGGCCAAGAGGACTGCCATTGGTTTACGGGTGCCATAACACTATTCTGGGCTTGTGGTTGTTCTTCTGGCTGTACAAAATGAAACAGAGAGATGGCCAATGCTTCTTCCCTAAAAACATGCATGAAATAAAATAAAGCAGGCAGCATGTGAGCTATTCAGTTTTGCAAGAATATCTCTACATAAAACCCTGATCCAGCACCCACTGGACTCAGTGGAAATATCTCAACAGAATTTAATGTGCACTGGCTTGGTCTTTAGGTTCCTATAAGTTTTCTAACTAGATATTTTTATTGTTTTCTGTTTTCTTTCTGTCTCAAACTATAACAAGTGTCTGCCACACAAGGTAAGCCAAAGAGGCTCTTTGTATGAAATTGTATGAAATTTTGAACATTTAAGAAGTTTTAATGGATTATTTTTTTATCCAATTGTCATTTGTTCATCCCAGATTTTATGACAGAAGAGACTTTTTTTGTCTCATTTCTCTGTATTTTAAACTGCTTTTTCAGCATCTCTATTTTTTTTTAAATAGATACAGCAGGAGGATACTCATCTCAGTTCTAAATAATTGGGTATTTTAGCTTGTAATTCTATTGTTTGTTTCTGCAAATGTTTTAAAATTTATGATTCACTAGTAATAAGTCTCTACTAGCTTGTTTTATGTCATTTTATAGTGCACTTATTTTTAATATAACACCTACTGTGCTATTAGTCATTCCATTAACTTTCTTCTCATTTTCTCCCCTCCCTTATTCAAACTGGTTAAATACTCAGACATTTTCAGTACCTCTTTCTGGGACTGCATTTTCTGATAGATGTGACTAATTTGTGGGTTTTATAAAATTACACCAAATGCAAGAAATAATCCAATAGGGGCTTATGACGGCAGGTAGGTCAAAATGGTTATCTGAGGTAATCAGAAAAGTTGCACATTTCCTTACCTGTGTACTACCCACTGCACCTACTGTTTGTTGGACAGATAGAAAGAGAAAGAATAGGAGTCAGGAATAGGAGAGTCAGACTTTGTGACTTTTTAGGGTGACGAATGCAACACTGGATAAGATTTTTAGAGTGCCCAAGTGATTTAGGGATTTAGAGACAGTGACTTTTCTGATCTTTCTGGTCATCTCAATAGCTGTACTATCAGAAAATGGATCTTTGGAAATGGGACTTAAGTTCATAAGATAATTAGGCAACATTATCTCTTCCTTTGAATGTGATAGCTTTGGGTGAGCATTACAAGCAAGAATAGTTCTGCAGTCTGTAAATTGCTGCAGCAAAACCAGAACTTTCTTTCTAAAGATTTCTTCTCCCTTTGGAGCCTTCCATATTTTTTAACAGCTGTGTGCCCTGAGAACAGCGGTAAATACGTCATACTCAAACGCATCATTCTTCTTCATCTGCCATTAGGACTGTTACGAACCCTCAGTTATTTGTTGCTTTAAGGCCCAGTCCTGTGAAGCCCCTGATTTCAGTGGGAATTAAGGGTGCTCATCATCCGGCTGTATTGAATAACTAGGAATGTTGCTTGCAAAGGAACAGCACCATTTAATGCAAATGTATATTTCTCTTGCAACTCCTGTGAGAATGAAACTCAAATGAGATTTCAAACTTTCTTAAAAAAATTCTTCATTACCTTGATCTCTCGTGTCTCCATCTTTTAGGTGATGTTTTCTGAAACCTTTGTACTGCTTTTGTGCTGATGATGAATAATGACATTCTTGCAGTGTGTTTGATCACAACTTCCTTTTTTCCTCTAGATTTATTTGAAAGAGAAAGGGAAAAAGCAAGGACTCATAGACCTTGATCTTTAAAATATAAGTGTTTATAATTTACTGTAATATAAGATAGTAAAGGAGTTCTCTCATATTACAATAATAAGGTATATACAACAATTTCAATGTGTGTACTATGCAGGTCTACTGCAGGTTTTTTGGTTTTAGTTTTTACTTGGGTTTGACCAGGGCCGTCCCTTGGGGGGAGCAGGGCCCTGGGCCAAAAGGCCTACATGGGGCCCCGCCCCCCCATGCTGCAGGTGAGCGTGGCAGGCCCACCGGCCTGCTCCGCCCCCCAGAGAGCTGGCCCTGGAGACTGAGGCCACCGGGGGATGAAGCCGGCTCTGGTCTCGGCCCCAGTACCGGTCCGGAAGGGCGCCGGTGGGGAGCCGTCTCCGGCCCGGGTTGCTGAGGCAACAGGCGCAGGGAGCCGGCTCCAGCCTCAGCCTCGGCCTTGGCCCCAGCCCTGCCGGCGGAGAGCCGGCCACATGCAGCTCTGTGAGGCAGGCCGGCCCAGAGGCTGGGCTCCCCCCACGTGCTCCGTCCCTGGGCCTGCCTGCTCCGCCCTGGGAGCAGGGAGGGCCACCCAGGGGCCAGGCATAGTGCTCCCGGCCTGCCCCGCCCTGCTGCCTATGGCTAGCTGCCGACAGCGGAGAGGGTTGCAGGAGGAAGTGGCCATGGTGGGGGGGCCGCAGCGTGGGCCTCGCACTGCCCCACTGTGAGTGGGACAGCGTGGAGCCCACGTAACCACAGGGCCCGGGGCGATCACCCCGTTCGTCTCCCCCTCCCTCCCCCCCCCGAGGGACGGCCCTGGGTTTGACACTGACTTTTTTTTTAACTTATAATTCAAGGGGGTATGTGGTTTATATCATATTACTTTCTATTTGTATTTTGGTTTGTGCTAACCGCATTTACCTCTTAGACCTCTTTGTTAAAAACAATTTAACTTTATAATGTCAGATTATAACCCAATTAGATTTTAAAGAGCTTTTCTGTTTATGAACCATTCTATCTCAGAAGTCAGGAGAACCTCAACATGGAAGGATATATTAGAAGAAATTTTATGTTTCTGCCATTACTCCATACTATGATGCCAGTTGCGTTACCACTCCAAACTGAGACTCTATTGAAGTTGATGGGAGTCCTGGATGTTAAGTCCTTTATGCAACATTGGACTGCCTGGGTCCTTGAATCCTGTCCCCAATTTATGTTGGGGGCAACCCTGCCATAGAATCCTGCTCAGCAATGTATTAAGCTTCATCTGAAAACTAGTTAGGTTGATTGCCCACACTTCTTCTATGGAAAGTCTGTTCCAGGACCTCAGTCCTCTATTGGTTAGAAACCTTCTAATTTCCAGACTAAATTTGTTTATGGCCAGTCCAGGATGCAATGCCATTGGCCTTCCAAAGATTGGGGCCTACATTTTCAAAAGTGAGTATTATTTTTGGATGTTCAACAGGAAACATTTAAAGGAACTTGATTCTCTGAGGCTGTGTACCCTGCTCTACAGCTCCCGCCCCCCATTAAAGTATTTCAAATTGGACATCCAAAAACATTAGTCACTTTTCACAATTTGTGTCTAGATTTTTTTCCCCTCAGATTTCCCACCAAATAGAAATAGAGGATAGATTCATGAAACAAGTCTTTACAGCAAATACTTCAGTGAACTCTGCTAGAGGTAGTCTTTGCAGCAAATAGTTCAGTGAACTCTGCTAGAGGTTATAAACTCACTCTGTTTTCTTCAAAGTACAGTTCTGACCCAAAGGTCAGAATTCTTATCATTAGTTTTTTCAGTGCATTTACCTTATGGGTTGACTATTGTAAAGTTCTCAAAAAGGTATTTGACTAAGTGTGGACATATTTTCATCAGACCAATCTCCATGGGTACTTGCAAGGTTCCCATCACCATAGTATATGAATGCTTCACCACATCTCCATGAAGTGGACATGTTTCATCTTCATTTTACAGATAACCTGTTTGTCAAGGACTGAGAACTGAACCCAGATGTCCTCATTCCCACTTCAGTGCTTTAATTAACCAAAACGATAAACATTTTTCCTTGGTATCTGTCTTCATGCTTTCAATCATGTTGGGATGTAGCAGGTCAGTCTGATAGTCAGCTGGCCTAAGGATCAGGCAGTGGCTTCATTAATCTTTTCAGTCTGCCTGATCTTTAGTGGGTCCTGCTGGATCATATAGAGCAGGACTCAGTGTCTCCTAGATCTCCTTCCTGTGGTTCTGTCACAACAGAGGGAAGGGGGAGCAGAGTTCTAAAGGGGTGTTGCAGTATCCACACCACTTGTTGATCTGCCCAAGTTACAGCCACCCCTGTGTCACTTCCTCCTGTGCTGGGAGGTCCTCCATTTGGGCCATGGTCACATTCTTAGTAGAAACTGCTTTAACTGCTGAAGGACAGTTTAGCCTTTTCTTTGGGGTTTTCGGCACCAAAACAGGGGAGGGAGGGAGGAAATATGTATATCTGTTCTCAGAGTTGCCTTTCCAAGGCTGCAGTCCCCCTGCCCACAGCTCCGGGTATCATCCTCACTTCCTGGTGCAGCCTGCTCCTTTTTCTACCCTCCCTCTGGGCTACCAGTGTCCTTTTTAAACAGTACTTCCTGTAGTTGTTGAGGGGTGGAGCCTCCTGGACCCAATATTGCTTTATGGTTTAGGGTGGAATCTGTAAACCCCTGCACAAAGGGTTATGTTTACTTTTCTCATTTCTCTTTACCAAGAACTTCAGAGATGCTCAGAGTGATGCACAATGTGGGGAAAGGTATTTTGGCCTTACGTTTAAATTTCTTGTTCTCAGTTGTCCCATTTCAATAACAACCTACCAGTGCCATGCAGTAAAGAGGGCATTGCTATCCTTCTAGAAAGTAAATAATTGAAGAGGTAGTCCTAGAACTTGTCTTCTAATTTGGCGTGCTGTGAGGCAGAGAAAAAGTACTGAGCTGAGGTGGGATAAGACGCTTCCTCGAGCACTGGATATGTTATACCATCAAAGCTCTGAGAGTATTTTTTTTTCTCACTTGCCTGCTGGCAGAAGAAAATGATGGCCCTAGAGTCCAGATTGACACAGGGCAATGTAGCAGGACTGAAGGATTTCTGTTTCTTCTTTTCTTTGTGTTAAGGCCATGTTCAGACTTTATAGAATCACTGCAGCACTTCGTGAAAAATGAAGAAAATGAAAATGTCCTTGACCATTGCCAAGATGGAATAAGGAGAGAGCTATGCCATTAATGTACTATGCTGCTTGCAGTGCATGTATATATGAAGAGATGAAAAAAATCCAATAAGATATGAGAGCACAAGGAAAAATAATGAGGCCCGTGTGGCGTGATAGGGCACTCTCCTTCCCCTACAAGGGTCTGAGTTCAAACTCAATCTCAGCTAGCCATTTCTTCATATTGCACCATCAGCTTTTCTCATTCAAGGCCCAGAATTGGAATAGATTGGCTGTTCTAGGTTGAAGTTACATTTCAGATTCATTGCCAAAGCTGTCCGGAGAAGCATGATGAATACTTTATTGCCGAGGGTTCAAATTTTGTACCACATTTGCCTACACTCTGTCTGACCAGAAGCCATTGAAGTAATTCCCTTTATTTCAGAAGCACTCCTCTTCATTCACAATTCTTTTAAAGGAAAAAACAAAGTATATTATTTTTGAACTTTGAAGTCTTCCCTCCCCCCTTAATACCTTCCCTCAGGCAATTGGTGCATTTTATGACAAAACTGGATATATTGTAACATCAGTCATTGTTGATTGGCTGCAGCAAAGCTGTAAAAGGATATTCCTGATGGCACGAAACCAAATATATTAAAATACTTCCTAAACTAATAAATAAAGAGGCCTTCTTTTAACAAAAGAAATGTCTGCCATGCACAGTTACAGATGAAGGACTTACAGTGGTCACCTTTAAATGTTTTTCAATGATCTTTGTCACTAAAACTGTTCTGTGCATGATTCTCTCTGGTGTTATCCTGTAGTGTCTTCAGAAGCATTACTCTTTGAATCAGCTAGTTGAACTCTTTTAAAGCAAGAGATTTTCCTCCTTTTCAAGCAAGACCAATGCTATGTTAAAATGACATTGAGTTTTTTGCTTTGTTTTTATTTTTAGAAATCAGCTCTTCTTGCTGTATGCTATGAGGCTTCCTAATTGTTCTTCCCCCTGTTTCACACCAAAGGCAAAATGTCACTTATCTCACAACAGAGGCAGCCTGAAATACCTTCTGACTCTGCTAAAAAATCCTAGAGAAATCCCATGTAAAGTGAGTGATTTTTTACAAGGGGCAAAACCATTATTTACTCTCTAAGACCCACTGAGGCGGCTTTGAATGGGCAACTAACTGAATCATCAGTTGTCATAGAGAGCAGGCAACTTAACGTATAGTTTATCTGCCTTACTGAGAACTTGTGCCCCTTAGCTGATGAATGTGTCCATAGTGCTGTGAGGACACAATGGCTACATCCATACTGGCAAGTTAGTTCGAGTTAAGGAAGCTTAATTCGAACTAACTAAAGCCATGGCTACACTAGGCTTTAATTAGTTCGAATTAATGACTTCCTTAATTCAAACTAATAACTTCAAATAGGGTATTAGAAGTAAGGGTTAATTCGAACTAACTAGTTCGAATTAACCAATGTGGCCATGTTAGTTCGAACTAATTTCTTAGTTCGAAGTAACCGGCCCATTGAAATCAATGGAAATCGCTAATTCGAACTAAGCAAGTGCCATGAATGGCACTTGCTTAGTTAGAAATAATTTTTTCTAGTTCGAATTAAGCTAATTCGAACTAACTAAAATTAGTTCAAATTAGTTAGTTTGAACTAACTAATTCGAACTAATTTTAGTAAGTGTAGACATAGCCAATATGCTTTATATCTCTGCTGCTGCAGGAACTGAGACCACTTCTTTTGAGCTGAAAGGAAAGACTCACATTGGTTTCTTTCAGAAATGAATCAGACCCAGTTGCTGTTCAACTATGTAAGTCTGAAATCTCCTGTACGATGCCATCACTGTGTTACCTGCAGTGCAGTTATTTAAACCGCCTTAGTGGTAAGGATCATTTATCATTGCCATTGTGACAGGGTCAGACTGGAGGGTTTCCAGGTAGTTCTAGAAAGCCAAGATATTAGCCCTAGGCTCAGCAAGTCTCTTTTTCCCTTGTAGCTGATCAGTGCTTACTTCAGGCTAATTGGCACACCTGGAGCTAATCAAGGCCTCACCCAGGACTTGTTAAAAAGTCTCCCCACCAGAGAAAGGGGGTAGCTGGAGTGTGAGAGTGAGGAGAGCTACTGGAGTATGTGAGAGGAGGCAAGGTGCAAATGGAAGGCAAACCGATTTGGAGAAGGAGCAGAACGCTGGTCAGGAAGAGCCCCACAGGTACTGAGAGAAGGAAAAACCCCTGCCTGGAGGCCTGACAGAAAGAGACCCACTGCTAGAGGGAAGCACGGGTAGGGAAAGGTAGAGGAGGAACTTTGTGTCACTATGCAGTTCTTTAAGGTATTTATGAATACTATTGCCCTACCAAGATGTACACAAATTTTCTGATCTGTTTTGGCCCATCCCTGTGGTATCTGCTGGCAGCATCTGAATTTGTACCAATGAAATTTTTAGTCCTGTGGGGGAAGTCAGTGTGTGGTTCCTTGATTAAAAGATAACAAGCTGTATCACACACACACACACACACACACACACACACACACACACACACACACAAAGAGAAACACACCCAGCTGTCTGTATATGGAAATAACGATGGGGGTCCAAATTCTCAGCTGCACTTAGATGGCTTAAAATCTCCAAGAGTAGAGCTAGTTAAACATGGATATCTTGAAATTTTCAAGGTGGAACATTTATGATGACATTCTCCCTCCTTGAACAGTCAGCCATAGAGCTACTTGACATTTTTTGCAACACAAACAAGGAGTCTTGTGGCACTTTTAAAGACTAACAAATTTATTTATTGCATGAGCTTTTGTAGGAGAAAATGGCTGCCACTTTGGAACTTGACATTTTTTGAATCTCAAAATAAAGGCCTTTCCAATTTCAAAAATAAATGGGTGGAAATGAAATGTATTTATTTTCTTTCTCTTTCCTCATAAATATGGTACCTTAGCCCAGAACTGCATTATTGCTCCCTCTGTCCCCTGTTGAATTGGAGTAGGGAAGAGGATGAGACCACAAGATGCTCCTGAATTATTTTTTTAATCCGCTTTTATAAAAACCTGGGGGAGAGAGGCCAGAGTTTTGGGGAAGAAAGAATGATTGCTGCTTTCCCTCATTCCCTTTGGAAGTTTATTGATCAAAAAGACACCACGGCCAGTCTAGAACTCTCTCTTCAGACTTAATGGTCCCTTTAAGTTGGCATTTGCTAGGCCATGGGTTCTGGAACCCCAGCAAAATATGCTTCCTTGGCTTTGCATGTCTCATAATAGTAATGCCTATTTTAAAAAGCATGAATTACTGCTTGAATCATAACTGCAAGCTAAAAGATGCCACTGTTCTAATATGTCAACTGAAAATTCATAATATAATGTGTCAGACAATTTATAATACAATATAGCATATTTCCTTGAAATAAATGTTTTAAAATAAATGACTGAATGCCTTTCAGTAGGTAAATATGATATAATGCCAAACATTGTGTCTACTGTACTTCAAGGAATAGTCAACCAACACATGTAGAGTATGTGTATGCTGTACAGTTGGCCTGAGGGGCTGGCACTTGGCTTGGGCACTTAGATTAACCTGATTCTAGTTGGAGTGTTCCCACAGTAAATCCCACCTTGTGTCAGCCACTTCCTCAGTATCTCCAAACTTGTTTTTGTGTACCTTGGGGCATATCCCATGGATTTTTGTGCTGAGAATGCTCTAGAAATCTTTCTCAGTCAATTGCTAGACAATTTGTCTGTTACTCAGGCTGAATTCTAGGAAGGGCCTTGGAGGACTCAAACGAGATTACCTGTATCCTCATTTTATAGTGGGTGGATGCCAATCTGAGTTAAACCACAACAAAACATGAGAGTCAACATTTAAGACTCATAAAACTTGAGAGCCAATCATTAGGGCTCACAAAACATAAATAGCCAAGAATTCTGTAGGGTGTTTTTTTATTATAATTAACTCCCTCAATCCATTTTCATCCTCTTCAAATCCATCATGAAGAGTTACCATTTTGTATGTGTACTGAGCGAACAATAACAACAGTGATGGATTTTTTTTCTTCCCCCATTCAGCAGTCAAATAGCAACCTTTTCTCTGCACTCAGTAATGCAGATGAGGGAAGAAAAGGACTGACTGGAAAAGAAAATTTCAGTTTCACAAAAAAAAGTTGAGATTTTGACATTTGTTTCCATTTTGTATCAAAAGAGAAACTTGACCTTTTCATTTTTATTTTTCTGAAGAAAAAGAATACCCCAGTACAGCCCAATGGTTAGTGCAGTATCTAAGATGGAAATCAAAGTTCAAGCACTTGTCCAGCAAAGCAGGGAGTCCCAGATCTATATGAATGCCCTAACCCCTGGGACACTGATGACTTTATTCTTTAAGGCCCTGGTCCTCAAAAGTATTTAGACACCTAACTTCTACTGATACTTCTGAAGATCTGGGCCTTCTTTTCAAAATATCTCAGAATACAACACACTGGGATCTTTTGCAGATCAGACCCTAATGTTCAATACTGAGTACTACAAATCTAGCTAACACCAAGCAGTTTGCGGTCCCCTAAAGCCATCAAGACAGCCTAGGATCACAGCAGTGCTCCAGGCACACTCTTTTACATTGCCACATACCCGAGGCTAGAGAGTGGGAGAGATTAGAAAAAGACATTTGCGAGGTCTTTGTCAGTGAGGTTTTTCCCTTACACAAGAGGAATCTTTACGCAAGTTGAGAACCCATCCTTGTGGCTACTCTTCCAGAGACAGTCAAACTATAAGTGAAGTTTGGGACTAGTGAGATGAAGTTCACGACCATAATGGGTAAAAGGACACAATGTCAAATGTGCTTTTTATTTTCTTTAGTTCTTCTGTTTTCTTTAAAATGTTTTAAAAGAAAGAAAAGCAAGAAAGAATAGGGTTTTTTAAATCCCCATTCCTTGCTTGTAAAAATAAAATAAAATAAGCATCTAGGAAATGGATCTGTTGACTAAACCAAGATTGTCTTATAAAACTCTAAAAATCCAATTTATTGATGTTTTCAATGTTTTTGCAGCCATGTAGCCTGGATATGAATGAGACAAGGTGGGTGAGGTAATATCTTTAATAGGACAACTTCTGCTGGTAAAAGAGACACGTTTTTGAGCTCCACTGAGTAGTTCTTCAGATCTGGGTTTCTTACTTTCTTGGTGGTCTGTTTTAGTAAAAGTCCCACTATCCTACATGTGCATCCTCAGCACTAGAGCCGGAAATTTTTCAGGTCACCAAAATTATTTGTGCATTCAGCACATAGTTTTGATTTAAAAAAATAAAACAAAAAACTGAAACCCTTGAAAAGCAAGTTTCAGAAACGTCAAAATGATTCAAAGTTTCATTTTGAAATTATGTCTTCCTCTTTTTTTTAATTAAGGTGAGAAAAAAATCAGTTTGACTCTTTTTCTGGATTTTTTTTGTTTTAGACACTGATCTGAAAAATCAGTTATTTACTCCAGTCTACTTTGCACACAAGATTTTTTTTTTTCATTATTTAGGACTTGACCTTGGTAACTTTTCCCCTGTAAAACTTTTTGGTGAAAAATTGCAGATTCATGAACACTGAAAAGTTTTGTGAAGGTTTGCACTAGCTCAGACTCTCTCCCAACTGGTAGAACATGAAATGTGATTTTAATTGTCGTCAGTTTTTAGGACAGAGAGTATGATGTTCTCGTTATTCTCCATTAACCTTCCTGGTAGTTTGTTTTAACTCATCACTCATATTCCTTATTTACTTATGAGTCTCTTGGTGTGAGCCTTTTTTCACTTACAGAGGTGCCAATCAGAAATCAAGGGAGTTGTACTTGTTTAGAATTTGTGTACTTGGAAGGACAATCGATTTCTTTATTTAGCAGTGAGTCTCTTCTCATATCTTCCAACCCTGTCTCCTGAAATCTGGGCACACCATTTTATGCTAAACTATCATTTCATCTTCATATTGATTTCCTAGTCAATTCCTGTGAATTTTGATCTGCAAAATAACATTCAAAGTCCATGTGCAGCTACAATTCTGGTGGATATCTTAGCTCTTTTCTAGTTGAAATATTGTTTGCCTTTTTGCTGGCCTTCCAATTGGTTACAATTATTCAAAAAGTTGTTCAGTTAATTTTCCATAGTTTTAATTTAATTTAAGGTTCTGACTCCAGCATTTAAATTCAGAGTTTAAATTTGACAGTTGAGCTGGCAAATTTACTCTAATTGTGAACTCTGTTGTAAAAAGGTATATGATATAATTACCTTCAATAACAAGCATGAAGTAGAAAATAGGTCAAGTTGCTTTCAGTAATGAATGTTATAAACAGGTGCAAGAGAATGACTATAATAATCTAAAGAGGAAAAAAAGAGACTATAATAATCTGAAGAGAAAAAAAAGAGCCCACATTGATATACCGGTAATTCAAGTACTATATTGAAATCATGCTTGGTAAAAATAGTAGACAAAGTACTGGAAATTAATAAACTTAAATTAGAGTATTGGATGTTAGCCCTAACTAATGGACAAAATAATGAAGGGATGGGCTATTCCTTCCATTAATCCCGTTTTGAAGTGTGTTTCACCATCACGGCTGCTAATTCTGCCATCTTCTAGGACCCTGGGCCTTCTTCATCCTAATCCTGGGAGATATCCTAACCAAATCAGGCCAGAGAAAGGGAAACAGTTGACATCATCCCTGCCACTTCTACCAGCTCCAGTTGAATCCCAAATACCACCTGAGATGAAACCAAATCAAACCTTAATAGCAGTAGAAATAGCTCCAGACTATCTCCATTAATTTTTTCTCTTTTCCCCAAAAGAAGAGCTATAACCACCCTTGATACTATTTAAGAGAGAGTCAAACATGAGGATTTTTCTTTCTATAATGTATGTGTCTAGCTAAAGGGAAAGAGAACGGATATTGCTAAAATGAAAGCCATACTTAATATTTTACATTTCAAATGTTTTAATTGTTTCCTCTTCTTTTCTTTATCTTTAATAATCCTGTGTTTGCCATGACCCTAAGCAGGCTGAGGTCTGTATATCAAACCCCAAAACGTGTTAATAATGTTTAATATTAGACTGTTAATACCTTTGGCCCTTTTAGTCAATCTAAATAAATACAGCAACTCTTTCACTCTGGTTTGCCATTTTACCTGAGGAACGCCAAACCTATGGCAGTTATTTAATTATATTTGCAAAAAAATAAACCAATGGCTCGGCTAGAGCCTAGTTATCCTTTGTAAATTGACATGGGACAGATTGCTGCATCTGTTTCATTCACAAAGAGTGAAATTGAATGAAGGTTAAGATGGATCAGTTGAACTTTATTCGATCCTGTACCTCCTCTTTCCCTGTGGCTTAGTTGCTTCTAACCAAACCCCTCCATTCCCCCTTTTCTTAGTGTCTCATAACTAACACACCTTCCTGGGAAAATGAGCCCTTTGGCTCCATTTCCACTGATCATGATATAGCACCTAGACATAAGCCAACAGTTGGAAGAAGCAGATATTGTAGCCTGGCTCCTGCTAAATGTCTAGAAAGCTCCATGGGCTTTGGGGAAGAGGAGGCAGGTCATGAGTCAGGCATATCCATTCACTTGCACAGGTAAATCTATCCAAAGAAGGCAGTAGTTTTTGCAAGTGTTAATATATCTTTACACAAAAGGGTAGATTTGGATTTTGATACATTAAGATTAGTGAGGGATACCTGGTTGAAGTCTCGCACAGACTATAAGGGCAATTTATATGGAAATAGGACAAAATATTCACATGACACATAGGCTAAAAATATCCCCAGATTCTTAAGAATAAGGCTCAATAACTTCTTAATTCGGAAGAGTTCATGGCAACAAGGAGAAACACAATCAGCCATTCTGAGCATCTCTGGTCTGAATAGGTCAGCCTCTATATCAAAATCACAGCCCCAGCATAATCCTTTATAGTATTTTGGAGCAGAAGATGATAGAGTGTTTTTCAAGCTATTTCTCAGTCGCATGATTGAGGGGTTTTGGGAGGAAATCTGCATGCTGAAATCTCAAGATCCCTATTCAAGCTCCCTCAGCATTTTGGTGAATTTTTATTTTACAGCCTTTGACAGTTCAATCTCAGTAAATAATTCAGCTGTTTAAAGAAGATGTGATATGATTTTTTTAAATAGGTCTTTTAAATTACTGTATGAGATGGAGGGTTCAAATACAGGTGCATATATACAATGGGTAAAATCTGGTAAATGACATGAACTTCCATGGCAAGAGCCCTGATGGTCTAGCTTGTATGTAACACCCTCCTCACACAAACAAGCTGAACTGAGCACATTTTGAGTCAATAGGTGACCATTCTGTGCAAAGATGTGCAACTGGGTTAGAATAAAATGCCCCACCAACTTTGTTTTCTTCCCATGAGTTGGTAACAGAAGCAGTTCTTATGCTCAGATGATGTCAAGAACTGCAGAGACCAACACAGTGCTATCCACTCTAAGGGTGAGGAGAGAAGGTGGGGCCATGGCTCACACAACTCTTCACACTTGCCCTACTGCATAGAGAAGAGCATAGCCTGTAATCACTGTGCTTTGCACTGACAGTTATCCTTTTAAAAGACACAATACTGCTCCTATGTGGTACTGACTAATGATAGAACACAATAGAAGCGTTCCTTCCTTCCTTGGAAGCGATGCACATTGTGAGTTAGGGACCTTAAATAACAAATCAAGCTCCTTTAACTT
Organism: Pelusios castaneus; assembly: GCA_007922175.1. NCBI lineage: Eukaryota > Metazoa > Chordata > Testudines > Pelomedusidae > Pelusios > Pelusios castaneus. The sequence goes on from ML685783.1 coordinate 23,794,137, forward strand.
AGCTTGTAATGGATTTACTCTTTAGGTCCATGCAGAGAAAATATAGTCATTGGAAAGACTCTGCGTGTCATAAAATAGTTATACTATTGATTGTGCAACTCCTTAAAATAAAATTAATAATTAAACACTTAGCAGCACTATATATATCACTAGATGTTAGGAGACAGTAAAAGATAGAGTTGTGTACAATCAGCAATCCTTAAAACATGGTCTGGTTTAAACAAACATATCTCTCTCCCCCCCCCCTTCTGTGTTTAGGCACACAGAGAGAAGGTATAATTAGATAATATAAACTAGCAATAAGAACAAATAGCATTAAGGAAATAAAATGTTAAATATTTATCTTTTCATTAATTTCAGCTACCCATCCTCCACCTTGTCTACATTTAAGTCCAAATTAAAGACTCACTTCTTTCATGTTGGTAACAGTTAACTGAATTGAACTGCGTATGAGAAATCCATATGTGTTTTTCTCCATTTTTTAGTCTTTGTCCATCAGCCATTCTGACTTCAAATTGTATGTTCCTAGGAGTAGGAACCATCTCTTCTTGAATGCAGAGAAAGAATTTAGCACATCATGGAACAGATGTTAAATTGATGTAAACGGCCCTAGTTTTTACTGATTGGGGTCCAGGAATGAACTGATACATAGAAAATACACTAGCTTTATGCCAGAATCAGGTCCCCAAACAAATAACTGACTTCAGTATAGTTTACACCACCTGAGGATATGCCTTGTGGATCATGAAATAAATAGTTCAAAAGGGGTAGCCATATTAGTCTAGGTCAGCCAAACAAATAAGGAGTCCTGTGGCACTTTTCAAGACTAACCAATTTATTTATTGCATGAGTTTTCATGGCAGAAAATCCCACTTCGTTAGATGCTTTGAAGGGGGCAATTTACAGAATAGGAGGAAATTAAATGCAGGGGAATGTATGACACAGGAGCAGGTCAGGCTGTAACAGCAAATCAGAATAGGTGTTGGGATTCAAACACCAGGGAACAGCATACAAAGTAAGGTGAGGTCAAATCACCTGCTGTAATGAAAATAAAATCCATAGTTCCTGTTTAATCTTGAGGCAATGGAGTCAAATTTACATATAAATTCTAATTCTGCAGTTTCTCTTTGAAGCTGAGATTTGTTATGCATTTGTTTGAGCACTGCTATGAACAAGTCATCAATGGTGTGAGCAGGGAGGTTGAAGTGTTCCCCTATGAACCAACAGGCCTTGATCCTGCTCCCATGGAAATGAATGGGAAAAAAATCACACTTACTTAAATAGAACAGAATCAGGTCTATAATGAATAAACATTTTAATTTCCTTTTTCTCTTTCAAACTTAAGGCAGTGTGAAGTTCTTAGTAATATGTGCAATAATTTAAAGACAATATCTGCATTCAACTTAAGTTTTAAAATGTGCTAAAGAATATCCTTGCAGGCTGTATTTGCTTTCAACTACTTGCCTGATGGCAGCCATATGAATAATTCTATTGTAGCTTTAAAAGGTATCACATTTCGGGATCAAATCTGTAACCATTTGAAAAGGAAACTTCCATGCAAGATATCAGCTAGAAAAACAAGGACATTACATGGTCTTGTGATTTATTTGTCCCCCACCTCCACATTGACTTACTTGAAATGTTGTTGCCTACGAATTTGAACTGTAAGCCTTCAAAACTAGTCATTCAAGTAACTCAGGGTCAGCACTCAAGTATCTCTCTTTGTCTCCTAGATGCTTCCTAGTAGTATCTTTCCTTGACACTTCCGTGCAATTAGATGAGATTGTCTTTAAACTAGTCTATGTGAGTTTTATACTATTCCTGAGAAGAGGAAAGGAAGTTTTCTACGAGAACAATATCCTTATGAAGATCCTTGTTCACGATAACCTTCTTCAGCAAAATTGAACACCATAATTTTCATAAGTTACTGACTGTGATGGACTTTTAAACATAATTATTTTAGGTCTGTTTATTCACAAAAACACCATGACAGTTATGTGAGCCACAGTCATTTGTATCGTTGGATTAAGTGTCAGATTTGAAAAAGAGTGGTTTAAATCACATACTTATGTAAGACTTTGAAACCTAGGTGGAGATGTGCCAACTAAATGTACCAAAAGCAAATGAAGTTATCCATATAGTTTTATTATGTGACCAAAAACATGCATTACATTTCTTTGTTCAGATCCTTTTCTGGATTCTGTAGCATTTCATTAAAATGTATCACTTTAAGACAGGGGTAGGCAACCCCTGGCACATGAGCCAACAGTGGCACAGGCGCCCATTCAGAGTGGTACATGGCACCCTCTGTGGCACCACAGAAATTGCCACGCTTGATACCAAAGGCCACTCTGGGTACCTTTTTTTGGGTGTGACTGGGGCGCAGAGGGTCCCCATCATGCCCATGCCCTATGTGCTGCAGAAAGAAGCTGCCCGGAACAGCCCCTCTCTGTAGTTTCTTTCTGCAGTGTGCCTGGGGACCCCCGAGGGGAGCTGTTTTGTTCCATGGCATGCCTGGGGACCCCTTTTCCCAGGCATGCTGCCAAGAGGAACCATTCTGGTTAGCTTCTTTCCATGGCATGCCTGGAAAGTGCCACCTTCCAGCCATGGCCACCCCTGAATTTTCAGGCTGCACCACATTTTTTCAGCAGAGAGGGCCACCGGCACCAGCTGAGGGTCCGAGAGGAAGGTCCAGCATAGGGGTCAGCAATCTTTGTTGACCCCTTCTTTAAAGAAAGAGATGTCATAGGCCTGACTATGATTCTCATTCTTCTGTGTATGTCCACTGACCAACTGCATTACTTCTGATTTTTAGCAGTGTGATATCAGCATTAAGCCACACTGTTCTTTTGCATTAGTACCTAGGGAGTAGTACATTTTAAAAGGATTTAATAATATTGAGCAAGCTTTCCTGGAATGAAACCTCCCAACTAAGACAGAGTAAAAACAAACGAAGAAAAAAAAACAATGAAAGTGTCAGCGAAATATGTTTATTCACAGTAGGTTGAACTTTCTTCAGTAGCCAATCAATGACAAGGTGGTAAAATTGCTAAAAGGCAGAAAACTGCAGCTGTCAAAACTCCAGCATGATGTGGACTCCAGTAGATGTGGATTTCTGATTTTCCACTGTATGCATGATGCCAAACAGACACAGTCCTCAAGTCTAGTTTTCTGGCACAAGATCTTTTGTTTAATTAGTAAAACTGCACACTGAACTTCACCGCACACTTATGGCTCTTTGGAAACTATCACATTTTGCAATGCTAGAGAGCGAAGGACTAGGAATTACTTCATTCCTCCTTGTTTGACAGTGGGAAATGTCAGCTTTTCCTGGAAACTTACAGGTGCACTATTCTTTCACTGCCTTGCCTGGTGACAAGTTCCAGAGGGGTAGCCATGTTAATCTGTGTACAGCAAAACCAACGAGAGTCCTGGGGCACCTTAAGGACTAACAAATTTCTTCGGGCATAAGCTTTCGTGGTCTCCAACATGCCCATGAAAGTTTATGCCTGAAGAAATTTGTTAGTCCTTAAGATGCCCCAGGACTCTTGTTGTTTTTACTATAATTTCATTGTCTTTTCAGTATGGAAAAGCAAATTTTGTATTTCATCTTGCATTTGCTTTAAACAAATAAACAGCTTTTGACAATGAACAACTTTAGCATCACATTACTGACTGCAACTAAGGTTACTGAATCGGTCTCACATACCATGACATGTTCTCATCTCCTAAGAAGTAGTCCATCTGGCAATGCTATTGAATCAAACCCACTAACAGGAAATAAAATGGCCACCCATAAATTAGGTTAAACAGAAGTTGAGATTGTTCAGCATCTCTCAGTGTCAGGCTCCAAAAAAATAATACAGTAAGTCAATATTATTCCACTCACTTCCAAAGATTTTAGAGTGTTTTAAAACATTAAGCACCCTTCCGACTTCAGATCATGATGGAGTTTGGTTTTGCTCATGATAAATGATGGTTACAAGATTATTACTGTTGTGACCGTGAACAATGATGCTAAGAGTTGCATTTTTTGCATTAAACTTGTGCGAAGAAATATAACATAACATGACAGTTGCTAACAGAATATGTAAGTTGCCTATGTCAGCCTGAGTGGAATAGGTTCATCATGGTGCCTACAGTACTGTGTCTGCCAAAATTCTCTTTTTCCACCGCTTGGATCATGATTCTGCTGATGGAAGTTCATATTGAAACAGATATTAATGCTGGGAACAACATTCACTCTTAGCTTCTAAGCTAAACAAAATGAAAATGCTGACATTCTTCTCTTAGTCACAGTCTATAAACTGGGACTTTCTTTTGTAAAATTAGCAGACGGGGTGAGACACACAGTACCGTTTCGAGTTTCTAATCTAATTTACCACTCCGAATGGCAGTTTGTAATATCACTCATTTGCAGCCCACTTAGGAAACAACCCTGCTATGCTAACTCTTGCAGGATTCTGCCACATTTAAAAGAATTAGAAAAAGAAATTCACAAATATCCTAGCAGACTTTTACTTTATGTAATCTAGTGTTTGAATCTGTATATTGTGCTTTCTCTACATATAACCACACTTTTATAGCTTTAACAACAATCCTCAAAAGAGTAGAAAAAAGGTTGTACCATGAATAATTTAATGGGATTGGAGATATTATTATAATTTCTTTTGAAAATACTCTTTTTAAACAATTCTTTGCTGTCTAACGTGCTAGGTATTGTTCACTGGGCAAAACATTCTTCTGCATAATTTCGTGTAATAGATACATCATGACATTCTATTGTGACTTGATGGAACTCCAGTGAAATAGTGCATAGTGTGCTGGAATCTCAGTGAAAAAAATGGAAACAAAGATGTTCACAATCTGATCATATATTATATAAAGATTCCATTTATACATAGTGTATGAAGGGTTATAAGTAATTAATAGATGCTAAACACATGAGTAGTGTGAGACTTCACAGTACGTATTATAGATAATTAGCAAATCACTTGAACATGACAGATGCATCTTGTGACCTCTTGGAGTCTATAATTATTAATTACAATTTATTAACCATTTATTAATCCTTTATAAGCATTTAAATATGGAGCATTAATATAACCTTAATATATGGTATAAAATCTCTTCATATTAAGAAATCTCATATCCTGCTCCGATTTTCCAGCCAACTCTACGAAGTTGATATTTAGATAAAATACAAATAAAGAGTCTTCACAATTTGCAAATCAACATTTATTTGTTATCTCCCGTTTTAAGTACACCATTGGGAAATACTTGTTAGTATATGAGATTATAAATATTAATTTTAATAGTGACCACTGCACTGTGAATTGTGCCATAGTGACATTAAGTAATCACACAGGCAAATTAATAATTTAAGGGTTTACCATATGTATGCACTTAAAGAGATTTATTTGAGTGTACTGTACTGAAGCAAAGATAAGTATATTTGAATAAACTGCCCATGTATTATTCTGTGACATGATTACACTCTGTATAATGTGATATCAAGATGCATTGTAGGTAATTTCCAACTATAGGTATATGATCACTCATATCTGATATATATTTATCTTGGACCAAATTCCAATCTCATTTCCACAGGGTGGATTCACATAGCTATCAATCCATAAACCTCAGTGAAGATATTTCTGATTTACACCAACATAAACGAGATCAACATTAGGTCTTTTATTCATACTGATATTTCTAACTGTTAAAAATCTATGCTGACTGTGCAATATCCTAACTAAAAACAACAATGGAAATAAAAAGGAGGTACATGGAATACAAAGCCTACATTGACTTCCTGTTGTTATAGCCCATGTCCCCACCCCTTCCCCTTCTTGCCTGTGTATCCCAGAAGCCTTTCAGGGATGTGGTTTTATCATTTCATCCTTTATGAAGTGCCATGCTATGGGTCTATAAAAATATAAAAATCTGCCCAAATACTGGTTATCATCGGATAAGTCCAACTTTCATTTGCTTTTATTTCTTGCTATCATTGATTTTGTTTGCTTTGTTTTGCTTTTAGTACTTCAAACATTTACTTTATTGTCAGTACTACAAAATAAAATATTGTACTGTGATTATAGCAGGTTGACCCTGCTTTGAGCAGACGGTTGGACTAGATGACCCCCCCGAGGTCCCTTCCAATCCTAATCTTCTCTGATTCTATGATACAATTGGGTAGTGATGCAAAGAATAGCTACAGAAACAGGAACTACCAGTGCAAGTTTTCCCCTTTGCTCTTCTCTGTAAGACAAAGCTATATTGAACAATTTAGTAGTTGTTCATTACCAATGGCACATTTAACACTCAACAGTCTTCCAAGGCTGCTAATTATGATTGTGTGTCTGTTTGTGTTTGTAGATTTTTTTTTTCTGAGGGGGATGCTAGGAACTGATTTGAGGCTACAAACATATTTCACAGGAGCCACCAAGCAACCATTGGAATCTAGGTGGATTTGAACCAGCAGTGTAGAAATGAGAGGCTACAGAATATCAATTCTCTGTGCCACTCAGTTCCCCTATAGTTTCTCTTCTTAATGTAAAGTATACAATTCTGTCCTAACTTTCCCCAGAGTTGAAACACCACAAGATTTCTCATAGTTCTACCATACAGCTTCATAGGCATAAAACATTCAAATATATATTAAAGACAGATACATCACACATACTATTCCTTTTATGCTATACTGAAAGTAATTAGAAAACAAAAAAAAAAAAGATTCTGCTGAAAGATATACCATAATTATTACGAAAAACAGGAGCAAAATACAGAACACTTATATTGTTAATACTGGAAACTGATATGTTACTGTAACGTACAAACATACTGTTATGATAAATTGGTGCAATTTCTCAACAACATTGCATACAAGTGGCTGCATGCCTTCAATGCAGTATGTGTTTTAATGGCACTAAAATGGGAGTTAAAGAAAAGAAGATAAACAACTAGATGCTAGATTATTGCTTAGCAGCCCTGTCTATCACATTGTACAGTATGCTCTGCACCTTATTCTAGTGGCTGGTCCATACAGAAAATAACATCCTGCTACTGCTGCCAGAAAATGATGTTAGTCATTTAGTGCAAGTGGTAAAGACCTGTGCTGTGGTGAAGAATAAACAGGGTGCCAGCCTTCCGAGAGCCGGTTACTAAAACTGCTACTAAAAGTGCCTAGCTCTACACTTATATGGGACTTGATTCTGCAACACTCATTTATGCTGAGTGGACCGTAGATGTCAATGGGAGTGTTCCTGTGAACAAGTGCTACTCCATGGGAGAAATCCTAGTTCCACTGTAGTCAATAGGAACTGACTTCACTACAGTCAGGTTTTCACCCAATGGGAGAAAGGTTTGTAGAACTACATCCACAAGAGCAGACTAAGGGCAGGTCTACATGGCCTGCCTTTTTTGGCAGCGGTCAAACTGAGATACTCAAGTCACTTAAAATAAACTTGCATACCTCAGTTTGAATGGATAATTCCCAGCTTTCCCACTGTGCTGAGTCAAAGGAAGGGGGCCTCCTTTGGACTCACTGCTACCCAATCGCCAGAGTAGTGTTCTGGGATCAATGGGCTTAAATTTTGGCAAGAGAGGTTTAGGTTAGATAGTATGAAAAAGAATACTAGCTGTCAGAGTGATTAACCACTGGAATTAGTTGCCTAGGCAGATTGAGGAATCTCCATCATTAGAAGTTTTTAAGAGCAGGTTAGACAAACACCTGTCAGGGATGGTTTAAGAGGGTACTCGGTCCTGCCATGAGTGCAAGTGACTGGACTCAATGACCTCTCATGGTCCCTTCCAGTTTCTATGATTCTATGATCAAACTTCGTGATTGGCTGAGCAGGGCTTCACAGACTTGAGCAGCCAATCAAGAAGTTCAAACTGATAGCAGCAAATTTACGGCTGCCAGCAAAGACCTCGCCCTAAGAAAGCAAGAAACTGCCTTTTCTGGGTAGGTGTGGCTATGCTATTTCCTCTCCTTGTAAATTATGTAGCAGTGGAATAAACAATCACTAGTCTTGTGGCCCTGGCTGTTGGAGTAATTTATTTGTATTGTATTGTATTTGGTGCATCTGTAAGATAGAGACCTCAATACCACTAAACATGGTATTAATAAAATACTAATGTGTTTTTGTTAGGTTATTACAAACTTTTTTGTGTCTTCACGGAATATTAAAATATAGTATGTAAAAGCCAGGCTGCTAGAAAATGTATCAGGAACTCTTAGCTAGTTATATTACAAATAGATAATCCAGGAAATTGCAGGAGGTTTTTGTTCTGTCACCATGGGCAAGCAAGTGTCAGAAACATAACTCTCTTAGCAGTAAAATTGTGTTTATTGCCCCTAAAAGTGTTATACAAACTCAGAAAAGCTGCATTTAAAACATTACCATGCTTTAACATTTATGCTATTTTCCTTGTGCTGTATTTAAAAGATATATTGCTTATTGCAATTTGTGTTTTGTAAAATATTTAATAGAAGTTGAATTTCTGTAAAAGACACAGTGCAACTTTGAGGGGCTTGGCTCAAGAGACCAACCAATACGCTTATTTTCTCTAGACTAGGACATCTCCTTTTGAATAAGAAGCAAGTATGATTCAAATGTAATCCTTATATCCAAAAAAAAAAAAAAGCTATGTACATATTCATATTTTAGGAAGAGAGCTAATTGAGGAAAGGGTGTGTTAATAGAAAGGTAAAGCTACCTAAAGGATTCTAGAAATATCTTTTTTGTTGAAATAACTTTTACAATTACTCTGAAAACTTTGTTCAGAAAAAACATTCTAGAAAATGTGTATAGTTGGAGATATTTAAATATTTTTTTCTTTATTAAACTGTTGAAATGGAAAATACCTTAGTGCAATGCATAAGTTAGCTAAATGCTGTGTAAGTGGTAAAATGAATTAAGCACTAACATGAAATTTAATGATCTTGCTAAACTAATGACTAAATTAAGAAGCCATTTAAGTATAGAATATTTATATTAATTGGAGAATAAATTAATTACTGGCAGTGCTAGAGCAGTGCCTCATTCAACTCAGGAAGATACAAAGAATTATTTCTCCAAAAACTGTTGAGCGACTCCACAGCTTCTTTAATAGCTATATAAACCAAAGAGTTTTTAAGAGGTTATTTAATTTAAAGAGACATGTTTGGAGAGGTACGTGTGTGTGTGTGTGTGTCTGTGTGTGTGTGTGTGTGAGAGAGAGAGAGAGAGAGAGAGAGAGAGAGAGAGAGAGAGAGAGAGAAAACCCAGCACTAAAAGATGTTTCAAGAATTTTCACCACAAACAAAGGAACTCTAACCATTAAGAAAGAATTACAAAGATATTGTACATGTGCATTAACACATTACATATTCAGAACATGAAGAGGCTCCTAAAGACAACCCCAAAGTCAATGAATGGAGCCAATGAAAGAGTGACAACAAATGTGGAACCTAAACAAGCCAGAAAGAGGTGTTTTCTCGTATAATTTCATGGATATAGGAAGGAGAAGAATATTTTTTTTAAAAATCCAAACCTCTCAAGTGGGTGCCCTTTATGCACATATCCTCTGCTACCCTGATTAAACTGCAAGTATTCATGAACTCATCCTGTACATCTCCACAAGCAAACTACCAGAACATCTAAGAAAAACAGACACACCTCAAGAAGAAGCCAGATTTCCCCGGCTATGTCTACACTTGCAAATTGGTTCGAATTAAGGAAGCTTAATTTGAACTAACTTAAGCCTTGGCCACACTAGGCTTTCATTATTTCGAATTAAGGACTTCCTTAATTTGATTAACTAATTCGAACTAGCTTTTGTAAGTGTAGACACAGCCCCCAAGACTGCAGCATGGATTGCAGAGAAAAAGTTAACTAGAACACTGCGAAGGGAGTAGGCTTAAAACTCTAGTTATGTTTTTGTTGAAACATGAAAATATTTCTGTAACTTAAAAAAACTAACAGTTTCTCTAGTTTATTGTCAGGTGGTTAGACTATATATTCCTGGAGCAGAGGTAGGGATTAACATTGGTAAACAGAGAAATAGTGGGATTGAATTGGATTTAATATTCTTAATATTGCTTAATTGGCTTGTCCTGTCTGAAGATAGAAGAAGCCATTTAATAAGCTCAATAATGGATTTAAATATTATTTTTCAATTTCATAAAGATTTAACTAAGATTGTTTATTTTGCCCAGTTATGAACTGGATGTCTATTAATAATAACCAGTGGGATCCACCAGTTTTTAAAATTCCCTTGCCCACTTACAAACTTCCTTAGTGATCTAAAAATATATTAAGATTGACTTCATGATAATTTGAGAAACAAGACCTTGATTGCAATTTACCCTGAGGAAAGGGCCCCACCAAGACATACAGAAGAAGCTGTAGTAGAAATAATCATTATATTTGTGCTCCGTCATTTATGTTGCTACCTTTAATGCTTTATTTTTCTTCCTTTAATAATAAAGTAGCCCTGCTTAATTATCATCTTCTAAGGTAAGTAAAAGAACACCTGTGTCAAAATAGCTGGAGGCACACTACTGCATTGATAGTAAGAGAAACAATTTGTAAGCAATGGATAACTACATTTTGTTTCTCTAAAGTAAATAGCTTTAGTAATTTTTAAAATAAGTAATTTAACATCTAACAATTCAAAATGACCCCATACAATTTCCAAAGAAATAGGAGTGTTCCCCTCATATCTTTAGATGTAGGGCAAAATATGTGATCTCTAAGTCTGGAGGAAATTCTTTTGGAGGTAGGGGTCTTTTCCCGAATCCATAAAGAAAATTGATGAGAATGGGTTGAAGAAGGTGTCTGTACAGAGTGGGCATGTATTTATGCCAGAGAGCTGTTGAGAGTGAGGAATCTGACTTGCTAAAAGAAAGCCATGGGGCATGCTCAAAGATACTGATCTACAGGGTCTATGTTCCAAGCTAGCAACAGAAAGGGCTGTGTTCTGCTGCTAAGCCAAAGTCTCCTGGAGTGAGGCCCTAAATGCAGATATACTGTGAAGACAGATGCGAAGTTACAAGTACGGGAACTGAAACTGACTCTTAAAAGAGCCAATGATTTTACTGGGTTTCTTTTGACAGCCCAAATTATTTATCCTTGCTTATCTTTTATAGGCTAGTTTGCTTTAAAAAGGAGTAAATAAAACATTGTTGATGTGATCAATTCAAGAGGAATGCAAAGTCCTAGTGTATCATGAATCACTGCGTTCTAGTGCATTGTGCAATTGGGTATTGTTCTCAACCTAGAACTGCAGGAGTTGCACAAAATGAAAAAGGCTCACTTCTTTATGTTCACCATGCAAGGTCGGAGGTTTTAGAAGCTGGAGGGGGAGAGGGATGGCCCTCTTGAAATCCACCAGATAAACAAAACAGTTAGTGTCTTTCTTACCTGTGGACATATGGGTTGTTGCTTTGGATGATTTCAATGCTCTCCTAAAGAAGTAACCACAAAAAATATCCCATTTACCAAAAATGCTCATAAGTGTCACTTTGTCAGGGTGCCACTTTTCCTGACATAAAGAAAATTTATTTTATTGAAAGAGGGATAAAATGACAGATGAGATACTGAGATTCCAGTTTTCTGAGGCGGAGACTGTGATTTTTTTTTTTTTATGTTCATCCAATGCCTAGCATAATGGGACCCAATCTAGTTGTAGTATATAAGGTGCTAGTGGAATATAATAGTTAAATAAATACTACTGTTACTATTAATAATAGTGTCATGCCCAGATCATCATTCTGATTAATTTTTATGATGATTTCATCAATTTGTTCTTTTCCAATTTCCATGTTATTTCACTGTTTATTAGAACTGTGCACTCTTGAAAAGGCTACTTAAAAAGAATAATAGAAGTGAAAGATTGAGAAGACTGATTAGATCATCAAGTTCAAGCCCTTGTCATTACTAAATTATTCTCTTTTTCTGGCCAGTTCCAAATTGTGGGAACTTGCAGGGCTTTATTTAATAGCTATTTCCATTAGGATATTGTTGCTGCTAGTCAACCTGTATTTTCCTTTGATAATTCTCATCCCCTTACTTAAGCAGTAAGTGTAAAGATCTGTAGGACTAGATCCCAGGATTGCAGGCAGCTAATGTTCTCACATTGCACTGGAAGGCCGTATCCAAGAAGCACAGTGAAGACGAGACACTTCAGGAAGAGCTGCCCAAAATGCCCATAGCCAAAGCATTCTGTGGCCTTCTGATTGGCCCTTGCTCACTCATTAACCCAGGAGGATGACCCAGGAAGTTGTCTAGGCAACCATGCAGACTTCTGGCTTGCTGTGATGCCAAATCTTACCTTGCTTTCTTACCCTAACTGGACCCTGATCCTGACCCCTGCCTCCTGATTGTATCCTGGCAATTACCTCTGATCTCTGGCTAACTGATCCCAGCTGTAGCAATTTCTGAGACCCCTACTTGCTGACTACCTTAGCCATCCTTGGCATGTGGACATCAGCCCAGCCACAACTGCTAAGTCAGACCTCCTATGTCCAGGTCTGTATAGAGAGGAAGGCACTTCCAAGTAGCTAGTGACTGCTTGTGAAAGTGGAGGCCCTGAAGCACAAGACAGATGCATTATGTAACCACATTGTCTGCTTCTTTTTCAGGAAAATTGTGGTCACTTTCACTTCAACTATAGTGCTATAAATTCTTTGTCCTCCTTCCACACATGAGGGTTGTAATAACTGATCCTACTGAACAACACTCCTTGGGCTCTTTAATTCTTTAACATTTGTGTACTGGGCTGGGCTTTGTGTGTGTGATCCTGTGCTGAAGGGGATGGCAAACTGCTCCAAGGATCATGTTTTCAATACTTAGAATATTTAGAACCAAGGATCAACTCAGAACTTCATCCAAACAATATAGATGCATTAGCCTCCATCCTCAGCTGCACCAAGTGGATGCTGGGGACTGCAAAAGAGAGCTGGTGCATGGATGGAGAGACAATAGCACTACGGCACCCACTCCAAGTTCCCCGAATTTAAGTTACAAGAGTCACATAGCTGGTCTAAAACAACCCCCCTACAGACAGATGAGGCATGAGATCGTGATGTGGTGGAATCCTGTGAGCTCCACCTCACACCACTTCTACCTTTGACATATACCCTATGTTGAGCAAAATGTGAGGGACAGAGAGCTGGCTACATTGACCTTGCACTAGTCAAGGATGCCCCTGCCTCAGAACAGAATCTTCAGCTGTCAATCCATGGGAGCAATATGGCTGCTCTGTGCTACCTCAGCTTCTGTGAGACTTTAATAGCCAAGGTGCTCTCCAACAAGTTTCAAAGGGGTAGCCGTGTTAGTCTATTGTAGAAACTATTGTAGAAAGACAACAGAGTCCTGTGGCACTTTTAAAGACTAACAGATTTATTACGAAAGCTCATGCGATTAATAAATCTGTTAGTCTTTAAAAGTGCCACAGGACTCTGTTGTCTTTCTACAATAGTTCCAACAAGTTTGGGATTCAAGAATTTTGCAAAACCAGAAGACTCTAATACCAAGATCTTCTTTAGCTAAATAGGTGATGCAGTGTCCTGTGTATTGACTATATGCATGGCCACTGCCCTCAATCCTAGAGGCTGCATTTTAATAATGAGGTAATTTCTGCATTTATCTGGTTGGTAAATTACTTTGATGTACAATAGTAAATAAACATAAGTTATTCTGCATTGTTCCCTAAATATCTTCCAATACATATCTTTCTGCCATAAGAAATATCATTATCAGCAGTGGAGCATAGGAAAATATAAGACTATTAGCAAATAAAGTAGACCATATAGAAAGAGAGAAATGGGTCAGCAGAGTACATTGATCCTTCATGTTCCAGACGTACACACATGACCAAATCCAGACACGAGGAAGGAAACAGGGACTTTAAAATTTTTGCCAACCAGCTCTTGATCTATGCCTGTTATTTATATAGACACAACACAGTTCTTTCTAAGCATGTCACCCATCACCTAATGGCATGCCTCTGTAGAGTCCTGCGTGGATACAAATATATGGATCCGTATCTAATCTGCCAGAAACGGTCTGCGGATATCCGAGTTGTATTCGTGGATGCGGCTATAATGCAGATATCCGTGGATATCTGTGTATTTTCAGGGCTCTAGCCCTGTACAGATAAAAATAAGTGGCTCCATATCCAATCTGCATCTGCAAGAAATGGTCTGTGGATATCCGCATTGTATCCGCGGATATAATGCGGATATCTGAAGATTTGCAGAGCTCTATTAATCTAGACCACCTGAAAGGTACTGTCAAACTCCTGAGCTCTGTTTCCTGAAAACAGTGGTGAAGAATGTATCAGCACTGATGTAAATATTATGCTTCCTGTGCAGAGCCAGGGAAATCCTGTGAAGGGTCTATGGCTAAAACCACAGAAATTAAATTTTGATCTGTATATAAAACCTAAATAGAGTAGAACACTTTGACTGCTGCCTCTCTGTGCTCCTTGTGAGTATGTGATTATGAGAATTAATTTAGGAAACATCTACACCACAGCTGGGAGCGAATCTAGCAGCCCATGTCCACAGACTTGTAGTAGCTCTGTAGATGGTGCTTTGAATTTGCGAATCAGGTGAGAGCTCGGGCTCTGAGCTTCCCCTTTACACAGTTATTTTTGGTTTACTAATGTGAGCTGCACTACCACACATATTTGGACCTGGGCACAGAGACTCATTCCCAGATGCAGTGTAGACATACCCTCAAAGATCAGGGAAGAAATAATTAGTATTTTGCTCACTCCAGCCCTCATTTCTTTGTTCCTGTACAAAGAGAAGTCTGATGCTGAATGTTTGGGAGGGGAAGAATATCTAATGCCTTATGTGATGAATTTCCAAAGCTCTAAACCAATGGATGCTTTTGTCACAGTTCCTGCTTTGTCTTTGGAAAAACTGTTTGTATAGAAGAACTATATATTTTTCCTATGGTTGATTAACTAGCTTGTTCTCAGCAAAATTACTTTCCCTTAGGAGAAGATTTAACATTTCTTTAATGCAGTCTTCATCCATTAACATTGATTATGACTTCATTAAATATGAAAATGAGGGTTTTCTCTGTGCAATGGATATCACTTTTTACCTAAATGACTAAACGTTTGCCTCTGTGTGCTTTGCTCTTAGGGAGAAGCAGGAACTAACATATTTTTATTAAGTAGTATGAAAGGAAAAAAATGCACATGGCAAAGGAACTACAGACATAACTCAAAGGAAATGTACACTCCACTGACATGGTCAGGAGCAGCAAGAACAAAAATTCTGGCATAAATCACTATGGCAACCTAGGCAATTTTCTTGCACCAAGAGGTTAAATGCAGCTAAGTGTTCATTAGCAAAAGAAGCTGATCAATCAGACACAACCTCTACCTGTGCATGAATCAATAAAGCTATGAAAGGTGTAGCAGAAAACAAAAACACAATTCAGCATTAAAATACAGCTAACTGCTTGATAAGCCTTATGATGAAAATTGGTCTCTGGCTGGTACAATGGCCTCCTCTAAAACATGCATGAAATAGTCATATTTGAGGGAGAAACAGAAAACAAATTACATTAGATTGTATAAAGATTGCTTGAGTTGCAGGAGAGATTTTTTAAAAATGTATTATTATTTTAGTAGGAGTTAGTGAGCCTTCTGAAACTGAGGAAACAATAGAAGAACAGATATTAACTACCCTAATTAATATACTGGCCATTATCAATACCTAGTATATTAAGCTTTGAAATGTCCAGTTCCAACAAACCATGGAAATAGTTCTTCCTTGCTATCTGGATTGCCTGTTACCTGGTGAACAGGTCCTCTATTGGCTTCTTCAAATAACAGCTAAATTCAAAAAGTAATGGGATGTTTAGAAGATCACATTCAAGTTCTCACACTACAGCTTTTGGACACATAGTAAACTGAGGACCACAGAAAACTTGCTGAAAATGGTACTCCCTGCTCCCAATTTATCAAGCAGATTTTTGTTTTGAAGGGCCTACCTATCACCTGAAGGACTGATTTGGGCAAAAGCACATTAGACCAGGAAGGTGAGGTGGAGAGAGGAAAGGCAGGGAGAGTGAACAAGAGAGTCCCTTTAAGAGACTTTGCAAACATTCCCCTTGAAAGCAAAAGTTATTCTAATGATAGGATATTTCATACTCGGCTTCATTGCAAAACAATAAGTAGTTTGTTTTTTTATACATAATGCGTGTGAGCGTGTGTGGATTCTTGGAAAATAAGTAGTGGAAATAGTTAAGTATTTTTAGGTAGTGAAATCGACTATTAGTGTTCTGATATTTTGTCTGATCCTGAGCTGAAAAACAGATATTACTTTTCAGCCTCCATAGGTATATGTAGTAGAGAGTTGACTAACTTCAATAAAGCACATTTGAAATCTAAAGGTTCCATGTAGACATCTGGGACATACTAATTTCTTTTTTTGTTTTTCTTTAAACCATCTCTGCAGTCTCTGGGTGTTTGGCCCAATAGCTTATACTCATCCATGTATGTAATTTATTTCAGAGAAGAATATTATAATAGGTATGTTGATGGTGCTTATCTTCATTTTACCCTCTTTCACAATGCCAGGCATGTGCATCAGATGGGATGGTGAATTGTTTATTAAATCGACTTAACAAGGTTGACTTTAAGTTGACTTAACAGAGTCGACTTAACTTTTTAAGTGTAGACATAGCCTATGATGCTTTCCAAAAAAAAGGTTAAACTGCTAAACTCTGACCTGATCATCAAATCTTTACCGTGCATGCAGTTTATTACATCCTTCAATTAGAAAATAATGTCCTGTTATTTCCTTTTCCACGAATAAAAGATTTCTGACTAATTGTTATCATTTCATCTGGACTTCAGCTGCATTTTAAAATTCATTCATTTCTTTTTTTTTTTTCCCTGAAATAATTGGCGTGAGCGATTAGGTTTTTATTACTTGGCTAAGTGATACTTCATGGCTTATGCTGTGATCCACCTCACAGCTGGGCATATGCCAGCTGCAGCGCTTTGTTCAAGAATGGATTTACAGGTTGCCACAAATGAGGTCCAAGGCTTAAGTGAGACTTCAGTGCTGCATAGGACTTGTGCTGGTCCTTTGCACAGAGGAGAATTTTACTCAATGCACAAAATAGCCTCTCATTTATTTCAGTGAGCAAAAGCAGAGTCACTTCTTGAATATCCTGTGATGCAGCTACATCCATCCTTGATTATGTTTCATGGCTATGGCAAAACTCCCATTCACTTTTGTGGGCCAGAATTCCACTCCATGTCCAACATTGTCTACTTTTTGTCACTGATCCAGCACGGACCAAGAGCAGCTGTTTCATAACATGCCCCACAAAAGAACCTTCCCAAGCTCATCAAACCCTTTGGACTGGCTGTGCTTTGATCCAATGTGATGATTGGTACTGTCAGGACAAGACGCTTTGAATTTTAAAATGTCCTGTGTTTGCCAGCCATGTAAATAGGCACTGTCAAGTCAGGGTTAGAAACAACTGCACTACAAAAATATAAAATATGCTAAAAGACTGAACTGATTAATTCTCACTAAACATCTCCTCTGTTGAGTAAGACCACCAACTTGACTATCAGCCATAAGTTAATATTTGCAGTTGCAATTCAAACGTACTTGATTGGAGACGTAATAGACCTTTCTTCTTACATTTGTTCTGCTTCCCTGGGGCTTGTTTTCTTTAAAGTACAAATTGACAGTCAAACATGTAATTAGTTATGATAAGTTTAACAGCCAGCCGAGTCCCCTTCTCTGTTCTGTTCTCCAAGAGTCGCTTTATTTCCATAGCGATAAATCTGAAGTGCGGTGGAGATGTTTGTCACTCTTTGGACTTTCTCCTTTATCTGCCTCTCTCCTTCTCTTGTTGGCTCTAGTTTTCTCTTCAGATAGCCCTAATTCTTAGCAGTTTTTTGTTGTGGTAAGTTCATAGGGATGCCTATCTTAATTTTACAAAGAGCACAGGATAAAGAGTGTGAAAGGAAGTCTTTTTCACTCAACGCCTATTCACTCTTAAATTATTAAGATATACTCCTCTCCACTACCCCCCAGACAAGAACCTATTGGGGGGACATATGCCAAAGAACATGAAAATTCAGGATTGTTTTAAGCAATATCAAATAAAGATTCTGCACAGGCAGCACATATGCAACTGTTCTTGCATAGATAATCTCATTAGCAACTTACATGGTTAAGTGACAGGCTCAAAATGAGCAAAGGATTGTGGGCCAGGGTCTCATTTATATTAAGGCTCCTTTATGCTGCTCTGGTAGCATAAAGAGGCCTTAAATGGTGATGAATGTAATTTACATTTACTTTAAGGCCCCTTGGGAGAATCAGAGCAATGCAAATGGATCTTAGTGTAAAAAAGAACCTGGCCCTTTACTGTTTATGATCATAGCCTTTGGTAAGGCCAGTCAGCTCTAAGCCCAGATATTGCTTCATTTCCCTTAGCACACACTGTTGAGAATTCAAAGCATGATGAAGCACACATATTCCCCCTGGGCTATGAAGAATGTTGTCTGCCTCTTTCATATGCTGGGGTGTGCTCACTTGGACAGTGATATTCTGTATCATATCGTGATACGTGCTGTGGTGTAAAGCTTCCTGTTTCCATAAGATGTCATTAGATGTTACAATGAACACAGGAAGAAAATACCAAAGAAACAACATTTATGCAGAAATGTTTCTCCATAGTAATGTATTTCTAATAAATTTTCATGATGCATTAATAATATAACACTCTTTATACATATTGATCAATCAAATTAATGACATGTATTACCAATACAATTCTTATTTTACAGCTGGGGGACCAAGGGGCACATAAGGACCAGATTTTCAAAAACAAACTCTAATTTTGGTTGTCTTGATATTTTGGTGCCCTACTTGAGACATTTTGGGGCTGACTTTTTTAAGATGTTGCAACTCCTTTTGCCCTCAGTCCCTTTGAAATTAGGCCCTAGGTTTCTAAATTTGGGTGCCCAAATTTAAAAGCCATTTTTGAAACTGTGGTCCTAAGTGATCTGGACATACAGGAAGTCCATGACAGAGCTGAGAATACAATTCATTTCTACAGCATCCCAGTCCTGTGCCTTCACCTTAAAATCTCAATTCTTTAAAGCAATACTTCACACTTTAACTTGAGTCCATAAAATTTGCAATAGGAACTTGTAAATAACACCTTAATAAGTTATTGCACAGAATTCGTTTTGTGCAAGATAGAGGCATACTTATGTCACTCACAGAGCCTTTTAAACTTCATTATATTAAAATTTCATTTAACTGCACTACTTTGCAGACACCTTAACGAATACATCATAAAATACAGTAACTGCACTGCCAGGCTGGGGCAAGACATATAATCATGACCCCCCAGGGAACTGCAAACAGAGATGACAGGTAGCGAAGCAGAAGGCCCTCAACCCATCTGGTAGTTGAACCTAAAATTATTCTATGTTAATAGGAGTTTTCTCTGTCAGCTCAAATGTATCAGATACTCTCCTGCTATCTGACAAAGAAAGAAAGGTTATTGAAAGGTAAATTACAAAATACCAAGGATTTTTTCCCAAGAAACCATCCCTTCCACTTGCCACCAGATTGTGCAGCCATTGTGTTTTTCTTTCTGGTGCCTCAGGGAAGTTATTCACTAATATTTCTAACGCAAATTGTAGGCCAAACCAACAATCAGCAGATTGATAGCTACAGCCTTTAGAGCAATGAATTGGTTGGTGAAATATATATCTAATCAATGAGCAACTCTGGGAGTGCAAGTAGAGGTTTTCAGTCATTATAACAGTAATGATACAGGCCAAAAGGTGTACCAAACAAAGCAGAAATACTGAAATATTGCATAGCAGCTACTGTACCTTTGCTGAGGAAGACAGCTTAAAGTGAATATCTCCAAATCATTGACAGAACTATAAAGTTGCTGATTTTGAAGACATTTGTTCCTCAGCTTGATAAGTTAATACATATTGTTTAACATAGTAATGTTGCAAGCTGTTGTTTTGTGGTCTGAAAGTCAGCTGTATTTGATTGATGCCTGGAATGGAAGTATTTCTAAAATGACACTGAATTAGAAGTAGTCAGTTTATGAGTCTGGGGAAATGAATTTTTTATGAAGAATAAAACTTTATGATGGAGTAATGCCAAAGATGTATGTATCTTAAATTAAATTCATTGGAATTGACGTCTGCGCTATATATCCTTTTGAAATACTAGCAACAGTACGTGCGCCCAAGTCAGAACCATTGATCTTCACATCCTTGCATCTTTGGGAAATACATTTCTAAATTTGATCTTTTTGACTGTGGTCCAATGTTTAATTAATTATGATGTAAACACACAGATAACAGGGAATGCTTTTAACTCTTAATTTAGAGCAGCAGTGATGTCTGTGGAGACAGACACAACCACTTGCCTGCTGTGCTTGTAAAACCTATAGATTTTATTTTTTTCAATGGCTCTGAGCATATAGCAGTGGTGTAGCTACAGGCGGGCCCGTGTAGGCCTGGGCCCACCCACTTGGCCAGTAGGCCCATCCTCCCACCCCTGCCTGCTGCGGCATCTGGCAGCAGCACAAACTTCGCCACCATGACCACGGACTGGCCAGCAATTGACTGCTGCAGCCATGAGCCGGGCTGCTTCTCCCCCTCCCTCCTCTTCCCCATGCTCAACTTGCTAGGCAACTGGAGCCTTGTCAGAAAGCTTCCGGTCACATGACTGGAATGACTGGAAGCAGTACTGGATGAGCCCACCCTGAAGCCTCAGGGGCCAGGCCAGGAAATAGGCACTGGCTATGCCCCTGGTATATAGTAGCTACTACTGTGCTGCTGTTTTGTACGTGTTTGCAGATGGGAAATGCACACCAATGAGATATCATGTTAGTTTGGGTATATATTGGAACACAAGCCATTTTTAGTTCGGATAAACAAGCCTTTCTAGTGCTCAGACTGGTCCCACTGAAAGAGCTACTCTTCCCTTTGTGCAGTGGGATTCCACAGCTTCTCTGACAGTGTGACAGGAGATCTGGGGTCTACTGTACATTTAAAGAGTTGATATGCATGAACAAGTGATAGATATCGCGAAATGGTACAGGTACTCCTCATTTGTAGTGACTTATAAGTAGTATGAATGATTGAACCTCAGAAAACTTAATTTGTTTAGGTTCATTTTATCTTTTTGTTATAGAGACTCATAGAAATAATCACGTGTGCCTTGTGTGGTGTGGGCACCTTAGAAATAGCTAAAACAGAAACAAATGGACCTGTTTCTCCACAGCTTTTTCTATATTAAGCATCCACAACAATACAAAGTGAATACAAAATGTTACCTTTGGAAAGAGTAAAATTTGAGCAGTGGAAATTACTGTACAATGCATTTTTTTCCATCCATGCCTTTCACGAGTATGTCTTCCAAATAGCAGTATTCACAAAAAAAAGTTGGAGGATCATTGTCCACAGGGCTTGTTGAGTCGTCACTGTATCACACCAACTTCATGTCACTTTGAATGAGAACCTTGAAGTCCCTTCCAGACTTACATTTCTATGGCTCAATGAGGGCTTGACTTAATGCACATCAAGCTAGGGCGTGAATGCATAGCTCACTATCCAGCCATGAAGTAACCAACCGCTTGGACCCTGCTACCACACATTATGAGTTCCTCAGTTTGAAACAGCAGCACATCAGAGCAAACAGGAGTAAGTCAAAGCATACTACAGGACTTCTAGTGTGCAGAAGCATGCTCCATGCAGCCAGTAAACATGCAGCAAGCTTCTGAGCTGTGGATATACGCCCTGTCTTGCTGCTCATTAAATCTCCATGTAGACAAGCTTTAATTCTACCTCTGAAAATTAATCCAGAATAGGGTTGAATTCAAAGGAAACTAATTGTTCCTGACTCACTTCTTCTGTGGATCCTCTTCTTCTAAATTAGTTTATTCCACATCCAAAGTGGATTAACCTAATTCAGAATAAGGCAGCTTGTTCCCATTCTAAGAGTTCCACTCATGATGTTAATTGGGAATAGCTCTTCCAGAATGGCTCCCCATGTAGACGTGTTCTTAGAAATCCAACCGAAAGTGCAAACAAAGACCATTACATTTGTAGGTGAATGTAACAGCAGCTTAGCATGCTGTGAAACAAGCACTACAACTCTCTTCATCAAATGTGCTTTTCTTCCTTTTCTTTTGTTGTATTTCTCAGAGCACGAAGTTGAGCCTTTTGTTGTAGTGACCTTGAAAATAAGCTCTCCAAGGTTTTGCTTCATTGCTGCTTCAGGCACAGTTAGTCCCCTTGAGAAATATAACAGAGATCTGACAGCATGTTGGTTTTGTTCACTAGTGATTAAAGGTCAGACAGCTCTGAGAAGAGAAACTTACTCCTGGATGCCTTACTATGTTTCCCAGTATTGCAAAATGTAATAGGGGATTTGATTATGTTTTGGGGTTGGGTTTGCAATGACGGGAAGAACCACAGGATGAATTGCCTGCCACATGAACAATTTATAGACCTCTCAAGACATCTAAATGGACTTAAGTGGAGTACTAGGAAGGGAGCTAGTGATGGTGGCATATGAAAAGGTAGGAGAGAGGTCCTAGAGGCCAAATTTAGGCTACTAGGTAAAATTCTAGGATGTCCATGGTATAGCATTCTCTGTAATGTTTCTCCGTCCATGTACAGAACAAAATAGGAAGGCAGAACTGCACAATGCACAAATGAGACAATGAGATGGGAGGAGAGATTTAGATTTATTAGGAACGGGGGAATCTTTTGGGATCCTCTACAAGAAGACTGGGCTCCACCTAAACCAAAAAGGAACCAGCTCGCTGGCTGTTATTGGGACTGAGGAGAAGCTGCTATCTGTTTATGTGCCTTCAATGTTTTATTGTACAAGCTTGGAGATGCCCTGTCAGTTTCAACAAGAAGGTTCCCTCAGGACTTCCTCATGCAAAGTCTGAGGTTATCTTTTGAGAATACATTATATAGACACTTGCATAGGCTGCCCTTCATCACCCATAACCCTTGGAGGGGTTTCCTCTCCCTCAGATCATCGGTGGGGGACCATTGGTCTATTCCTCACAAGATGGGCAGCAAATGGCACTGTTTCCTGCCCATCATTCTGCAGCATCCTGGAACGCTCTTCTTGGGAGTGAGATGCATGTCAGCAGTGGGACTAGGTGGCTCCATTCATTGGCCTGAATATGGTCCACTGGCAAGAATGATATTCGCAGAACATCGCCATATGGTTTCTTGTTACAGCTGTGCAAATAATTTGATTTTTCTGTTTTCTGGCTGAACCAATATAGTGAAAGCAAATACGTCATTTTGAATTGACTGAAAATGAAAACTTTTAGATTTGCTAGGCAAAACCAAAAAATAGAAACAAAACAAAATGAAACAAAAAGAGTTTTCAGTCAAATGTTAAGTTTGACACAAAATAAAATGGTTTGCTCAATGGTAGGTATTTTGAACTATTTATATTTATTGAATCACTGTTCCCAAAATATCAGAAGGAAGTGGTGGCCTCTTTAATTCTGTGGATAGACACTCAATGGGGATTTGGAACACTGTATAAGCCCCCATTCTTCTTGGTTTGGAGTAGGGATTTTATCTTGGAGTCATTCTGAACAGCCATGGAACTGCTTCAAAGGGAGAAATTGAGAGAGACTGGTTGCAGAATATTCCAGTGGTTAGGGCATTATCCTGTAATGTAAAACCATGAGGATGGGCAAGACTTATTTCAGCAAATTCACAGATAGTTCTGATCAACTCACACCTCTCTTTTTCAGCAAATTATTTGTCCAAAAAATTCACCTACCTCTATTCTTATCTCTGTAATGGAGTCCAGAAGCCTGAGTGCTAAAGAGTTTGTGAAACCTTTGTCTCATTTTAAGTATTGCATTTTTCCTTTTCCTATTTTTTCTTTCATCTGTTTCCTAGCTGAAAGATATCCTAGACTTTTTAATTTCTTTATTTTCATGGTGTGAAAGTGGAAAAGTGGTTGTAGGCAAGCATGTGGTGTGTTCATCCGTAAAACCCACATGGGGAAGATGCCATGTTTGATTTAGATACATTTGTCTACTTCAAGGTAGACACAGAAACCTGTTGTAGCCAGTCTAGAAATCAATAGCATGAGGAGAAGTAAACTGTCTGTCTAAATACCAGGTGAAATTCTTTATTAGTTTTCCTGACCTGATATTGGATTACAGCCCAGTGATCCTCACACATGAATGCAGAGACGATTTATATATTCCTGTCACGTACTCTGGATTGGTAACCACGGTATATTTTGTTTGTCCATCTTCTCATTAGGAAGCACTGTGATGCGCATGATGGCATTTGACGCTGATGACCCTGGTACCGACAATGCTCTTTTGAGGTATAATATTCTAAAACAAACCCCTGACAAACCATCTCCAAATATGTTCTTCATCGATCCAGAGAAAGGAGATATTGTCACGGTAGTGTCACCTGCACTTCTGGATCGTGAGGTAAGTGAACAGTTTATCTATCTAAATGCATATATTGTCCATCCATCTATGTGGCCCTCCTCAAAATGGCATCTGAGCATAATTGTGGATAATTTTTTGTGTTACATAAACTGAGGCTCCGATTACCCAGAACTG
Organism: Pelusios castaneus; assembly: GCA_007922175.1. Classification (NCBI taxonomy): domain Eukaryota; kingdom Metazoa; phylum Chordata; order Testudines; family Pelomedusidae; genus Pelusios; species Pelusios castaneus. Next base: position 23,818,784 of record ML685783.1, read on the forward strand.
TTCAGATGCTGAAAGTTGCTCAACAATGTTCTATGTTACAGATTTTTCATCTAACTTATCTATTTATGTTTGTATACCATGCTCATCATTTGCAAATCTGATAGCTCAGAGTTTCTAGACAATACATTTGGTATTGTAGTAGAATTTTTCATTGCATAATACTGGACATAAAATCACTGAAATGAATAAACTTTTAGAGGTTTGAACTGTGGTTGTCTGCTGGTTTGGAACAAAGGCAGGCATTATTGTCTGTCTGACCTTTTATGAAATTGCACTGGGGTGTTAGTCTGGCTCTTTAAATATCTTCTGGTCTTAAAGGGAATTTCCTGCCCTGTGGGGCACATTTCACTGAGTAATACTTAGTTCTTATAATCAAAAAACAAAAATAAATCCCTTCATGCAAGACAGAAGAGATTTTAAAGGGCCAGACTGTCTCTGCATATATTGTTAAAGGAGAGCAATTCAGCAATATGTATTGATTTTGGACCGTATAACTGACATTTAACATTGCGAAAGCCCAAATTCTTCGGACAGCGACATCAGTGTGGATCTGGAGTAACTGCACTGACAATCCATTTATAATGGTGTAGCTGAGAGCAGAATTCACTACCAGCCGAACCAAATGCTAATATCTGCAAAAGTTTCCCTTTCAACTACAGGGTCTCCAGTTCAAAGCCATGTTATTGTTTCCTGAAGTCAGGGTCTGCATTTTTTATTCCTAATACGTAAACAACCTCAAGATAAAACCAATTTACTGGAAATTGAAAAATCAATAGAAAGTGATGAACAACCCTACCTTCCTAGTATGCGCCAAAGGTCAGTGGTAATACATGAAATAATGATGCTATTTACATACAAGAAATCTGTCTGAGATTGAATAGTTATTACTACTTCACAGTGTGTGCTGAAAGCAAGACTTGAGCGCCCCAGGATTTCCTATTAACAGCTGATTCGATACCTTCGTGTTGAAAGAAGGATGGCCAATCTCGCCAGAATTGCAAAGTTATTGCAACATGCATTATAAATTTATAATTGGAACCTGGGCACTGAAACCCAGTATTACCTTGGTTCAAACATGTCTTATTGGTTCAAACATGTCTTGGTTCAAACAGGTCTTAACTTTCAGCTGAAAATATGGACTACCCTGTATCCCTTCCATTTCTACACAAAACGTCATGCACCCTGCCAAGGTCTCTCTCTCTTGTAGGCTCTCACCTCACTGACTTCTCTTCATGTCTTATGGGGAGATATAGAAGCCTGAAGTCATACTTTCCCTCCCAGAGCCTTTCTGGCAGTTAACTGGCCCGCTTCCCTCCCATGCCATTAGCACTTTTGTGGGCAGCCAGCATCCCTGCTGCTCCTATCTAGCATCTTCTAGGGACCAACAAGAAGGCCTGATACCTCCCCCTAGCCTGGCTTTGCCTCATCACAGGAATGGGCTGGTAAAGGCTTGTAATAGTCCTGGTTTAAAATGAGCTTGTGAGCTCTTTGGGATAGGTATTTTCTTCCTGTGTATTTGCACAGCTCCTCACACAGCAGAGAAGACCCCATCCTGAGTGCTGGTGGCCTTTAGCACTACCATTATACAGATCATCGTAAGTGGCCACATTTCCTCTTCTATAACATCAAGCCACAGTAAAAGGTATTCCTAGCTCTCATGACAATACAGTCTTGGGATGTCTCAGGCCTCACACTGGGGTATCAGCAGATGCACCAGTGGAATTGGAGAAGTGTATCTCATTGTCACTTAATGATCAGGTATGCACATTTTCACTTAATGATCAGGTATGCACATGCATCTCGCTCCCAGGAAGAGTTTTCCAGAGAGCTGGGCAGGAAGCAGTCCTATCTGCTGCCTTTATGTGGATGCCCATTGCAAAGAGTGGAGCAAAGATACCCCCACTGATGATGTGAGAGAGGAAATTGCACCAAACCACCTCCAAAGTTTATGGGTGCTGTGGGGCAGACTTTGCAAGTGACTATATGATGTAGCCTTAGAAGATTCCTCAGACGTCGCAGACGGATGTCGTGTAGGGACACTTCTTGTTGAAACTGCTATGTAGTGTCTAGGCTTGAACTATGTTCACAATTCAAGTGAACCACAGAACCACACAAACTGAACCTGCTGTTTCTAACTGTCACAAGTGAAGCAGCTTCACTTGGGCCCTACTGGCAGCCAGCCCGGTCTCTCTTATTTACCAGTCCTTTTTTAAACTGTACATTGTCTCCTTGGAAACACAAAAACAATTGTCAGTCAAAATGGCATTATCCTTAGTTGTTCTGTGTGTATGTTCACGGAAGAAAAATGGAATCAGCTAAGGAAACTGTTTCCAGATTTGAGGTTATCAGGTAGGCTAAACATGGAAGGACAAAAGTTTGGCCTCTCATTGTTCAAATCTGAATACATTGGAAACTAGTATAAGTACTTTTAAAACAACCATGTTAAAGTGGTGATCAAAGCTAGTTCATGTTTTCTAGCTCTTTTTTATATTAGTTGTTGCTTAGATGAGGATGCTTATGTGAATCCTCCTCCTTACATGAGCTAAATTGAGAGAATGTAAATTGCTATCTTTTTAATTTTCAGTTGAGTCTCTTTCATGTTTGTGTAACTTCAGGATGCTACAGATGTTGCCCAAGGGGGGACAAGGAGATGGAGAGGTACAAGACATCTGACAATTTTTTATTTCCCTTTTGAACATAAGCAGCAACCCATATTAATTTTTCATGCTTTCATTTTTTTCAGAGGAGCTGCTGTGAGACAGCTCTGGGACTTGTTTCTATGCAGAAATCCAAGATCCAGGTGCTCACCCCAAACCAATCAAAGTCATCAGAGCTAGGTAGCTCAGACTTCAGATATAAGAAAACACATGGGGGTGAAGGAATGAAAAGAAAAATACTGGGATTGTTTTTACAAGAGATTAAGACAAAACCCCTCTTATATCTGGTAGCTCTCTAGGAAGTAAAAGAAATATTTAAAGGCACATTTATTTGACTTAAAAATTAACTTGGTTTTTGTGAGCCTCAATCTACCATTTGCATTTCTCAGTCAACTGAGCAGTTTTTATGTCTAATCATGCTTGCCTCCAAATGAAGATCAGCTAGGATAAATTCCTAAGAAACTTCAGAATGTTCATGCCCTGGACTGCCTTTAAATATCATACAGCTGGAAAGCCTGTCCTTGTATGAGAGTCTGAAGAAAGAAAGGCCAGGAGGAAAGTTGTGTCCCTCTCCTCTGAAGAAAAGATATTCTGTGAATCAGTTAAGAGGAAGAATTTGTGCAGGTTTATGGCTGTCAAATGTACAGTAGCCACAATGTTCCTTCCTAGATGGAGGGAAAAGAGATCTGAAGCAGTATGAGACAAGGTGTCTTGCACCACCTGTTTGCTTCTAGAGCACTAGACTGTCTACAAAGTCCCAGTTTCAGTCTTCAGAAAAGATTGAAATATAGTCCATTAATAACAAAATATTATAGTATTAAATAGTATCATATGGTAGTACTTCAGGGCCAGATCAAACTCCTGTGATAGTTGATGAGAGTTTTTCTCACTGACTTCAGTGGGAGTTGGACTGGGCAGCTGAATGGTTTGCTGTTTCTCAGAGAGGTCTTCTCCTCTCCCCCTCCCCCAGTTTGTGCTGGCAAAAAAAAAATCCAACAAAATAAAATAATCACAATATAACAAAATATAACAATATAACCTCAGCCACTGGGTTCAGACCTGGATATGTACTAGAGCAGGGTGAATTTCTTTTTGAGAAATAGTTTATTTGATCCCAAAACACAGTTTCAGATCAGCCAAAAGATCCATGTCCACGATCTCTTCTGCAAAGGATTTTATTTTTTTTAAATGAAACATTTTAACTTTTCATTTTGAAACGGTGTTTCATTTACAAATATAGTTGGATTTATTAAAAGCAAAGATAAAAAGATTAAAAGCAAAACTAAGAAAATGTTCTGTTTGAGATTGAAAAAAAATGATGCATTCAACCCATTTTTTTTGTTATGGTGAAGAAAATAACTGTCCATTTTTGGGTCATATTGAGAAAAATGTTTTCAGATTTTTTGGTTTAGCCACTGAGCTGGATTCCACCCCCCCTACCCCATCTAGACTTAATAATTCACTAATCTGTAATATGAACATCAGGATAGCTCTAGTTTCAAAGTTCAAAGCAGGTTAGGGTATCTATATCCAAGGTTTCACCTTGGGTCTGTTTCTATAACCCATGACCACATGGAAAAATAATGATAGAAAATGTTATATTCTTTAATTACAGAAAAAGTACAATATGGTATAAACAGTAAGCTGAAAAGCAGTACATTGAGCCTTTTAAACTCCCACTGATTTCTGGGGACAGAAGTTGAAGGTGCTGAGTACCTCAGGGGAAATGTTCAGCAACTTCCAGGATTATTATGCCTGAAATCTATCAAAATTTATATTATTTATGTATTTTTCAATGTCCAAATTGTTTCCAAAAGTGCATGCTCCTCAGAGTTTGCAGCAAATTCCAATAATTTATGGAAGACCATCCATTTTCATTTGAAGAAGGCATGTAAGGACATATTTTTGAAGATTTATGTGCATTTTTTTTCTCATGGGAGTTAAGCGTCCTTGAATGTGTCAGAGATGAGGATTGAAGAGCCTAAAGGGGCAAATTATACCTCCAAACATCCACTGGAGAATACATTTTGATTCATAGATATAGAGTGGAAAGATGCTCTGTACCACAGTGTGCAGTCTAAATGACCTAAAATAGAACATAGTTTCATCTAAAAAAAAACCCCCAAAAACAACACCCCACTGCCCAAATCTGTTTGAATGGCCTGGAGTTTTGTATTTTAGGGGAGAAAAAATCCATTTCAAAATGGTACTTGCTGTTAGCATGAAATAATGCTTCTTGCATGAATACTAGAAAAGACAGTTGTACTTCTGTAGAAGCAAGTTCTCTTAAACCTCTTTGATAGCGCACTAATCATTTTTATCCATTATCCATTGTGCTCTTTTGCAAGTGTTAGAGAATCAGCTTTGTACAGGAAACTATCAGTTCTTGTCTGAATTGAGAAGTGATATAGGAGCTAGTGCTACCTCTATCCATGTAAAATTCAGTTAATACTACTCCCAATTATGGTTTGATGGCTCATTTGCTTTTCCTCCTTGCTAGGAACTACTGCACTTAATTTGCAGCCTAGTTAAAGCAGTTTGAAATATCTACCAAATGCTGTCATATATAGAATCATAAAAACGTAGGGCTAGAAGGGACCTCAAGAGGTCATCGAATTCAGGTCCTGTGCTGAGGCTGGACCAAATACATTGAGACCATGTTTGGCAGGGTGGACTAGGTCCCAAGGCTCCTGGCTGGATGCTTGCAACCCTGCCTCATCTGGCTCCAGAAAAGAGCAGAGGAGAAGTCCTCCAGGCAAGCTAGAATGGCTTCAGGGATGCAGCTAATCAGAGGTGCTACTGGAGTGACCAATCAGGGCCAGAAGGACCATATAAAAGGAAGCTGGGTAGGCAGAACAGTCGGTTGTTGCCTGGAACTTGCTGGAAGGATGCTAACAGAAAGTACTGAGATAGGCCTCAGTTGGATTGTTAAAGAAGACAGTTGTCTGGAAGAGAAGCCTTGGTGCTATGGGCCCATACAAGGGCTGAGAGGCAGAGCTAGAGACTGTATACATTGGAAAGGGGGGGGGGGTGGAGCGGCAGTGTGAGAGAGTTGACTGGAGGGCTGAATCACTGAAGAACTGCCAAAGCAGCCATTGGCTCAGGGCAGTGAGGATGCTCACAAGAGGCGGGTGGCAGGGCAGGGGCACCAAGCAGTCTATGGCTGAGTCTATTGGGTGAGCAGCAAATATAGTCTTGGGCCCAAATAAAGAGCTGAGTGCCAAGCAGTCCAGGGCTCAGGTATTCAGCATGGATACCTGATGTTCTGGGTCATTAGTCTCCCGAAGTAAATGGCTAGCAGCAACTACTCAGCCTCCCAGCTTAGGTTCAAGCTTTGATAGTGGGGCAGAGACATCCTGATCCTCTGACAACTTCCCCCAACCAAGCTAGATGACCCTCCCTTTATACTTCCCCTTCCTGTCCAGCCTCTTTGCTACCAATGAGGTGGGCGTTGATACCCGGGCTCTCCTCCCAGAAAGAGGTAGGGGCAGGTGTCTCAGAGGAAGCCCACATCACCTCATTACACCTATCTTTAGTGGAAAAGAAGTACAATTGATCCCATTACTCTTTAGAACAGATTTTAAATATATTTGAAGATTGTTACCATCTTTTTTAAGACTTAATATGCTGAGATGTTTTAACATCATAGATCATACGATTTGTGGTTTTTGCTGTTTTGTTTTGGCTGTCCTCTAGACTCCAATTTTATCCCCATCTTTTTAAAAACTTGGCACCCATAATGGACATAGAACTCCATCTGAGAACCTTACCAGTGGCAGTCGGAGCAGGACAATTACTTCATGAGTCATACATACAACACTCCTATTCATACACCCCAGAATGATATTTGAGTTTTTTGCAGCTGCATCACATTTTCGACTGGTATTCAGTTTGTGATCCCCCGGACCCTCTTTGATAATCCTCAGCAGTACTACCACCTAATCCTTTATTCCCTGTTTTGTAGTTTACACTTGATTGTGTGTGTGTGTGCGCGTGCACACGTGCGCAAAAGTGTAGTCCTTTGCACTTAATTTGCATTGAATTTCATCTTGTTGATTTCAGGCAAATTCTCCAATTGTCAAGGTTGTTTTCAATTTGAATCCTGCCCTCCAAAGTGTTTGCAACCCACCCAGCTTGGTGCCATCTGCAGATACTCTCCATTCCATTATCCAAATCATTAATGTAAACATGAATATGAGTGGACCCAGGATTGATCTTTGCAGGACTCTGCTAAATACACCCTCCCAATCTGACAGCCAACAATTGAGAACTACTCTTTAAATATAGTCTTTCAACCATTTGTGCACCCACCTTACAATAATTTCATCTAGACCACATTTCCCTAGTTTGCTTATGAAACTATCATGTTGGACTGTATCAAAAGCCTTACTAAAATCAACATATATTACATGTATTATGCATCTCCTCTCCTTCCCCCCATGTAATCACTAAGCCAGTAGCCATATCAAAAGAAGGAATTATGTTAGTTTGGCATGATTTGTTTTTGACAAATTCATGCTGGCTAGTCCTTATAGCCCTATTAGTGTCTGAGTGTGTACAAATTGCTTCTTTAATCATTTGTTCCAGTTTCTGTCCAGGTATCAAAGTTAACTGACTGGTCTATTATTTCTTGGGTCTTGTTTGTTCCCCCTTTTAAAAGATAAATATTATGAAAATCAATGTAGGTATATGATGCTGAGCCAAGTTCAGCAAAGTTAAATTTCTTGTGCTCTAGAAATTCATCCCCGGGGCACCCTAGCTGGCCACCACTTAATTCCAACAAGTGCCTCCCACATTTTCAGCTGTACTAACCAAATATTGCCCACTCCTCCACTGTCACTGAGGTTATATCTGTTGTGTATCACTGCACCCTTGTCACTCATTCTCTACTTGCTACCTGGAAGCTGAAGGATTTATACCACAAACCAGCATAAATCTGGGGTGACTTTGGCCTGCTGAGCTGCTATTCATTTTGATTATTTGTGAAGTGGGATCAATCACTATGTCACATCATATCATTTCTTCTGACTGATTAAAAGACTGACAGATTTTAAATAAGAGAATGACGACTAGCAATTAGTGAATACTCTTGCTTATGCATGATTTGGTGGGTGTTCATATACACAGCAGCTTGTCCCCAAGAAGTCATATAAACCACACTTCCCTCATTGCATTGTCTACAGTACCAAGGTGTATAAACATGTTTGGAAGGACTAACCATTTGGACAAATGTTGGCATGCACTGCTTTTGAAACATTCAACCATTTTGACACAGAGTTACGTTGTTCTCCATAGATAATACTTTGTCTGCTAAAGGGAAAGAGTACATAATACAAAGTTTTTTTCTTTATTTTATTGTCCACATTTGCAGCTGAACACTACCTTATGGTTTCAGTTTTGGCAAGATGCATTTTTAAATAGTCAATGCATTTATTACTTTCTCATTTTTTAAATGCAAATGTTGAACCAACAGCACACTCTCATTTTTCTTGGCAAAATATTACTTCTCAATAAATGTATTTCACATTTGATCTTTTTATCATGTGCTAGAATATTCATATTTACAGTGATTTTAGGGAGACCTATACCTTGAATTAGATTCAGCTTTGAATTGGTGTGGCTGCATCATTTTGTATTGTCTGCTTCTTTGAAGTTCTACTCTCCCTTTATTTTTTTTGCAAGATAGTAAATGCTATAGTTGGATCTCATTTCCTCAGCGCCAGGGACACTTCAGAGCATTAGTTTGCATTCCTGAGCACCCTGGATAATAGCCACTGATGGATCAAGTACTTATCTAGTTCTTTTTTGTCATACATGTATTTCTTGGCTACATGACTAAGGGTGTATGCCCTCCAAAGCCACTGGCATTGCCACTATAATAAGATGGGTTAGTGAGCTCAATGAACGATTGGTCTGACCCAGGATGGCCATTCTTATGTTCTTGTGTTCTATTAGTCTGTTAAAATACTCTTTTGGGTTCTCAGTGATTGAGAGGAACCATTTTTTAGGGTTTTGAAGCACAGAGCATGGAGTTAGGAGATCTGGATTATATTCCTAACTCTCTCTCAACAAATAGCCTGTGTGGCCTTTGATAAAATCATTTAAACCTTGCTACTCAAAGATATGTAGGCATAACTCAAAGAGGAGTTAGACACCGAAATATCTCTGAGGAGCCGGGCCTTCATCTCTCTCTGCCTCATTTTCCTCTTTGTAAATTGACTCCTAATTACCTTAGAAGTAGACTGTTCTGTGTTTAGTGGTGGCATAGTTATGCTCATGTTTTAATGCATTCCTGAATTGGGCCCTTAATAAAGCAATAAAAAGAAAGCTGCCATTCATGTGCTCCAAGAATCCCCTGTCTGTTTGCCATAGTGTTTATGCTAAGAAAAATTAGAAGACCACACTCACATTGCTAAAGAAACTATCCCCAGAGGTATAGAAAAGGGTGATGTGTCAAAACATAAGGAGCATCCTTCAGTTTGGAAATAATAAGGGCTCCCATTGCAGAAATTATTTATGAAAAAGGTAAAAAACAAAACAGTTTATATAACCATGAGCTGACAAACCTCTTCCAAATGCATTAGTTTATAATCCTAATTCTACCAACAGAATAATAATCATGTTGTGAATATCTCTCTCTCTCTCTCTCTCTCTCTCTCAGTGTGTGTGTGTGCATGTGAAAGAGAGAGAGAGAGAGAAGACTGACGTTAATAGGAAGTAAATTTTCTATTCCATTAAAATCTTTGATGGCTGAACAATATAGCCCATCAGGAGCATCGTAAATGGCTGTTCTATCTCAAGGACACTCACCGTTTCTGGACACAGAATGCAATATAAAACTCGCAAAGCATATTAAATTGCTGAATGGATTTCTTTAAAGCGACCAACTATAGCAACATGTAAGATAATTACAGCTGAGCAAAATGCAACAGGAGGGAAAAAATATTTGTTTCCTTTTTTAGAAAGGTTCATCTACATGAATGCTAGAGGCAGATATTAGACTGCTGCTCCAATAGTGCCCCAATAGCGCTCTGAATCCAATGTGCCTGCCACTGCGAGCTTTATTAGGAGAGTCCTTGGGTGGCCTAGAGCTATCTTACTAGCTTCTACCAGCCACCTTGTGACTGCTGGCATAGGGGGTAGGTCCATGGACAATGGAAAATCTTATGGATGTTTGTCATCCTGCTAGTCCCATGCAGTCACTGGCAACTGATGTAAACATGCATTGTGGACAGGACCAGTGGCGTATTAATCCCTCTGTCTGTGAAGAAAAAGTGCTCATTTGTACCCTCCTAGCTAACACCAAACACTCCTTGTCTGCAACTGAGCATTTGACCCCTACAGACTAAATCTCCACTGCCTTGTATTTTCTGTAGTTTTTTACCCCTGGGTAAATGGAGGGCACAATTGGTATAAAATGCTCCCAAATCACACACTCAGACTGGTGGTAGTATTTTATGTCCACTTCATATTCCATTTGCATCATGGTAAGATTACACAAGCCTCCAAGGTAGGAATCAAACCCTGACTGCCTTAACTTTCCACTTACCTGGCATAGTCTATTGAATATCAAGCCATCCTTCCTGGTGTACTCCATAAATGGATATTAATATGTTTAGCAGTATGGGATAGGGCTGACTTGTTGGACATCACTGGCAATTACTGTAAATAGTGTGCAGCCTCTCTAGGCATGATGCCAGACTAAATAACACAAGTTTCTCTGCTACTGATGTGTTGCTGAAAGTCATCAGTTACTGTAAGCATGGGAGGAGCAGTTTGCGTGTTCTAAATAAATGCTGATAGCTGAAATGTATTTTCTTTTGGGTCTCTTCCTCCCCTCTTCTTCCCAAGTCTTGATACTGCTGTCTTCAGGACTTTCCCTCATATTTTCCATATCATATTTAGACTTCTGCCTTTGAAACTTCTATATGTTGGGTGGGGAAACTGGGCCTACCCTCTCCATCAGATTCTAAGCTGAGCAATAATCAGCTAAATTCTGTATCCTAAAAAGCTTTATTGCTGCTTTCCTGCAATATTATCTGCCAGGCTCCTCTGTTCACAAAGGATAAATTAAAGACCTTAAATAATTGGAATCGAAGATAAGGTCTCAAAGTTTTTGCATATCACAAGTCTATTCCTTTTGGGTTTGAAAACATCAGTACAGCCAGGTGTGAGGTAGCAGGAGCTCCTAAAGATCTCCTTCCCAGGCATTCAGAATTGTAGGTCCATTCAGCTTCATTGTATGCTGCCCTATTGAGCTGGCCTTTTCTTTTGGTGGTTGGGTTGGGCTGAACAGGCCCAGAGCAGCTGTTTATAGTTATTTTCTTACTGGGGTGAGGTGTGTATACCTGGCCATAGAAGGAAAGTGTTAGTTTCCAAAATGTGATGGTTACTTCTCCAGATTTTTTGAGGCCTAGTCTACACTGGCGGCACTTTTCGGCAGCAGTCGAAGGGAGATACGCGGGGCACATAAAATATCTTAAGTATTTCCGTTCAATTTAGTAACTCCCACTTACCTCCCTGTCCACACTGCATTAAGTCAAATGGAAAGGCTGTCCATTCGACTTAGAGGTACTCTTCTTACGGGGCTGGAGTTACTGCATTGAACTCCAGATCAACTGAGCATATCTTGACTGACTGCCCAATCAAACCCGGAAGAGTGAACTGATGGAGATGAATTTACTGCTGTCAATGTAGAGAAGGCCTGAGAAACAGACATGAGGGAATGAAGAGATAGGATAGTAAAGGTGGGGGAAATACGGCTTTCATTGATGTTCTCACAAGAGAAAGGAAGACACACGTGGTGTCACTCTATCTTCAGTTGGAGCCTCTCCTGGTGTGCTGAGGTCTGGGTGTCACAGTTATGTAATGACTCTCATGGTTCACAAGTGAAGGAAAAAGTCCTTGGAGCAATGTGGAGGCCTTGATGGCCTTTCCTCCTCTTCAGGAATCTCTCAGTCAGCCACTCATTCCTCTCAGAGATGCTCTTTTTCTTTTTAAGGATCCCAAAAGAGAAGCAATAGAAGGAGTAGTGAATTCTCTCAGTACTTTGTGCACCCATTAGGACTAATTTCCAGCACAGTTTGGTCCATTCTGTCTAGTCATGATTTCTTTTTTTTTGTTTTGTTTTGTTTTGTTTACCAAGGATGGCCTCACCACAATCCTGGAGTTGTATCAGGATTTGGGTGTGAATTAATTCAGTCTTTCTGTCTCTCTTCCATGCCTTTTGCCATCCATATTTGTTGTAGGTTGTTGTGACACATTATGAACTTCCACTCACTTCTTACAGCTGAACTTACAATTAGGATGAATTTATAGACCCAATTATTACAACAGGGGCTTGTGCCCCTTGCATGATGGAATGTCCTCCTCAGAATGAGCAAAAGGAAACAAGATTCTACAGAATCTATGCTACTTCCCCATTATGGAGAATTCAGCCACACAGAATATTTTGATTGTTAGGATAGAGTAGGCCTCAGAGTAGGGTTGGTCTCACCTCATTGTCTGCAGAGATGTTCCCCATCACATTGCTCAGGCTAGGCAAAATGAGTTACCTCTTATTGCACTGTATAAAGTACAAGATGTGTGTGAAAGGAAAGGAATAGGAAGTCTGTTCAGCTACAAGCTCTTAATTACATCACTGAGACTCCCTTGAACCAAGGGAGAACAGAGAAGCTATGAATATTTCTGTGCACTCCAGGGAGAAGAACTGTAACTGGAAAAACCTGGAACAGAGTGCCCCTCAGTTCTTCAAAGCACTAATATTAAGAAATAAAGTTAATGGGTCTGCCTGAAAATTCTGAATAGTGGTGGTTAGAGTATTGTTTTCCTTGTCCACATTTCTAGTTTGGTCACTTCCTGTACTGTAAGGTGAATTTCAGCTGAAAACAAGTGTGAGTTCTTTTCTATTCTGAAAGCCTACAAAGAGAAGCAAGACTGAAATCCTTTTGTTTACTGCCCTGATTACTCACCTGCCCTGCTCATAAGAAATACAAAATGCATGTCAGGGAACAATATTATGGACTAAATCTTTTATTCAGAGTTGTTTCTGGTCATGTTATGGTGTAGTTTGTTGATGCAAGAAGGATTGTGGAAGATGATCCAGCTGATTCTTACGATGAGTTGGCAGTGAACATGGACTTACTACATTTTGGTCTTTCTTGAAGATACTTCCTCTGTTTCATCTATTTGCCTATGGATTTAATCTGGAACATTCAAAGAGGCCTAATCGAATAAGACACTATTAAAAATCAGTGTGAGTTGGGTGCTTAACTCATGTAGACCCCTTTTAACATCCCAGCTGTAATGATTAATAGGATCTGGCTCTGTATTCTTCTTGCAACTAGCGTGATTACTGATTCTCTTAGATAGGAGTCAATGTCAAGGTACTGGCATTCTGGCTCCAGTCAATATACTTAAAAGTAAATATGAACTTAAGTGCTTTGCTGAATCAAATTCATGGAGCAGAGATCTTAGCAACTTGATGCCATAGCCTTTTAAAGTTAGAAAGGTTTGTGGGTTTTCATACCTAAGTCACTCATGAAGCACAATTTCTTTCCCACAGACCAGCCGTTCTTTAGAAATTCTACTCCCAGACACTCATTGGCAAGACTTGGCTGTATTCAAGATTCAATTTAAATAGAAAATCACATATTCTCTGAGGGTGATAGCTGATTATTTGATAGTGCCTGGTGCTCTGAAACAGTCTTTTCTCCAATTAGATGAGTGATGGATAATTGACAGAATCTTGAAATAAGATCATGGTACTTCCAGCCCATTGAATCCCAAACATATCATAGACTTACAGTTTAACATACGTTACAAATCACCAAAGTTGTTTATACAAATTAATATAACATTTAAGCACTGTTCAAAACACAGAGAAGGGCATGGTCCTTGAGCATGGAGTTTATAATCCAGCTATGATACTTATATTGTATCAAAGATTTTGATGCAATCTACTACTACTTCTTTCTTTTTTTTTTTTCAATATTTTTCCCTTCCATTTTCTAATAAGGAAGGACTGGATGTCATATATCTGACCTCTCCTGAAAGCTGTTGGCCATTGGAATATTTGCCCTTCCACTTGGAATAAAGACAGTACAGTATCACTAATGAAGTTGCTAATATTGTTTTGTGGTCCTGAAGATGCCAGTGAGCACCACCTACAAAAAGAATTAGGAGTCAGGACAGGAAGATGGGAATTCCTTCTATATAGGCATCTCATCTGATGTCCTGTTGGCTTTGCATTGTATGTGATATTTTACCTCCTCAGCATCTATGTAAATTCTTGTTTGGGATAGCAATATTGGAGTAATTCTGAAGACAGCTTCTTCATGGCTAGTGCCTTGTGAATCAAGAATGCTATGTGCTGTACATGCAGTGATCATAAGGATAGGGCAACATTAGCATATTATGCAATGGATTAGAAAAATAACACCATATAAAGTTGTAGTTGGTTTTCAAATTAATGAACACCTTGGACTATTAAGATCTGAAGTGTCCTGTTCCTCAAGAGTGTCCTTAGAAACTGGAAGGAAATCATTTGGTGGCCATAGAGTTTTAAGGACTGGAATGATAAGTATGAGGAACATGGCTATCAATAGACAATGCTAAGGGAGCTGTTATCAGGCTTTGTAACATAATACCAAGTTCTGTGCAGCATGCTCAATGCATTGAGCTTTGTGTTGCTTCTTAATATGGTCATAAAGGGAATCCCCATATTTATTGTTCCAAGAGCAGGCTAACCTTTTGAGTGTACCCCCTTTCTGAGAAACATAACGAAGCACAAGGAAAAGAGGATATGCTTGTATACGTGTGAAAAGTCATTAGTCTACCTCAGAAAGGATCAGAATGTGCTCTTTTGGGGGATCTGCCTGTTGCGAAAAAGGCCAATGGCATATTAGGCTGCATCAGTAGGAGTATTGCCAGCAGATCGAGGGATGTGATAATTCCCCTCTATTCGACACTGGTCAGGCCGCATCTGGAATACTGTGTCCAGTTTTGGGCTCCCCCTACAGAAAGGATGTGGACAAATTAGAAAGAGTCCAGCGGAGGGCAACAAAAATGATTAGGGGGCTGGGGCACATGACTTATGAGGAGAGACTGAAGGAACTAGGCTTATTTAGTCTACAGAAGAGAAGACTGAGGGGAGATTTGATAGCAACCTTCAACTACTTGAAGGGTTGCTCCAAAGAGGAAGGAGCTAGGCTGTTCTCGAGGGTAACAGAGGACAGAACAAGGAGCAATGGTTTCAAATTACAACTGGGGAAGTCAAGGTTGGATATTAGGAAAAACTTTCTCACTAGGAGGGTGGTGAAGCATTGGAATGGGCTATCTAGGGAGGTGGTAGAATCTCCATCTTTGGAGATTTTTAAGACTCAGTTAAACAAAACCCTGGCTGGGCTGATTTAGGGGGAGTGGTCCTGCTTTTTAGCAGGGGGTTGGACTAGATGACCTCGTGAGGTCCCTTCCAACCCTATTATTCTATGATTCTATGCTTATGTTATCAGGACTCAGTTCACTGAAACATCGTCCTCCTGATAACGTTCCATGCACTTAACCCTTTAAACAGCTGGAAAAACAAGAGAAATATTTGTGTTTCTATCTGATCTTGTCAAGGGAGAGAGTGAGTCAGTACCATGAAAAATAATTTCATGCAGCATCCCTGCCTAAGATGAACTCCCAATAGAAAGTTAAAAAGAGAGAGTTATTCTATCACTTGTCTTTGCTTCTAGAAAGAAAGAAAGAAGCTGAACACAAAAAAATCTATTATAGGCCTACTTCTAAACTGATTTTAAATTAAGTGATAATATCAAGGGAATTTAAGACCTCAGTTGATGCTCTTATCCTTATTCTGATTCTGCACTGATTCTACAATTGTGTAACCCCTATGATTTCAGTAGACTTTCTTTTGATTCACACAGATATGCCTGAGCTCAAGCCCTTCATTCTTAACTCAATCTGTTGTATTTTTAGGGTTCTCATAACCATGTAACAAAAAGATAATCTAAAACATTCCTTAAAAGACTTCCTCTTAAAGTCCAACCAAGAAATTTCTCTCCAACTATGAATACTGAAAGATTATACATGTGTCTTGTGTGCTGAAATATCTAATCACGATGACATGAACAGAATGGTGACAGTCTTTGCTCTAAATTTAATTGGGTTCTGTTGGTTAATGTAACAACCATCATGTAGCGTCTTTTTCATTTAGTAATGTCAACATCAAGAAGCAGAAAGCTCCTTTGCTGTTGAAACACATGAATACAATGTATTCAAAGGAAGACACCTCTTTGGAAAGTACAAAATGTTTTGGATTTTCCTTGTCTATTGATTTTTAATATTCTTGATAAATCAGTAAAAAGGTAGTCTGAAGTGGGGTGTATATATATAAATAACACAATGCATATTTTACTTAATTATACCCTATAAGTCTTACTTCAGTTAAACACAGGTAAATATTTAGTGCTTTTTGTGACAGATGAATGGCCCTTTGGAGAGAATTAGGTAAATTGTTGGATTAAACCCTCATAAACATAAAGCTCTGCAGGATGTCAATCAAATTCTCTCTCTTCTTGCTTTTGGACAAAGGCATTTATCAAAATACATTAAATCAGCTAAGGAATCCTTTATGATTCATTAATGCAACTATTTGTCTATGGCAATACGTGTCAGTTTTATGTGCAAGAGAAAATGCGTAGCTTTAGAGTCTAAATTAAAATGTGGCTGGAAAACTTAAAAGGGACTAGCAAATGCCTTTAGAGTTTCTTCTCAATCAGTTAGCTGGATTTACATATAAATTCCATATAACAGTTTCAAACCATAGTTTGCATACTCAAGGCTTTAGAAGCTTAAAACTTTAAACAATAAAATGAAAAGGCAATAGTCGTCTAACAATCCAATTGACCATTAAAGCATGAAAGCAACTGTCTTTACCACATAAAGGCTGGTGTTTTCTCAATATAAACATTGTATTGTGTTTTGATTTGTGCATCAGTGTTTCATACATGATTGATTTTGCCACTCTCTAGACGCTCATAGAGTGGTATCTCAGTGGTCAAGATCTAGCTGTTTATGCATGTAATTCAGTTTTCCAATTATATTTTATAGTACACTCTTGGAGCCTTTAAATTTTGCCTGGTTTGCAGTTTGGAAAAGTATGTATTTTTTTATGGGATCTCTGTGTTATTCAGGAGAAATCCTTAGGGCAGGAATCCCCCTTCCAGGACAAGTGTACTTTTGAAGCCCTTGAGCCATATAGAAAGTGGTTATCACATGTCCATCAGTGGCTATTAACCAAGATGATCAGGGAGCAACCCTATGCTTTGGGTGTCCCTGGCCTCTGACTGCCAGAAACTGGGAGTAGATAACAGGGGCTGGATCACTTGGTGATTTGCCAGTTCCATTCTTCCCTTCTAAGGTATCTGGCATTAGCCACTGCCAGAAGTTGATACTGGGCTAGATGGGTGATTGGTCTGACCCATTATGGCCATTCTTATGTCTAGGAAGATATTTTTTACCTAGAAAAATGTTTTTCAGAAGGTAAAATTAGCACCGTCAGTGATGCTTACAGATATATTTGGATGATCTTTAGTAGTCTAGGCTACATCTTCATCCTACTGATGAAATTTTGTATATTGGGTCATGTTTACCAGTGAAAGTCTGGAGTAACTCCATTAACAATAATAAAGTTACTCCAAATACCCACTAGTGTAACCAAAATCAGGGGATCAGAATTTGTCCAAGGTTGCTGTCATTAAGTGGGGGATAGGAAATTTTATTCTGGAGGTATGAGCAATTTAATAAACATCTGTCATGTATATTTAAAACTGCCATTTCAGGATTCTAATTATAACATCTCACAATAAGCCCTCCTCAAAAGAGAATTGAAGTGACAGTTCATGCACTGAAGAATATGAAACATGACGTTGCCCCTTCTCCTTTTGTCCTAGAGCTAAAATTTAAATTAATTTTCTTCTTCTTGACAGAAAGTATTTTAATTGGAAATTATTTTTGATTGCAGTTTTCAGAGCGGATTTGGATTTGTGTGTGTGTAGACAGAAGTTGTTTAGTGCCTTCATAATATTGTAGTAAATTAATCATTTGCAGAAATTTTAAATAGTTGACATCTGCACTGGCAATTTTAAGGAAGGATAAACAATTAAAAGAATAGAGATAAACATTGAGGTTTTTTCCCTCCACACTCAGCACCTTCAGCTATACCCCGTGTTTAACTCATTGCTATGGTTACCTAACTGATGCAAAAAGAACAAAAGAGATGACATCGGCAGTAAGTAGACACCAGAAGTTTAGATGCTGTTTCCACTGCTGTAATTTAAAGCTATTGTGAAATTCTTTACTGTATGACTCGTGTGTGTGTCCTCCCCTGAAAAGTTTGGGAAGCAAAACACTGAAGTGATTCACAAGCTGGTGTAAATTTTATTACTTTTACCCTTCCTAAGACTCCTTTTCACCTATTCCACAAATGTGTGACGGCATCTAAATTATAATCTGAAGCTTCAAAAGAAGATGTTAATTAAAACAAGTATGGAGTCTAGTGGCACTTTTAAAGACTAACAAATGTATTTATCGCGTATGCTTTTGTGGGAGAAAATCCCATTTCATCTGTCATTTGAAGATGGGGCATCTGACGAAGTGGGATTTTCTCCCATGGAAGCTCATGCGATAAATACATTTGTTAGTCTTTAAAAGTGCCACTAGACTCCTTGTTTGTAAATGGTGGAGTAGATAGGAGATACAGGCACATAGTAAAAAGGAGCTCCCAGACAAAGAAAGAACAAACGGATGATTTAGACTGACACTTCACATTTGAAAAACAGGAAGGGGAAATAATCTGAAGAAGAAAAAGTGCCTTGAGATTGTTTCACTCGGCTAAATCCAACAGTACTTTATCAATAAAAAGCAATGGAGATTCTGTTCTCTGTATTATTTTCCTTTTCCTTTAATTTCAGATATTTTTCAACTCGAGTAGTCTTCATGTGGTATGGTAAATTTATTCTACCTAAAAAAAATAAAACATTTGAGAGCTACAAATCAAAGTAAGATAGAACACCCACTGCAATGTTTCCATTTAACATTTCTGCTGCCTAAAAGAACCATAAATAATGTTCAGTACTGAAAAAAGAATATAAAAAACATTTTTTTTAGAACAGATGATCTTAAAACCACTGCACTAAAAGGGGAAAACAAGTTCAGAAGTAATTCCGATTGGTCAGACTTCTTGTACAAGGCATTTTTTTAAGCACCGTGAATGCATTTGTTTGCAAAAGGTTGGCTGGCCAGTGGCTACCCAATCTTTTGCAGACAAATGCATTCACGGTGCTTAAAATGCTTCGTACAAGAAGTCTGACCAATCAGAATTACTTCTGAACTTGTTTTGTCCCTTTTAGTGAGGTGGTTTTAAGATCATCTGTTCTAAAAAACTTGTTCTTTTATATTATTTTTCAATCAAGACTAAAAGTAGATCAAATCAGAACTGATGAACAGCTGCTTGTCAACCCCAGATGGGATTCAAACCAGTGATTGGTGTGTTCTTAGGTGCCTGCCTGAACCCCTTTACCAGAGGCCTGTCAGGCTTTATCTTGGGTGCAGGTTGCCATTAAAATCTATAAACATTATGCCATCTGCTGGAGAAAGGTGGGAAAGCACAGGGAATACACACACAAACAGACAGACAAAGCGAAGTTAAAATAACGGCTGTCTAATAAAAACTAATATAAAAGAACCAAGGTATTTAGAACAGATGATCTTAAAACCACCACACTAAAAGGGATAAAACAGGTATAGAAGTAATTCAGATTGGTCAGACTTCTTGTATGAGGCATTTTAAGCGCTGTGAATGCATTTGTTTGCAAAAGGTTGGGTGGCCACTGTACATGCACGGTAGACCCAAAGTAACTGGCTAACACAGTACAGCTGTGTAGGGGATCTAGCTATCACATAATTTTTACTGGCTCCCCCACCAAGACCAAACAATATAATTGAAATGCAGGTCTCATTAAAAACAAAATGAAGGTATAGTATTAAACTTCCACCCAGTTCAGAATAGTTTTTGTCACTCTTTTTCTCCAAATCTTTTTTTGTAAGAATTAGAAATGGGCTTCATCAAAATACACACACAAACCAAAAACCTTTTAGAAGCTGATTTGTAAATATATTAGTTTGTAATCCTAATTCCACAAACAGAATAACAATCATGTGAATTTCTCTCTCTCTGTGTGCGTGTTCATTCTCAAATGGAACTGCGATATCAACACTTGTCTGCAAGCATTAACTTTTGATACCTGGGTGAATTGGATGTATTTAGCAGTTTGTAAATAATGACTGAGCTACATTCACCCCATCCAATAGCAACACTTGACTACAGGAGAAAGATTTTCCAAAGCGTTCCAAGACTGACTCATAGGGTCTGATTCTCTAGGGCTTTGCTACTTTTGTCAGAATTCACACCTGTGAAAAGTTTGTTTAAAATGCAGCTCTGCATTTTGTCCCCATCATACACTCATTTTATCCAGGTGTACACAGCTACCCAAGGTGAAAGATCATGGAGAATCAAGTTTGTGAAATTTCTGTGGTGCCCAGTTCCTCACTGAATTTGGTCTTATGATTTTCAAACTGGATGTCAAAGGCGATGTTTATTCTTTTGGCACTGCCTATAGATAAATGTTCATGAACAGGGGAGCAAAGAAAAAAAATCAATTTTTAGTGATCTGTGTTATAAACAGCAATTACCGTAAAGACTGTCTTAATTCTGTGTTTTTTTAATAAGATAATTAAAATAATCCATCACTTGTGGAGATTAATTCTTATGTTTAAACAATTGCAACAGTATTTTCCATCCTGTATCACTCAAGAAGATTCAATGTTGGACCAATCTTACCATTGCTCCAAAATTTAGCATTACCCAAAAGATTAGTAATCATTGCCATGGAGCTCAAAGCTCCAGAACAACTATTTTCCCTATATTAATCTCAAAATTAGGTGCCTAAATTCATAGTTATGCTCCTAAATAACTGATGTGATTTTCAGAATTGGTGAGTGCTCATTGGGTTAGATTTTCAAATAATCTCAGAACCCAACATCTCCCTTTTAGTTTCCTAACGTCTACTCTATGCTGCAGGGCTAAATCGACGGGAGATAGGCAATCTGCCTGCCGCAGAATGCGTATCCCCCATCGATTTAGTTACTCTTACTAACTGCACTATATTCACTCAGCTGTGTTGACTTTCAGGGCTCTCCAGTTGACTCAGCATTACTCTATTTGGAGGGGTGGAGTTATTGAGTTGACCGGAAAGCGCTTCTGAAATCAATTGAGCAGTTGACATCTGCAGTATATTTCAATTTCAGTATAGACAAGTCCTAAGATAGTGGGCAAATTTTCAGAAGTGCTCAGCCCCCCAGTAACTCCCATTGGAAAACACTTTTGAAA
The DNA here is from genome assembly GCA_007922175.1 of Pelusios castaneus. Taxonomy (NCBI): domain Eukaryota; kingdom Metazoa; phylum Chordata; order Testudines; family Pelomedusidae; genus Pelusios; species Pelusios castaneus. The sequence continues at coordinate 23,839,892 of ML685783.1, forward strand.
ACCTAGCCCGATTCACCGTGAGTGGGAATTTCCAAAGTACCCAAGTGACTTCGTAGCACAATTTCCATTGAGAAGCAGCATGACTTTTGTTTTCAGGTCACTTAGATGCTTTTCAAAAATCTTAATGGAAACTGCTGGGACCTCAATAGTCTTGAAAAGTAGGATATGTCTACACTTACAACGTTAAGTCGACTTAACAAATTTACTGCACTTTAAGTCGACTTTGTTAAGTCAATTTAACAGCAGAGTTAGCCATTATATTGGCTTTAAGTTGACTTAATAAAGTCAACTTAGTGTTAATCCCCATCTACACTGGCCTTAAATCAACTTAAGGAGTCAATTTAAGGCTTAAGTTGACCTAAAAGGATGTGTTATTAAGTAGACTTAAGAAAAGCCCAGTGTGGATGCAGCTTTGTTTAGGTTGACTTAAGTATTCTTAAGTCGACCCTACTTGGCAGTGTAGATGCACCCTTAGAGTATAATCAAGTCATGCCTTTACCTTCATTTGGTTAAGCTAAACTGACCTCCTTGCATCTTCAGTATAAGACATATTTCTGATCTTTTAATCATTCTCATGGCTCTTCTCCAAATCCTCTCCAATTTATCAACATCCTTCTTGAACCAGAACTGGACACAATACTCCAGCACCTTTTGCATCGGTGCCAAATACAGAGGTAAAATAACCTCTTAAATCCTACTCAAGATTCTTCTCTTTATGCATCCAAGGCTCATATCCCTCTTGAACACAGCATCACATTGATAGAGCCCACTCAGCTGATCATCTATCCTCACCCTCATTCCTGTTAACTTTACTACTCTGTCCTTAACTATCACTAGTTTTTTACCATCAAGGCCACTTTTTTTCAGTGGGACTATTTGTTGAATCGCATTCAGCATGTGGGCATTTAAAGGAGTAGAGGTTTAATTAGGAACCTAAATATGGACTTTAGATTCCTATTATTTTGAAAACTTTGGCTCAGCTTTATTACTAAACAGAGCAACACATAAACATTTGCATGTTCCATTTAACATAGGAACAGAACAGCCCAGGTGAAGAACAGTGAAATACTTGCAGCTGATTTAGAAGTTGTAATAATGCATCTTTACGCAGACTGCCCTTCTAAATTCACGGTACAGAACTATGGCTGCCTCTAAGATGAACTGAGTCTCTCACACATAGGTTATGTCTACACTGGCAAGTTAGTTCGAATTAAGGAGGTTTAATTCGAACTAACTAAAGCCATGGCTACACTAGGCTTTAGTTAGTTCGAATTAAGGGCTTCCTTAATTTGAACTAATAAGTTCGAACAGGGTATTTGAACAAAGGGGTTAATTTGAACTAACTAGTTCGAATTAACCAATGCGGCCATGTTAATTCAAACTAATTTCTTAGTTCGAATTAACCAGCCATGGAAATGAATGGGGATCGCTAATTCGAACTAAGCAAGTGCTTGCTTAGTTCGAACTAACATTCCAGTGTAGCCATGCTAGTTCGAATTAAGCTAATTCGAAATAACTAAAATTAGTTCGAATTAGTTAGTTCGAACTAACTAATTCGAACTAATTTTAGCAAGTGTGGTCATAGCCATAGATAATGGAACATATAAAGGCATTCTGTACTTTCCAGGAAAAATAACTCTCAGCTATATTTTGACATGTTCAATAGGCTGTGCTCCGTTCCTTCCTCGGAGAAAAGGGAAAGGCAGTTGCAGTCCCTATATGGTTAAAGTTCCCCTATCTGGAACCTCCAGGCACTTAGTTGCCTTGTATTGCCCCTCGTTCATTAAAGGAGTCTGAGCTTTTATCCCTAAGGTTTACCGTCAGATTACAAGAACATTTCAAAATCAATTCCCCTCTAACCAAAGGAATGGTGTGTGTAAGTGTGAGTGACTGTGGGGAATAACTAGGAAATACGCATCTTATCATAGAGATCCTTCACCAAATAATTGCAAACCTATAGAAAGATGGATATTTATCCTGCATGGAGTTTTCATTATAAGACATTTTATTAAGTATACCAGCATACATTTAATTTGAAACACTAACAGGTAGAAAATTGTGCATGTTTTTCCTGTGATTGTGACTACCAGAAATTCCACAAGAACCTTAATGGCAAATGGACTAATACATCACACTACAGAAAATGTAGGTTCCGTTAAGCCAGACTTTCAGTGAGGCAGCTACGAACAAGGACAGGAAAAAAAACTTAATTTAGCAGAGGAAATAATTGTTCTAAAATAGAGTAAACATTTAAAGCTGTGTAAATTCAGCAGAAAATTTTTTCCCACTCTCCCATCATCTTCATTTTTGCAAGAAAAGTTGGTTAAAGCAAAGCCCAACAGTTTAAAGTGACACTTCCCTCTGGATAGCTTCTTTCCACTGCCAGGAGACAGTAAAGTCTGTGTTTTTCCTGTTTACACATAGTTAGTTTTATCAGACTTCATGTGAGGTGAATAGAATTTGGTCACATGACCCACCATGTCGATATTATCTGTGGATAGCAAAGAATTTTGATCTTAGGTGACTTGGTAAATTATTCCTACTTGAAGGGATGGGATTGAATTACACTGAGGATATTTTCAGTAGATAAATATTTCTCTTTTTCATTCTGAAATGATAGAAAGACTATGTAATTTTTGTTTCATGAGATGGAGACAGAAAGCCAACACAGATTTTGGAATATAAATTATGAATTTAGATGGTATTTTGATAAAATTGATAAGCATACAGTGCCTTGTGCCTTGGGTGGGCTACAGTCCATCTTTACAAATCCTTTTCAGGGCAGATAAATTATATGGTATAATTTAAACTATTATAGATAAATGTAATGGATCAAATAGAATATTCTACATGCTGCAGTAAATAGTGATGAGAGAGGTAACTTTTTAAACACTTTCTTCTGTTCTGTGCAGAACATCTCAGAGAATAAGAGATAGTATCTTTAAAAGTAATCATAAGATGTAATGTGGAAAAACCTATTAAAATATTTATATATTTTTTTTACTGACAGTGTTTTCCACCCAGTTATTTAGAGGAATTTTATTTAGAAGATGTCAAGGAAATATTTTGAAAATCTTTAAACACAAATACTTGTTCTATTCAAATAATGACAAAATAACAACCTCTCAAAGATCTGATAGCTTCTCTGGGTTGTGAAAGTAGAAAAAAGAGCCTGTGTTCAAAACGAAACACAGAGAAGGACAACAAACAAGATCAATCAGCCACTTAGAGATTGCAGGGAAAAGGTAGTAGTATGAAAGGGACAAGGAGAAAGAATGACTTTAATGGTTGAAGAAGGTCAAATCAAGGTCAAACCTCACTCTTGTTTTGCACTGATTCCTTGGTTCCCATTGCTAACTATTTGTGAGCATTTGAACACAACCATTTGCAGTTTCACAAATGTTTGCATAAATGTTGACTGGTACAAAATTTGGACCAAAAGTTTGTTACCCATCATTTAAATATTCAGCCATCAGAGAGCTAGCAGAAATGTTACCATGTGATTCAGGCACTCAAGAAATATAATAAATAACTATTGACTGGGCTGAACCACAGATAATCATCAACGTATGGACTGAATATTATTCATCAAAACAAATCAGTGATTAGTAATAAGCAGTAGTAATTTCAGGTGTTGTCAGCAATGGACCTTCTACTGAAAACTTTGTTTAAGAGTTCTGAACCTTAAAGTTTTCACTTTAACTGACTTTCCAGGGGTCTGAAGACCAGTTTTATAGTCTATTCCCTCCTTCCCTTTGACTTCAGCTCCCTCCATCCATCTTTCCAGACTTCTTCCCAAGCACTGCTTTCAGGATATAGTTCCATTTAAAATCCTCCTTATAAAACTACACATCTAACCGCTATTCTGCACCCTGTTGTATTGATCTCAAGGCCCAAAAGACCTAAAGTTGTTATGAACTCTTTCACCCTTTAACACTGAAATTTTAAGTTTATGCACAGTGACTCTGGTTTACTTGTTTTTTTGGCAGACATGCCAAAGCATTCATTCTAAAGTTGGAACTTGATTGATCAGAACACAATAGAGAACAAGAAATCAAAACCAAGCCAAAAAACTTTGAAACTTAGTAATTGTGCAAAACTAACTATTCGAATCTGCTAAAGTTTCTCTCCTTTTGGAGGCAAAATATCAGTTCCTCTTATTTTCACCCAATAACTTTTTGTTGAAAGAAGGGAAAGGGTTAATTTTACTCTGTCTGATGTGCAAGGAATATTCACTTCTCCTGTTTTCAAGGGACAGACACAAGGCGGAAACTAGAGAAAGTGGGGGAAATGCAATTGGTTTGATGGTTTGACATTCTTTGCGTACCAGGCAGCTGATCAATCACAAATTCATGCTTTAGGTTGGCAGTTTGGTTTGGATCCTGGCTCACATTCCAGATGTCATCTGGTTAGATCCTTAGACAGGGCAGGGCTGAATGGGCTTTCTTATCTTATTGTGCTGATGCTGACTCATCCAATAGAAAGCTGAGAGAGTGAGAGAGGGGATAGGAGGAAGAATAGTGGAGCAGAAAGCAACACAAAAAATGAAGGGAAACGGAACAAAATCTTAGATCTGTCTGACTGGAGCCACTGAGGTGCTGTCAGTTAGATATTCCCACTAGTGGACTGAGGACTAGATGTCATGATGATATCAAAACTTGCAGAACTCTCAGATGAAAAACAAAGTTTCTTAAACAGAGCAAGACCTGACAGTCTTCCTCTGGGCCAAAAATCCTTTGGTCTGGTCTTCTCCTTCAGTTTTGGGATCAGAGAAGATGAGATGAGCTGGACTGAGGCAGGATGAGCTGCGATGCCGTGATGATTATTTCAAGTCTCTTTTTAAGGACTTCAAAATGGCAGGGGAATTGGATGACAGAGGTCATACCTCATTATTTCATTCATTGTTCCATCTGGCCACACTTGGCATAGGAAACTTTGTTCCCACATTTCGCTTGAGTCTTACATCAACACAAGCCCTGAGCTATTTCAATAGGCTTTTTTGTTCGGACAAATTCAGTCTCTCTCTCTGGTTTTCTTGTACCTGCTTATAATATTTACTATTGAAAATAATTTGACCTATATCTCATGGTTAATTGCCAGGCGAGCAAAAGTTATAGACCCAATTGTCTCAACAACCCCCAGCCTCCTCTTGCATACAGGAGGGAAGTGAATGGCATCATCAGCTTACAGTAAAGAAAGAACAAAGGAAAAGATGAAATAAAATAAAGAAACGGGCTAAACAACCTGGCATAATCATTTCTGTTCACTGGGATGCTGCTTTACAGCAGTTCTATCATCTACCAAAGCTGAATGCAGTTATAATTCAGTTGTGTTCCCAGTCTCACTCACATTATTTCAAGATGACATTTCTAAATGGTAGCCATTTTTTCCTGTTTCTCATTAGTCTCTAGATTCAGTGGAAGTGTAGAATTTTGGAAAGTGCTGTAGTATAGAGATTTCACTGTCTATGGAGTCTATCTGACATAGACACCCAGAAAGCAACAGCCGCCATGAATTACCTTTTTTCTATTTTTAGCTAGTCATATAACCCATGCTGTAGTTGACAGAGATTCATATGCATTCCTCCTTTTCCTGTGTAATCCATGTCTGAGATAATATTTCAGCTGTTTAACTGTCTTACTGAGAATATTGTACTAACACGATACCAAGTTACACCTTTAGTGTATTTGGCAACTAGATGTTATGATGGTTGGAACATTACAAATTCAGAGATGGGAACAGATGACTGGATGGATGGGGAGAGAATCAAGGAGAGACTGGTATTTGAGTATTCATCTTGCAGATGGTTGCTTCTGTGTCTTTCTTATTTATTAGTCCCTTTTTGTCTTTCCAGCCTAATATCCTATGGTATCTTTTCAGCTCTCTCAGTGCAGGGCAGATTGCTTCTTCCCCAAAAGCCAAAGACATTTAAGAAATACATTTAAAGTTTCAAAACATCAGTACATCAGTGAGATTAGAGAAATAAAACAAAGGAACTGAGAGGATTTAGGAATATCTTGAAGTAATAACAGAATTGGATTTATCTTAGAACTCAGTCACACGTCTGGACAAAACCAGTAAGGATAATCAACCTGGACCACAAATATTCGGAAGAGGGAAAGATTCTGAAAGCAATAATATCGCAATAAATGCTTGGTGGTGAGTTGGATTCTTTTTAGGTCATTCAAGCAAATGTACTGTATCTAGGAGTAATGGAATGAAACTGAACAAAAGAAAATATCAGGGAACATTTCCTATCAAGACTATAAACAAAGAAATAACCTTTAAGGATGCCAAGACATTTAAAAGTAGAGAGGGAAAGAATCATCTGGGTGATGGCCAAAATAAATTAATAATTTCTCCCCATCTTCCATTTCTATTAATTTACTTTTACAGGAGTTTAAGTTTTAATTTAAGAGGAAAAACTTAAAATGAGTATTATTAAAATAGACTTGAAATTAGATGCATGTTTCTAACCATGCGAGGAGTGAAGTTCTGTTACAGCCTTCAAGGGGAGCTCTGGGGGCAAAAAAAATAGCTGGCTTCAAAACCGAGCTTGATAAATTTATGGAAGGGTGGTATGATGGGACAGCCTAGTTGGCAATTGACTGATTTTGACTACTGGTGGTAGATATTCCAATGGCCTAGGATTGGACGTTTGATGGAGTGGGTTCTGAGTTATTACAAAGGATTCTTTCTTGGGTGTCTGGCTAGTGAATCTTGCCCACATGCTCAGGATTTAACTTATTGCCATATTTGGGGTTGGGAAGGAATTTTCCCCCAGGATACATTGGCAAAGACTCTGAGGGTTTTTCACCTTCTTCTGTACTGTGGGGCATGGCTCACTTCCTGGTGGATCCTCTGTACCTTAAAGTCTTTAAACCATGATTTGAGGATTTTAATAACTCAATCATAGCTTAGAGGTTTATTAGAGGAGTGGGTTAGTGGGGTTTTGTGGCCTGCATTGTTCAGGAAATCAGACTAGATGATCATATTGGTCTCTTCTGATCCTAGAGTTTACGAGCCTATCTAGGTTGTTATTTTTAGTAATAATCTCTGCTTTATTTAATTTTTAATTTGAATTTAAGATGCACAGATTAACCACTCAAAGATATTCAAATATTTTTAACAGGAATGCATTTAGAGGAATTTTTGGTTAATGAAATAAGAGTTGTGTAAGAAATCTGGAATATGGAACATACAAAAGATTACGGACCACCGTATGGGTGCGGTATATCAGCTGATATAATGGAAAGATAAATGAGGTGAAAAGACTCACTGATGTAGAAAAAGTTACTTCTGGGAAAAAAAAATATGTTCAGTCTGTGATGACTTCCATGAAGTACTGTCATTTAACAATGTCATTTTTAAACAATCCTAGCAGTTCACTGATGAGTATCCCAGATGTTCAAATAATGAGGTGCTATTTTATTTTAAAATTAAGAAGTGTTGGAGCAAACTTTTTTCCCCTCCCAGATATTGATGGATTTTTTAAAAAATCTTTTCAAGGGCACATGTTGACTGCTTCAGGAAAAAAAAAAAAGGCAAGTAGTCAAACATAAGAAAAGGTTTGATGCATTATTTTTTCTAGATTGTTTTATAGTTTGAGTCATGCAAGTTTATCCTCTGCTGTAGAAAATTGCTTCCGAAATTGCTCCCAGCAGTTAGCTCAGAAAATCATGTTTCCAGATTTGTTCGTATACTAATACGCTTGTTCACATCTGCTCACTTTAAATGGACACTAACAAGTTGTTTAGCCTCAGATTTTAACCTATCTCTTAAAATAAGCTTGGGGGGTAGTGGTTTTCTGGAGTCTAAGGGACAATTTCTACAAGTGTATATAAGTGAAAAATCCACTTTTTTTTACCTTCATGTGAAAGGTTTGGTTTGAGTTTTGTGTGAGGTTTAAGTCAGTTCTCATTTTCCTCAAACCATTTTTGTCCTTTCCAGTTGAAATGTATTAATTTTAGTGGATTTAGGATTAGATCAGAGGGCAAGCATTTTCAAACATGGATGTCCACCAATATCCCTTCAATCTTAATTTAATGAGGTGTAATAAATATCCTCAACGTCACAGCTATAAACCATCCAAGTTCCCCGTTAAACTCAGTAGGGTCTATGACTGTTGAATTTGGCTACCTAATTTTAGGCACCCAGATTTGAAAAGTTTTCCTTGAATGCCTAATTTTTAAAAATAGCTGAAACAAGAAGCAGCTATATATTAGATTAACTTTTCGAGTGATGTCTCATTGTTGAGAGAAAAAGGGTTATTCCCAACAGTCTGACAATGTATTTGATGAATCAGTAGTAGGAACCATACATACTACAGACAGAGAATGAGAAAAGAATGTTTAAATGAGAAATGCCATCAGCACAGCAAGATAAATGATGAAATAATGAGTGAGTGAAGTCTCTCCTCAGTCCTGAAAAAGTGTAAAAATAATTTCCTTGGCACAGAATGCATTCTTTTAATACATCAAATGCTTTTAAAAAAATGTAATTTTCTACTACCAGTTTTGCATGTTGTCACACAGTTGACTTTGTTTTGATTTCTGTTGTCTGTTTCTGCACGGTGATCCTACTAGTGCAAGCAGAAAAGCAGGCTCATTGGATTAAAACACCACAAAAGCAGGCTCATTGGATTAAAACACCACAAATCTGTTTTCATTTTGTTGGCCCAATGAGGGGAGGGGTCACCTGCATTTGTAAGATGCAAATCGTATCATTAATCTATCACTCACTGCTCATGGAGCAGCATTCTAATAAGCCTTGGAACAATGCACTAGTCCAATTAGGTGAGGTAGGACAAATGAGTTTGGATTAAATCAGACCCAGCAAAAAGCAGATTTGAGACTATTGTTTAAACTACTTTTCTTAAACTTAATCCACACAAAATGGATGAAGCTCCACAATTAAATAGAAAGAGGGACACACACACATACACACGCGCGCGCGCGCCTTTTAAGTATAACAATATCTCCAAAATGTAAACCACATCTATTAGTATCGAGTAAGCCTGAAACATTCTCGTCTCCCTCTAGACCCTTGTTAATGTTTCTCCTTCTGGTTCTTCTCATACAGATGTTAAGTATATATGAAATTGTTCTTACTAGATAATATCTTAAATCCATGAGGTGTAGTGAGTGCTTTGAGTAAAATACAGGTATTGTGAAAATAAACAGACTGGCATTCATTCATTCACTTTCTTCACTCACTTAACTGGAATATAATTATGATGGTAAATTCTTAGAAGCAGATTGTGAATACTTTACATGCATCAGTGAACAATTACTTACAGGGGTAGTTCTGGCTTGACTTTAGCGGGGCTACTTATGAGGAGAGACTGAAGGAACTAGGCTTATTTAGTCTATGGAAGAGAAGACTTGGAAGAAGGAGAAGAAGACTTGGAAGAAGACTTGGAGAAGGAGATTTGATAGCAACCTTCAACCACTTGAAGGGGTGCTACAAAGAGGAGGGAGCTAGGCTGTTCTCGATTGTAACAGAGGACTGAACAAGGAGCAATGGTTTCAAATTATAGCTGGGGAGGTCAAGGTTGGATATTAGGAAAAACTTTCTCACTAGGAGGGTGGTGAAGCATTGGAATGGGCTACCTAGGGAGGTGGTAGAATCTCCATCTTTGGAGATTTTTAAGGCCTGGTTAGACAAAACCTTGGCTGGGGTGATTTAGTGGGAGTGGTCCTGCTTTTTAGCAGGGGGTTGGACTAGATGACTTCGTGAGGTCCCTTCCAACCCTATTATTCTATGATTCTATGATACTCTTGTGACAAACTGCTCACCAATGTTAGGTCGAAATTCAGAATCTAAACCTTTGGTGCAATAATAATAAGAGTGCTTTGCACTTCTATCACATATTGCATCCAAAGATCTTACTGGATTTTACACATAATATAGTTATGCCTCATCTAGCACACTCCTGAGGGAGGTGTTCCAATTTTGCAGTTGGAAAAATTGAGGCACAGAGAGACTGTGACTTGTCTATGGACACACAGGGCCTGATTCAAAGCTCACTGAAGTCAATGGGAGTTTTTCCAGTGACTTTAATGAGCTTTGGATTACATCCAAAATGAGTCGGCCAAATAGTTGAGAATGAAGCCCTGTTCTGACTCCTGGTCCCTGGTTTAGATATGGCCATCTAACATCTTGACAGACAAAAGGAAATACAATGACACAGTCAGTCAGTGGTGCCTGAGAGTAGCCTGGGAGAAGAGCCCAATAGATGGGCAGCAGACCTTCCCACAGTGCTATAGGTCCAGCACACTCTACTTCCTGTCTCACTTACTGGCCACAACCTGGGCTTTCTGATGACTCTGTGATGACTGCACCAGCCTTGATACAGCTTCTCCAGACCCAGCTATTGTGGGTAGTGCTCTACCAGTTGTCTGTAGGAATGTTGAATTACTTGAGGCCCTACTAAACCTTGTGGCTGTATCGGAGCTTTGGCCTTCCTCTCTATTGTATAGTTGGAGCACAACCATCAGCAGATGATCTCGAGCCATGGGCTCCATGGTCCCAGACAGCAAAGCCTGCAAGCATCCAAAGTAGTCTGGATAGACTGTTGGCCGGTTCTCTCAAGGATCTCATTATTAGTGATCCAATGGTCCCAAGTCACTCCAAGGATTTTTTTTTGACACTCAGTGAAGTTGGAGCTGTTCAGTCTCCAAACAAAATTAGTTTTACAACAGAATGCTGTTATAAGGCAGTATAGAAATATATGTTCATTGTCTAAAGACCCTTTTTCTTGTCCTGTAACTAAATAATAATAATAATAATAATTAATAAATGAAGTACTGCAGAATTCTTGGTTGTAATTTAGAATAAGCCCTTGAGTGACCTTTTACCATTCCAGACTAGCTGAGTTATTTATTTTATTAAGCCATCATTGCTTGCACGTATTTCACATGAAAATTTTTTTTATTGTGCATACCTATCTTAACCTTATGACAGCCTATATCATGAGATTTACATTGGCTGGCAAATATAATTAATGTATGTTTTGAAATGTGTCAAGATACATATTTGTGTGAGAGATTACAGTGGACCTTTCAGAGCTATTATGGTCTACCCATACATCCTGATAAAAGTATGGAGGCTAGACATGAGACAATATTTGTCGCTTGCTTATAGTAAAGCAGATTTAAAAAAAAAAAAAAAAAAAAAAAAAAGCTCAGTACTTATAAAATATATATACATGCTTAAATGATTGTTTAGAACTATTAAAATAGATGAGACTTGTTCTTCAGTGCATGGAAGGGTTACTGATTTTTTTGTTAGGTTTTGATTAAGGAAGGCACTTAGCTTTTAGTTTAACAAGTTTAACTTTAAGTTAAAGTGAAGACAGTGGATCTTATACATGTGCTTTTAAATTATTTCCTGAACAGAGTCCAGAGAGAGAGCCATTTTAATCTAGTTCACCAAAACAAGCAAGAGTCTTGTTGCACTTTTAAAGACCAACAATTTTATTTATCGCATGAGCTTTTGTGGGCAAATCCCACTTTGATAGACACTGAAATAGAAAACCATTTTCAATGTTAGTGTCTGATGAAGTAGGATTCGCCCACAAAATCTCATGCAATAAATAAAATTGTTAGTCTTTAAAAGTGCTACAGGACTCCTTGATCTGGGGCCTTGAAAAATAGCAAAATACGAGTTGGATTGCAATTTCTCAGTCAAAATTGGGTTTTGCTTTTATCTAGAATTGATTTAATGATAGTAAGTTATTTTGTAACCATACTGATAGGGTACAAAATGAGGAAATTTTGAGGAATTTCCTGGTATTTAATCATATATACAGAAATCTCACTTTATTTTAATATTCAAACTGTTTAACTATAACACTTGGTGCTCAAGTGTTTTTAGACTTCCTGCTGCATTGCAGAGGAATCATTTTGACGTACCCCAATATTTGAGACTAGAAATTATTTGCTTGTCAGTTTGAGAATGCATTTCTCTAGTCAGAATATTCTTTCAACCATAGTAAAACAGGAGGATTAGATTAATCTGTTAGAAATGTGAGAGTGGTTTCAAGGTAAGAGAAGAACATATTGCCAATGTCAACAAACCCGTCAGTCAATTATAATGGAATCCCAAATCCCAGATACCAATTTAGAGATGGAGTCATCTGGCTCTGCAGAGCTTCATGCACTTGACTCAAATAACTGTAAAGGGAAATATACACACAAATCCTTACACATTGAAAGAAGAAATATACTCTATGGAGTAGGGATTGGTGAGATTACATAAAGTAAAGTATAGAAAATATATGCATGCACCAATTTCTGGCCATCTTCCAGATTTGTGAAAGAGGACCTCAATAAAGAAATGAAATATAAATTGTACATTGTACTCTGAATAAATCTTCCATTGAATGAAGATATCTTCACATAAAGAATAGGTGCAAGTCTGTGTCTGTGTCCTTACTAGGAAAAAAATGAAGGCATGTTCTTAACTCCATTTAGCCAACTGCTCGTAAAAATCTAGTGAACCCAAGGCAGTTTGTAGTTTTCTCACAAGATTTCAGGTCCAGTTCAAGACAGTAGAAGAACCTGCTCTTTAACTTGACCTGCTAACTCATTCACAATATGCTATAGCCTTGTCTTCACTAAAATTTTACCTAGAATTAGTAATGAACACAGCTTTTTTTTCTAACTGAAGAGAAGGCTTATGCTACAAATTATCAATGAAAGAAATGCATCAGAATTCATTCAACAGAATTTGAATAGATTGCCTTCAATTTATAGCAGTCTATTAATTACATAGCATGACTTTTAGGCTACAGCCTCAGCTGATATGTGTACTAACATTCAGGACGATAGAGTTTTCACACCACAAACTCACCAATGACAATGGCAATTTGTCAGAGTAGTGGGAATGAAACTTTCTGGATCTAGCTCACAGTTTTTGGAATTTCTGAGTGGTGTATGTGTGCACACAGTGTATGATAGTTTTTCTTGTCTCCAGAGTACCATCTGTACACCATATTCGTTAACTAAACGTCTTTACAAGCTACTGTACATCACTCATTTTAGACATAAATGTTCTTCTGTCCCAGGCAACCCTGCTGTGTTTTTACTGTTTCTCTGTGTTAATGATTGATATTAGAAATGTTGATTCATGAAAATGAAGCGATAGAAAATGGTGTGTTATGCGGCAGCTAACTCACTATAAACATTTTCAATCTTCTCCTGCTGCTGCCTGCTACCGCATCCTTTATTTATGGTTTTGTTACAAATACTAAAAGCAGGTTGAGGAGAGGCTATATACAGCTGTAAATTCTCATATGGATAGTAGTGGGGCACAAATAAACTCTCTCCTTCACAAAGATATAATAAGATTTATTTAACTGCATAGAAAGAGATCTGTGTAAAACATCAAGTTTGCTACCTGGGTTTATTTTGACTTGGGTAGATGGTTTCCTACTAACTTTACTCCATACAACAAGAAAGCAAGCAAAACTCATTTGAGACAACTCTAGGCACAGGAAGTAATAACAGTTTAGAAAACCTAGCATGCCATGTTGGGACATCATCATTTTATCATTTGAAAAAGAAGTCTGAGAATTGGGAATGCCATAAATATATGTTACGAGCTGTAATTATTGGGAGGTGAATGTCATATTAAGTTCCAAAGGGGGAGCCGTGTTAGTCTAGTTCAGCAAAACAAACAAGGAGTCTGGAGGCAATTTTAAAGTCTTTAAAAGTGCCACCAGACTCCTTGTTTGTTTTATTTTGTTAATATGTGGTGTCGTTTTTAAGTATTATGATGCATCTAGTCAATAATAAAAATAATTCTTTTCATTTACAATACAGCTAAATTCCAGAAAGTCACTCTGCCAAAATGGCAATTTGGTCCTTCCATATTTGTTGTTTTCCAGTGACTTCAGATTAAATCTCCCTAATTAACAAATGGTTTTCATATTAGCTGGCATTTTGTGTTCTAAGAGTTAAGCTGGGTTCTTTTCAGCTTGTACATCAGCAGCTGTGCTAAAGATTTTGTAGGTCAAATTCTACTCCCAGTTATTAGGCCTTTTTTCCAATTATTCAATGAGGCTGTAACTAGAGGTAGTATGAGGCCTGTAATTGGACCTTCATTAACTTTGGACCTTAGACTCCACTAAAAGGGCATGAATCAGAAATGCATCCAACACACTTTCCTGTTGCTGTGTTGGGATGTACCATGCCAAGAAGAGTAAAAATAATTTTTGTCATTTTCATGAAGCAGATACTAGGATAAACAAAGCAGATTTGTTGAGTAAGAAAATGTGTTTTTTATCTACTTTGGGAGTAGATATGTACTTAATCGTCTTTATTTTGCTTTGATTTTGCAGTGATGAATAATATGAAATGTAACTAACATGCACAATGATGGATAAATCGTCCGTGATTTCAGTAACATTTGGTTAGGAGGAGATTGCTTTCAAAGTAGGACCCGATAACTTCCTTTGCAAGTCCAAAGCCATTTACAAATGCACGTTGTTAACTAGCTCCACCTAGGGGAGATTTTCCATAACACATCAGTCCACATACTATTTAATATTACTTAGTGCTTACTTAGAAAGTCCTATATAATCAGACTTTGATCTCCTTGACTATGTCTACACTGGCAATTTAAGTCGACTTAATTTGACTTAAGATGGCTTAAGTCGACTTAAATTAAGCCACGTCCACACTAGGCTTTCATTATGTTGACTTAAGAAATTCCGTAAGTCGACTTAATGAAAGCTTAAGTCGACTTTGTTACTGCCACTCATTAAGTCGACTTAACCCCTAAGTCGATTTAAAGATGCTGTGGACATGGAGTAACCCTTACGTCAACTTTATTAAGTCGACTTAAGGGTGGTTAAGTTGACTTAACAAAGAGGACTAAGTCGACTTAAAGCTAAGTCAACTTAGTCCACTTTGTTAAGTCGACTTAACAAAGTCATCTTAACTTTTCTAGTGTAGACATAGTCTTTTACACCAGAGTAAATCTAGAGTAAACTTGTTAACATCAGTGGAATTACGGCAGGTTTCCACTAGTGTAACGAAACCCAAGAAATATTCTAATTTATATGATTAAAATTACAGTTTCTTGTTTGAGCCCTAATTTGAAAATTGCACTTACTTGTTTGATCCCTAATTTGAATAATGTCCTTAGTGAATTTCTGATTATAATTAGATAATTAATTAACTATTTCCTTTTTAAAATATATATATATTTTTGGATTAAAGTTCTGATTTCCAAAAGCACCTCTACAGTTTAGCTCTTGAAAATAAGTGCAGCCGTGTTTTATTAGCACTTCCGTGGACTATCTGATCTGCACGGCGTGTCAGGTATTTAAATGTCTTTGCATACTATCAAATGTGGGTGCAAACTATCTGGCTGCTTCTGCAAATCAAAACTTTAAATCTGTAAGAACATCAACTTTTATGCAGCCATTTTAATACAAGAACTAAATATAGAATATTGCACAATGTACTCTAATAAACAGCAAGTTTTGTGAAAAGATAAATGTGCTAAAGTATGCAATGTATTCTGTGGGTTGGTTTTTTTTTTTTTTTTTTTTTACCCTTCATATGTTATATAGAAATACTGTATCTTCAGCTGAAAAGATTCTCTGGATCTTTATTTCAGCAACTGTTGCTACTCAAAAGCAGCTAACAGTTAGCTGCTTATCTGATGTTTATAATACCAACTTTACCCACCGTTGACTTTCGAAAGTAGTTATAGTGGAACTCAGAGGATGGTTCATTTTCTTAGCTCTGAGAAGCATGTACTTCATTATGGATGGGTGCTGCTAATCCAAATTAAAATTATTTGTAGGCATTTCTGAAATAAGTTGATTTTTGTCCAGAGATACCATTTCTTATTTGCCAGCCCTATGTAGAGAAAGACTGTAATTTCAATGAGCATAAATATCCTCTCCTCATGAAAATTAAGTGGATCAGTGATATTTGTTTCTGTCTGAATACATTTGAAAGAAAATTTTGTCCCACAAGGTAAGGACAGGTCCAAATGTAATGTAATTATGAACCCCCTACCAAGTCAACCCACATTGATGAAACTTCTTATCTTCATACATGAGAAGAGCATAGCGGCAGAGCACTCCATAACTGAATTGTGATGTCATTTTTAAATCTCAGAAGTAGGTAGTTGACAGACAATGGAGCTTGCACCAGTTAGGATGACTAGATAGCAAGTGTGAAAAATTGGGACATTTATTTTTTGAAGGTGGAAGTGGAGGGTATAGTTGCCTATATAAGATAGCCCTTAATATTGGGACAGGCCTGGTAATATCAGGACATCTTGTGATCTTAACACCAGTTTACAACAATGTCTTGGGGCCACAGTCCTTGAGTTATTGCATAAGGAATACCCACTCAGAATTAGCATAATTGGCTACAATCCAGAAAGAAAGACCTGTAGTGTTTTGTGAGTCTTATGGAGAAAATTAGTTCTACATCTGAGTAGCTGACAGGATAAATGTTGAATTTTATATTTCCAAACAGTGGTCCTAAAGAAGTATAAATTCTGAATGGCAGGACACTCAGGGGTGGAGTATTCACAGTGCTACCTACTCCTGCTACAAAAAGAATGTTGTATCTATCTGCTTTCCTCATTTTTATCTGCCAGGGCCCAGTTACGCCTCCAAGCCAGGTGACATGCCTCTTTGGAACAATGGAGCACTCCCATGTGTGTTGGTTAGTAGCCTTCCTAGAGTTCAAAGGTAGCAGGAATTCATATCCTGTGTTGCTCCTGAGCTATGGAAGCAGAAGCTGTCTGTGCCCTCTGTCCCCCATTAAAGCACTCATGGACAACAGACTAAATTTTTGCCTGAGATAGGATCATCATCTGGGAGAGTGGAATTTGTGGGTTTAAGTTCATTACTTCCCCAGGTAGTGGGTGTGAATGTGCTGCAGCTGGATTTCACTACCTAAGGAAATCATCCTCTGATTATCAGGGAAGCAAGCCAGCATCACCCCAATCACCTTCTTGTAACGCTCTGTGATCAAATTTGATTAAAAATTGTCCTCCTGATTTAGAAACTCTCTAGGGACTCGATCAACCTCTGTAACCTCACATCTATCTCTTCCTCCCACCTCTCTCTCCACTCAACCACCTCTCTGCCCTCTTCCTGTGATTCTGCATTGGTAGTCATTCTTTCACTTGCCCTATCCAATATAGGGTTTTGAACTTTCTGCATCACTCTGTCACTTGCCAAGTTTTCACCTCCCTTTAACCTACCTTTCAAGTTGGCTTATGGTTATGTCTCTCTGGGTATGTCTACACTTGTAAAGTTAAGTCGACTTAATAGAGTGGCTACACTTTAAGTCAACTTAAGTCCGCCTTGTTAAGTCATCTTAACAGTAGACATAGCCGTCCACACTGTCTTTAAGTCGACTTAATGAGATAGACTTAGCTCTATTCCCTGTCCACACTGGCTTTACGTCGACTTAAGAAGTTGACTTAAGGCTTTAGTCGACTTTCAGAGGTGGTGTTATTAAGTCGACTTAAGGAAGTGCTTAAGTTGACTTAATAAAAGCCCAGTGTGAACGTGGCTTTGTGTAGGTCGACTTAAGTGTCCTTAAGTTGACCTAAGTTGCTAGTGTAGACGTGCCCTCTGTGTGTTCTTTTTGTGATGCTCTCTATCAGACACTGAAAATAAAACTTGTATTGTCTTGAACCATACCTAGCAGATTACTCTTCTTGTTCACTTCCAGTCCTTTCTTGCAAGGATCCATTAACAAAGAAACTAATAGGGAGGAAGGGACAAAAAGAGTAGCTCAGTAAAATTATTGTATTATTTTCAGCATCTATATGTAACATAGATATCTATCTGTATTTGTACCTGGACTCTGGCTGCTGTATTGTTTTTGGTTTGTCAATCGATTCTGATCTTGGTTCTGACCTTGGTCTATCTCCAGATCTTGATTCCAGAGCTACCCTAGGCCCAATCCCAACTCTACATCCAGCTTCAACCTCTACTCAAACCACTAGGCCTGCCTTTCAGGATGCAGCACTTGAATCTATCTATCTATATCTGCCTACTACTATCATCCTAATATCTTTGACTACTTTTATACAAGGATTTCCAAAGAGATTTACCAGTATTAATTAAGCCTCACTGCTCTTTTGTCAGATAGGTAAATATTTATTTACACCCCGTTACAGATGGGTAAATAGTAGTTTGAACTCATAACTTAATTAAAAATAATTATTAAAATAACAAGAAAAATTGAAAAAACGTAACTAAGTATGTATGACAAGTTCCAAAGGGGTAGGCGTGTTAGTCTAGTTCAGCAAAACAAACAAGGAATCCTGTGGCACCTTTAAAGACTAACAGATGTATTTATCGCATGAGCTTTCATGGGAGAAAATCTCACTTCGTCAGACACTTCTATTTAACATTTTATATTAGCCTTGAAGTCATTATATGTGTATGTTTAGATTTTCTTTTTAATGCACTGCAGATGTTTAATGGTCTAATTAACATGAATAGAAATCAGTGATCTCTATGTTTACTTCTGCTGTTGAATTTAGCTTTTAAGCAATGTAAACACCCAACAGGAATGAAAAAGCTAGCTACCACAGGGAACATTTTTCACTTCTCTATTTGACAATGTAAACTGCAACTGCAAAATCTTGGCCACCATTTTGAAAATGTGCCTCTGTTCTTATAACTCACCATGCACCCAGCAGAGCTATCAGCTGAAAACTGGGGTTGGAACTCTGTCCTAAGAAAAAACTCACTTGTGAGATTTCAGACAGTTCATGTTTTTAGCAGAGTCAGAAATCCACGCGAACAGTTATGCAGGTTGAGTCGAGGAAATATGGAGGGATGAAACACCACCACCACTAAGGAAACCTCCTCTGAACAGATAGCTAAGATGTAGATCCCTTTTTTTAATTTATCAAATCAGGCTGACTATTTTAAAACAGAGATAACAATAAACGTCATTTGAATTTCCAGGCTCAAAGAACCAGGAGTTGCCAATACTTTACATTCAGGTTAGGAATTATAATAAATATTAATCCAATATATAATAGACAACACTCTGCTATAAACCTGGATTAAGTTGCCTACTTTAACAGATTATTACGTTGCTATAAAAGGAATGTAATACATTTTGGTTTGTGCTGTATAATGCATTTAAGTTTAGGCAAACCTACATATTTTATAGACTTCATTTATAAATAAAAAGTGAAAAGTCTGAATACATGTCTATGTCACAAATATTTATTTGTCATTTCAACTACTGTTTAGTTGCAACATTTGGAAGCTTCTCTGTCTGATCCCATGAGATGCCCCATAAAAGAGTTTTGCCGCTGGGTACAATATCTATATGCAACACAGCTGTTATACTCAGCAGCATGATAGATTCAGCTTTTATGAACATAATGAAATGGAATTTTTAAATGCAGTAAAAACAGACATAAGATGGCACATCAAACGGAATAGTCTTTCTGTGTTCATCCTTTCAGGAACACTATATACTTCTGTCACTTTCAGAAATGAGAACAGCTCTAGAGATTCTACATCCAACATTTCAAACTCCAAAACAAGGGCTGCTCTGCTATGCACAAATCAGATCAGGCTGAATTGTATATTAATCAAGATCCCTTTACCAATGCCTGCCACACGACAGAGCAACTATAACATTTTCTTTCTCACGTAGAAAGCACTGTCATAATTGGTTTGTGTTAGGTGTTAGAAACATCTTGTGACTGAATGACCTGTAACTAATAGGAGGTAATGCACAAATGAAATGAAGCTGTTTGCTTTCCAAGCACCGTATAAATGGGTTCCATCTGTCATTTTATTGACTAAAGGTGTGATTTTATGTTGGAGGCGTGTGGGTTATATGGAGAGAGATTTAAGGTTGTTTAATGGAATATGGTGTTTTCCACTAACTGTGATTATAATAAATTTGTAAAAACAACATAAGTTTCATTAGAACGAGGTGTTTGACTTATATTTTGTTGTGCTGGTGTGCTCGTTTTGATCTCAGAATAGGAAAGAGACAAGGTGGATGGTGGGTCCATCCATTGTGTCTCTCTGATCCTTAGTACAGTTCTTCTTACGTTTCCATAAACAATTCTCCTGGAGGGGAGGCAGCAAAAAGTCTATTGAAGTAAATGGAATAATTGTCTTCAGTCGTACATGCAAAATACAGCTGATTAATAAAGAGCATGCTGTTTCAGATTCTGATGTCTCTAACAACATTACTCTGCCTCTCCAGAGCTGCTAGTCAGCATAATTCTTCACTGACCTTTTCCCTGTTTTTCTTTTTTTCTCCACCTGCCGGAACCCCCAGTTCATCTTCATACTCACACCTGTTTGTGGGCAATTTTCAAAGACCATCTGGCCCTGGGGCCATCAGTCACTCCCATCTCCTATTCAGATCCTTTTGCTGGATTCGGTTTGCCTTCCACATTAAATGGAAGATTTTGTTCTTAGCCTGCAAGGCCCCATGTAAATTGGTGCATTGGATACCTCTCTTCTTTTGACCCTGGCCACTTATGATACAGTCAATGCTTGCGGGCTCCTTGTTAAGGTAATAATGATAACAAAGGACCACCAGTCTATGACACTAATACAGACCATGCTAGAGAACAGAAGATTTATGAACTTTTGTGGCAAGTGCAGCTAATGCAACAACAGCAGAAAGGCCTCCCACAAGACAGTACTTAAGAACTTATATTATTCCCTATCTGCACATATCTCTTTAGGAGATCCTGGAGTTGAACTCAAGCTACTAACCTCAAGTTAAAAGCCTAATTGTCATGTCTTCACTACTATTATAACATGGGTTAGCTAATCTGAATTAAGAACACACCTATTTTGTAATGTAGGTACACTCTTAAGAGAGGTAAAACAAACAAGGAGTCTAGTGGCATTTTTAAAGACTAACAAATTTATTTATCGCATGAGCTTTTGTGAGAGAAAATCCCACTTCACGAGACACTTGAAGATGGCCCATTTTCAAGGAAGTGGGATTTTCTCCCACAAAAGCTCATGCGATAAATAAATTTGTTAGTCTTTAAAAGTGCCACTAGACTCCTTGTTTGTTTTGCTGAACTAGATTAACATGGCCACCCTGCTCGAACTTATTTTAAGAGAGGTAGGCATCCAACTGCCATTGAAATAGTCCCATCCCTCATTCTCTCTGCCTCACCCACTTAAAATACAAGGTAAAAGGAAACTCTTGACAAAAAACTTGGGAATTAACAAGATGCAGGGTAAAATTTATCACTCAATTATCTAGCTCTTCTTGCTTCCCATCTGGCTTTCTTTTTCTATTTAAGTCATAATTCTTAGAGGCAGGGACTTTGTCTTTATCTCTGTCAGTGAAAGGTATAGCACACAGTTAATACTTTGCAAATACTAATAACGAGATTAATCTTTTTTCTCACTCCCATCTTCCCAGCTCAGTGTGGGACGTCCCTTGGCTTTTTTTTTCTTTTGGTTGAGTAAATCTCATATGAATTCAGATCTCATTTCATATGACAATGTAACTAGTCAGATAAAGTCAGTTCTGCCATAGAGGAAACTGGGACATTAGCCTGCTTATAAAAAAAATGAATAAAACAAGAGTAAAAATACATTTTCGTTCATCCTAAATCTATGCGATATTCACAGTTGTTCAGTGGAGTTTTCAGTCCAGACAAAGGATCAGTGCAGGGACCGAACTCCACTATATTATAGTCAGATGCACATTTTTGTAGGGGCTCCAAAGCAACATGAGCAAGAGGATTTCATTCACCAGCCCCATAAACCCAAATGATTCGAAAAAGATGTTTGGGATGTGTTAAGGATGAGGCCAAAGTGGCTGCTTATGACCATTGTGCCATTGGGCAGCTAAAGAAATCTGCAAAAGAGGCTGTGATCCAGTGTTCACCATACACGAGGCTGGAAAAGGTTAAGGTGGCTAGCTGGGACAATTAACAATCTAGGCTATACCTGGAAGAGAAGCCACAGAGCAAGGACTAATCAGAAATGAAGCTCATCTGGACAGGAACAGTACGGGCTTGTATAAACCCCAGAAGAAAAGCAGGCAGATGGGGCTGCAGAGTGAGGCTGTAGTCACTCTGAGGTTGAGGGGAGACGAGGTAGGAAGTGGCCAAGACATACAGCACTAAAGTTGAAGACCTTGACTGCTTGTTGTAGGGTCCTGGGCTGGAACTCAGTGTATATGGGGGCCCTGGGCTCCCCTACCAGCCCTTGGGAATGTGGCACCATTAAGAAGCAATGAAAGGGAAGATTGCCTGGGATGGTGGGTCCCAAGAAAGTTTGATATACACACACCCAAACAGGGTCATCCTGTGGGGGGAGCAGGGCCCAGGGCCAACTGGCCTAGGCGGGGCCCCACCCCGCCCCCGCACCCCATGCTGGAGGGTAGGCAGGCCACTCCACCCCACCCCACCCCACCTCACCCCAGGGAGCCAGCCCGGGTGGGGGGGCTGATACTGCCGGCGGGGAGCCGGCTCTGCCTCTGGGCCCAGAAGTGGAGGCTGCCGGTGGGGGGAGCCAGCTGCAGCCAGGACCCCAGGCTGCTGCGGCCGGTGCCCCAGCCGGGGACCCGAGGCCGCTGCCTGGAGCTGGTTCCGGCTGAGGGCACCCCGCCGACGAGGGCTCGCTCTGGCCGCATGGGGCAGGCCGCAGCAGCCCGGCCCCAGCCACCCAGGGGCGGGGAGGGCTAGCCCAGAGGCCAGGCTTAGTGCTCCCGTCCCGTCACGCTGCAGCCAAAGGCAGCGGGGAGCAGGGAAGAGTATGGCCATGGAGGGGGCTGCGGTGCACGTCCCTCACTGCCCTGCTGGTAGCGGGACAGTGAGGGGCCAACATAACTGTGGGGCCCGGGGCAATCACTGCATTCACACCCCCGCACCCCCCCCCAAGGACGGCCCTGCACCCAAAAGGGTAAAATTATAGCGTCCTGGCTAAGGGCCAACCCACAGAGTAGGGCAGTTGATTCCTGGGAGAGAGAGACTGAGAAGGTGATGCAGTGCAACTACAGAAAATAGCATTGGCCAGGCAGAGCTAATCCTCAGGTGTGGCCAGAAAAAGGCGCTGTAGCAGTGTATAGACAAGAGCAGTGGTTCTCAACCACCGTGTCAGGTTACATTACTGTGTTGCCACACAACGGTAAATGTGTCGCAGGGAGCGAGGGAGAGGGCCAGGGGACTGGGGTGGGCCGGTGTGTCCTGTAGGGTCACGATATGCCACCAAGTGTGTCTTGACCTGCAAAAGGTTGAGAACCACTGGACTTGAAGAAAATCCTCCCTCAAATTGTACTTGAAGAGGGATATATGATGGGACTTAACAACACTTGTGATATCCAGAGAGTAGCTCAACATAAATGGGAATTGTAGAAACTTGCTCAGTTCTTAAGTGATCTTTGACAATACAGAAAACATGTGAGACAAGTGAAGCTTCACTTTGGGAAGACCAGCTGAAGTTGAGAAAGTATCAACACTACATATTTTATCAGTGATGTTCGTCTATACACCTCTGTAATCCCCTAGTTGTTTCAGACTTGAGACATTTTTTTATGTATGTAACTCTATACTTATTGGTGCTCTTCCACTTCTTTGACTTTTTGAAACTCTTGCCTTGTGTTTTCTGGCTTGTTAGAAGCATCTCTTGCTGTTAATTACTTAGGCTTTTTATAGGGATGTCACTGGAGTTTTTTATTCACTATGATTGAGGCTGTACTGAAATAATATTTTATAAGGACAAAAAATTGCATTGTGTAACCCTTGTTCTCTGGAGGTCTGTTATTATAAAAGCTTTCCACTCACTCACCTTCTTTCTAATCAGAGCAGCAAGTATTGTGTTTTGAAGTACTAATGGGAAATGGGAGTTGATGGAAGTGGTGGGAACTGATCATTAGAATCGCTTAAGGCTCCTGTATCCATAAGGGCCACTCTGCTGTAGCAGAAGGAGCTGACACAAGCCACCTTGTGGTGGAGTGCTTTAACCTCTTTAGTTTTCAAAAATGTATGGGGTATCTGCCAGTCCCTTGCTGGAGCAATAAAGGCAGAAGTTACTGCAGTGATTTTATTATTTACTTTTATATAATACTGTAGCACCACAGGTGTTCATGCAACTGTCCAGATACAGGATTGAATTCAATAGGCTTCTGAAAATGAGAATCCCAGTTGAGAAATGTTCTCTCTTGTGTATTGCACAGGAATGATGGATTTTTTTTAAGAAGAATTTTTATGTTATATCAGCATACATATATATTTCAGGAAGCTGTGATTTTTATTAGAGGAAATTTGTTTGCTGAATATTACTAAGAATCAGATTTAAGTAGTGGGTGTACTTTTTATTAAACACCATAGTTATTTATTATGTCTTCTGAAGAAAACTATTCCTACTATTTAGTGGGGGAAATTAATTGAGCTATTATGCATATAATATAATCTACACAAATTGCGTTTTATCTGTTGTGTTTTAATAATATAATGAACATTGTATTTTGCCTAATTTGACCATCTTGGAATGCCTTGTCTCGTATTCTGCCTTTAATGTTGAAAGATCTTATTCTAAGGTGTAACAACTGTAAATGAGAGAGTACTTGTTTGAACACTGCTTTGACAGGAATTTAATTTTTGCTGTCTAAATCCTTCCTGTCCTTTTCTTAATGATAAACAAGATAATTAATTTCAGATAGTTTTGCATTACAGAAATATAAAAAGTCTACTGTAAATCATTATAGGTATCATTAAAATTCTCCTTTAAAAAGCTGAATATGTTCTACATCTTTTTCAGAAATACTTGCAGCTATTTTTAAGTCACCTGCTGTGTCCATACATATTCAGAAGACCATAATGGAGATGTGCTACTGAGCAATTCAGTAGAAAGTCATTTAGATAGAGAGGAGTGCAAGAGTGAGGGTGAGGAAGTTCAATAAATTAATGTATTAGGTTTTTTTGTTTTGGGTTTGTTTGTTTTTTACCTCTGCAGCTGTGGCTTCAAATTTGGCTAAAGTTGCAATTGAAATCATTCTGGTGCAATCCAGTATTTATCAGGAAGCTGTTTACATCAGGAAGCCACAAGATTTTAGCAGCATGGTAAGGTTTGCAGTCCTTGTTTACGGGATACTCAGAGATAAAGAGCAGAATTATTACAAGTACGTTATATCAACAAAGCTGTATGGGAGCTCAAAGTACCTTCAGCATGTCTGCTTATTAATCAGACCTCTTTCCTATTTCTGTAAGTGCTCAGACACCTGTGAAATTTCACAGGAGTGTTTTACCTTTTCATATCAACACTGTGAGCCTCTGCACTCTCCTGTCTTTATGGCTCCTTCTTCAGGGAAGGTGTCATGTATTAAGATTAAATAATGATCAATAGACATAACAGGCTTCAGAGTTCCCTTATTGGACTTTATTCAGCATGTCTGACAAGGGCTGCTAGCAGACCCACTGGTTTACCTAAGAACTTAATAATGCTCCCATTTATCACTATGGCAACCCCCAATGGCCCCAGTAACCTGAGACACCACATATTCCTCCCCCTCAAATGAAAATGCCCTCTCCCCCCAAAATGCCCTCCCCTCCAAAAAACAATAAACATTAAACTGAGAGATGAGGGTAGACTGCCTCATCTCCAGTCAAACCCCCGAGGGGTTATTCTGTCCCATGATGAAGGGGTAACCCCTAGCTAAAGATCCAGCCGAGTCAGAGGCCTTCTCACTCTAGGTGGATTGCGGCGAATTTCTGGTGGACCGACACCGGAAGATGGTATTGATGGTGGTGTGGCCACAGGTACCAGAGAAGTAGCAGGATCCGGTGAAGATGATGTGTCCAGTTGTCCTGGGGTGTAGGCCGATGGTGTGGAAGAGGTGGCTGGAGTAGGGGAGACATGAACGGCTGAATTGTGTCTCAATGGTATATCTCCAACAAGGGTGAAGTCAGTTAAGTCCCTTTGAGATCTACACTCAGGACAGGTATGACGTGGTAACAACTGATCAACATACCACCACCAAGACAGGCCATCCACTGTCTGGGTAAAGTAAGAAACAGGTCCTGTTTTAGCTATGACTATTGCCGGAACCCATTTAGCTCCGGAAGCATAGTTTCAAGTGAGAACAGGCTGGCCAATTGTGAAGGTGTGGTCCTGGAGGGCGTTTTCATTGTTGAATCACAGTGCAGGCCACACACTAGCCTGTCACGTAGCATTTCATCCAACAGGTTCTTGAAATCACAGTGTTCCGCCAGCTCCCTGAGAACATTCTCAAGACCAAGACCAAGGACAGCGTAGGACTGTTACTAAACAAAGAGGGAAAAACAATAACAGAAAATGTGGAAATGGCAGAGGAACTAAATTATTTCTTTGTTTTGGTCTTCACTGAGAAGGTTGGTGGTGATTGAATGTCTGATGTAGGGGAGAGCAGTAAAATTGGGATAGGTTTAGAAGCTAAAATAGGGAAAGAACAAGTTAAAAATTACTTAGATAAGTTAGATGTCTTCAGGTCACCAGGGCCTGATGATATGCACCCTAGAATCCTCAAGGAGCTGACTCAGGGAATACCTTTGCCATTGGCTATTATTTTTGAAAAATCATGGAAGACTGGAGAGGTCCCAGAGGACTTGAAAAGAGCATCTATAAAATGGGAAATAAGGACAGCCCAGGGAATTATAGACTATTCACTTTAAACTCTGTACTGGGGGAGCGGAATGAAGCAAATAATTAAGGAATTAATTATCAAACATCTAGAAGAGAATAAGGTGTTAAGTGACAGTCAGCATAGATTTTTAAAGAACAAATTGTATCAAACCAACCTGATAGTTTTCTATGATGGGGTAGCAAGCCTTGTGGATAGAGGGGAAGCTGTAGATGTGGTATATCTAGACTTTAATAAAGCTTTTGATATGGTCTCACATCACCTTCTCATCAACAAACTCAGGAAATACAACCTGGATGGAGCTACTATAAGATGGGTGCGAAACTGGTTGGATAATTACTCCTGGAGGGTAGTTATCAACGCTTCACAGTCATGTTGGAAAGGCATAATGATTGGGGTACCACAGGGATCTGTTCTGGGTCCGGTTCTGTTCAATATTTTCATCGATGATTTAGATGATGGCATAGAGAGCACACTTATAAAGTTTGCCAGTGATACTAAGCTGGGAGGGATTGCAGTTGCTTTGGAGGATAGGATCACAATTCAAAATGATTTCGACAAACTGGTGAAATGGTCTGAGGTTAATAGAATGAAATTCAATAAAGACAAGTGCCAAGTACTCCACTTAGGAAAGAACAATCCATTGTACACATACAAAATGGGAAATGACTACCTAGGAAGGAGGACTGCAGAAGGGGATCTGGGGTGTCATAGTGGACCAGAAGCTAAATATGAGTCAACAGTGTGACTCTGTTGCAAAAAGAAAAAAAAAAAAAAAGCAAACATCATTCTGGAATGTATTAACGGGAGTATTGAAAGTAAGACATGAGAAGTAATTCTTCCGCTCTACTCTGCCCTGATTAGGCCTCAACTGGGGTATTGTGTCCAGTTCTGGGTGCTTCATTTTAGCAAAGATGTGGACAAATTGGAGAAAGTCCAGAGAAGAGCAACACGAATGATTAAAGGTATGGAACACTTGATTTATGAGAGAAGATTGAAAGAGTTGTGTATGTTTAATCTGGAAAAGAGGAGACTGAGAGGGGACATGATAACAGTTTTCAAGTACGTAAAATGTTATCACGAGGAGGAGGGAGAAAAATTGTTCTCCTTAACTGCCGATGAAAGGACAAGAAGCAATAGGCTTAAATTATGGCAACAGAGGTTTAGGTTGGACATTAGGAAAAAATTCCTAACTGTCAGGATGACTAACCACTGGAATAAGTTGCCTAGGTAGGTTATGGAAGCAGGTTAGACAAGCACCTGTCAGGGATGGTTAAAGAAGGTACTTGGTCCTGCCATGAGTGCAGGGGACTGGACTCGATGACCTCTCATGGTCTCTTCCAGTTTCTATGATTCTATGATTTTTTAAATGGAAATGTTTCCATTGTGTGTCATGAGTTTGTGTTTTGAAATTTCCTTTGCATTTTATTTGATTAAAATATGTTGAAAATGTTCAACATTAAAATGAAACATTTCATGTCAAAGAAGTGTTTTGTTTAAATCCAAAGCACAATGTTTATCTCTAGTTTGCTAAACATTTCCAGAGGAAAAAAGATTTTAGTTTGAACCATAATGATTCTTCAATTTTTAGAATTTCCAGTGAACCAAAAGGTGTCTTATTTACTCAGTCCTAAAGATAAGTTTCTTACAATGCCTATCCTTAGACTAGTTATTTTATGTTACTGTATCTGGCATCAGTGATTTAAACATTATAGTATGAGTGAATGGCTTTTGAAAAGGTACGTGAGCTATATGCTTAATTTAAAATAATGTGTATTTCTCAACATAAAGTTCAGAAGAAACTGAAGCTGTATACAATCCTGGGGAAATAGTGCTGCATTACTATTTTGCATTCTGAGATTTGCCTAGGGATGGAGTGAGGGACACATTGGTATACCTTATTCAAGTGAATCAAATTCTCCAGAGTTAGGCCTGATTCTAACTTCCATTTAGGTCAATAGCATATTGCCAGTTGCCCTCAGGGGTGCAAGATTTGCCCATACTTTGTACTGTTATAGTTTGTTTAAACCTCTAGTGTCATCTTATTATGGTTTCACTAGAGTAGTTTAAAATCTCTGTAGAAAAATACATCTTTAGTTAATCACGGAGTTGATGAGAAGTGTTCTATCTTACTGTGTAATGCTCCCATCACTTTGATACCTATAGTCAGGTGTTTGCATTCGCCTCATGTCCTCAGTGTTTACAGCAAGCGCACAGACAAATAGGTCAGTGTCCAATACTATTATGGAGTATCCTCTTAGAGCCCATATGGTGTTAGTTTCTCATAAATAAATCACACTGAGAACTGTTGGATACATGTAGTGGCCTTTTCCAGTTCCCCATGGAAGAAACAGGGAGGAAAAAGTGTTTTCAAAGCAGGCAGGTTATATAGTGTGTAGGAATTGGATAAAACAAATGAGTGTGTGGTGGATTAACATCAATAAAGTTAATAAAATTAAAATGTAATTGCTGTTTAGCAAACCACATGTTGTAATTTAATAGCTAATTTAAAATCAAACTTATGATAGTTCAGAGCAACTATAACAGTCCTTGATTGCAAAAATCAAGCAAAAGTGTACATTCTGCGTAACCATGCTTATTTGTACTACTGCAGACTTAAAATGTCTATAATTGTCTTTATTGTCATCTCTGGGCTCTTATCTTCTTTACTGTCCACTTATACATGCAAGTTTGTTTGTTTTCTTTATATTATCTGTCATGCTGGAGGATGGTTACATAAACCTTGTGAAGAACCTACAGAATTGATGGGTAGTTCTGGTATCTCAGGAAGGTTGTGTTGACTTTCATCTTTGTTCAGAGCTTCCTCTGGGCCCTCAAGAGACATCCAAGCAGTCTGTAAAACAATAATTGTTGTTCAAACTTTATGCTCCCTCACAAATTAAAAACAACAGTCTGTAGTGGTGACAAAAAAATAAATCTCTTTCAAATGTTAAAGTTATGATCCAGTAGGTAGCTCATGGCTTGCTATTGAAGATGCATCTAAGATTATTTGTTGATTTTGCAATAAAAAAATTCTGTCTCAACAAGCAGGGAACAAACCTTGTTGACATATGCAAACAACTCCCAAATACTAGAGGGTGCATTTGCACTCTCTCCCTGGATATCATTATCAGAGAAAACCATGCATCTGACTGAATAATATTAATTGTCCCACTGCTCCATTCTCCTCCAAAGAACAATCTTTAAATAAAGGCTTGTTGTTTTAATTGAGTTCCAGTGAACATTCTGCTACACAGGTGTATAAGTAGCTGAGGTGTAGAATTTGACTGACAGTCATGGCAGATATATGGACAATCATGGCTGAAGCTCTGAAGAAACTGAAGAATCCCTGCTCCAAAATTAAACACTCTGTTGTCTGCTCCTTGCATCTTTGGTACCAAATGCTTATACCTCCGTGCTACGTTTGCCATATTCATTTGCACGAGATTCTGGATTCTTCACCTACCATGAAGTGGAAAGGGAATCGGTGAAAAAAAACCCAAAGCTTAGAGCTCAGTCCTGCACAGGGCTGAGAACTCCGACCCTGGTCCAACAAAATGCACAATTACACACTTAATTTTAGACATATGAGTAGCTCGGTCAATAGCTGGTGGCAAAATCAATAGTGCATCATTTGTCTGCTCTATTGCCTACTTGATCTCAGGCTGTCTCTCCACCTTTCTTTTTTTGGGTCTTCAGGGCCTCTCTCACCTCATGAGCTGCTACTACCTCTTCATTTTTTTGGCCATTCAATGTGTTTTTCCCTTTCTGGGGTACTTCAGCCATGCTGGGCAGTCTTTCTATTCACTGCTTTGTAGTGCCACTCCCTCAGTGGCTGGCAGAGGAACCTGGACTTAATTCTGGGTTCTGGCTCAAGGGCCCTCTAGTCAGCAGACAATATCTGTTCCCTTCTAGACCTTTCTGCCTTTCCCTGAGCCCTGTCCTGCCTTCTTGGCTTCCCCCATTTCTGAGTTTGCCAGGCCAAACATACCACCCTTCTCCCAGGGAGCAACTGCAATCTATCCCAGCAACCCTCTTTGGCTGTCTGCTCCCTGGCTTTATGGAAGTCCAGCCTGTTCCTGCAGAGGTGAGCCTCTTCTAATTAGGGTTTTTCTCTCAGCCTCAGTGCCCCCAGCTTGCCACCCAAAAGATTGATGTCCTCCGTAGTCATACCTGAACTCCTGCAAGATAAGTGTGGGGTGGACACTCGATCACACAACTTCCAATACCTCTTTTGTTTAATTAATGTAGGGACACTAGTGTCAGAAAATGGAAGGTATGCCATCACAGTCCCCCACCCCCTTAACATCATACAGAGAAAATGAATCAGTTCTATTTCGGGGAAGAGCACCCTTTTCTGAATGACCAACTATGTTTTACTTAGTACCTGGTTTATGCTATCTACTTCAAGTTTTCATTTGATTCCTCACTCCCCTGGCCATCTTCTCTCCTTTATTTCACTGCTAGTTGTTTTCTGCATGCTGGTCATATGTCTCAGCAATGGTTATTTCTCAAAAAGGCTTATTTAGCAGGTAGTTTATGTGTGTGACCTTCATTCCTCCCTCTACTGAGCTTATTTTTTCCTTTACAATAAAAGTAGGCTGCATTGCTATTCTTTTGATCCAGAGAGAGAGAAAATCCACAGATCAATGATGTTGATTTTATTTCAAGCTCCTTGCCAATGATACATGTTTCTCCTGAACCTTCCTCACCACTAATGCTCCTTACATATATCTTTGGAGAGCTTTCCCTTTAGTCCCAATTTCCTTTTGTAATCAGTACTCCCACTGAGGTGTTTGAAATGTGTTTTTCTCTGACACTTCTGTACCTAACAAGTTAGGATTTTTTGCTTTGACATACCCTCCCACCCAATATTTCAACATATTCCAAATACAACTTCCTTTTCCGTCGGCTTCCCTTTCTATACTGAGTTGGTGGGGGTGGAGGAGAAAGACTTAACCATGTTAAAATGCTTGCCTGGCTGATCCTGCCAACTTAGCCTCTGCTCTCTTCTCTTAGGGCCCAATCCTCCATCCTTCATTCAGACAAGCAGTCCTTATTCATGCACATAGTCCCACTGAAGTAAAAATTGTTATTTGGTTCAGTAAGGGTTGATAGTTTCAATCTTAAATCACTGACCACAGCAACTCCATCCCTTGCTTTCTCAGGACATTTTATTTGCCTCAAATTTTCTCTTGCTGCTGTTGCTCTTTCTCTTTGCTTGTCTCTCTAGACTTGTTTTTAAAAAGGATAAAGCACAATGAAATCCAGTTCATGGGTAGATAGAGATTAGTGCAACATGAGGTCTCTTTCTCTTTGTCATAGAAAATAAATACTGTGGGTGTTGGAATTATCTCCTGCATTCCACACCTCTCTCTGCCCTGCTTTAACTGGCCTGTGCCATTAGATCTGAAACCATACTTCCCCTCAGTTCAAGGCTGATCAAATACAGGTATTTAGTGCTCTAAACTTTAATTCCCTAAAGCTTTAATTCCCTTTTTCCTTTTCATATTTTCTCTTCTTATAGCTCTGTTCACTTACCATCTCAAAACACCCACCAGTCCTTTTCTTCTCATACAAACCTGGAGTAAAATCCTTTCCCCATTGAAATCAATTGCAAAACTTCCATTGACTTGAGTGAGCCAGGATTTCGCCTCCTAGACTATTTCAGTAAATTCCCTATGAACAGAGAGATGACCCAGCTGGAAAACTTCAGAAGCAGAAAGAGCTGTTTCATCTGCCTTTAATAACTAGTACTCAGTATCTATGACAGGTTTTCATTTTCTCTTCCAATAGCTTCCTTTCCCTGTTAAGGTTTACCATTGGGACAAGAGGAAGGTAACACATCCAACTGTTTTTCAACTCTTGTTTTCAGTGATTCCAATTATTAACGTTTAAGGGTTTTAGGCAATAAGAAGAGTGGTTTTACACTACCAAGAACAACTTGGCACTAAAATTGTACATGGACACCCATCAGATCCTCAGCAGGTGTTATAACTCTACTACTATACCCCATATTTCAGTGTGTGCCATATGTCCTTCTCTGTGCCAGGTTTCCTGTTTGTGGGACTCTGCTACCCCACCCAGCTAGAGGGGGCTAATCTTTTAGCTTGACTTGCAGAGACTGATGCTCTAGCTCTGTAGGTTGACAGTTTAGTTCCTGTTGATGACCATCATTATACTGCTCAGAAATCAAATTTCACCACTTTTTGAGGCAAGTGCTGATTTTTTTTCCACCCATCTCTAGTAAATATTGCAAAGACCTGCCTCTGTTTGAAGAAAGTATCGACATTCCAGAGGCAGGAAAGCAAAGCACTTGGCTGAGTGTCCAGCTTTACCTTCTGATTTCTCCTTTATTAAAGAGTTGTTTGGAAAGTCATTGGATTTTAGAATGGCGCTGGAGCACAGTGAAAGTGAACCAAAACAAGAGGAAAAACACTATCTAATGCAAAATCTGTCTGCATTTCAGGAGCTGTCAAAATGAAAAATGAAACCACAAGTTGGCCTTTAAAAATATTAATTTATTTTAAAGACGAACGGTAGAATGCTGAGAAAAAAGTCACCTTATCTTCAGGAAGGAGCAAGCTAGACTAAACCTCTATCATTCTTCCCAGATCTCTAATGTCACTTTCCTACCAACCTTAAATTTAAAAAGAAAAAAAATTGCAAGAAGGTAAACCTCAGCCTTCCAAACATAATAAATCCCTGAGGTGTTTTTGCTTTGTTATTAATGAGCCAGACATCAAATGTACTAACCAAGGTTTAAGTTGGTATATTTTCAGTGGCCTTATTTGTCAGTTGCACTGACTTAAGCAGATTCAGTTCTCCTTTTGACTTAGGGCAGTATTTATAAATTGCTTGATTACTTCAACAATGTTGCATTGAAAAAAGATAGGACAATAAAAGAAATATAATTGGCAAATATTTGGCTGACAGTTGGTTAACAGGCAGCTGTAACTAGGGAGGATTTTTCACAAGTAGTTGCCAAAAGGCTATTTCTATCTAAAGAAGGCTTTGGATACCACGTAGTACATGTTTTCTCTGATTAATTCCATGCAGCAAATCACTGAATATTAGTGAATTTACAATCCTTGCTACCAAAGAATATATCATCATATGCCAATTTTTTTATACTACTTGAAATAGTAACCTGATTTTT
Source organism: Pelusios castaneus (assembly GCA_007922175.1). NCBI lineage: Eukaryota > Metazoa > Chordata > Testudines > Pelomedusidae > Pelusios > Pelusios castaneus. The sequence continues at coordinate 23,873,681 of ML685783.1, forward strand.
TTCAGTAATTGTCAAAATATTTTGAAAATGTTCCCGTTGTGAAATACATCTCTTAATTTATTATATCTGGAATTTAGGTGTGCTTTGTTACATATTCTGAGGGCAAATACAATACATTCCATGCCTGAATGGAACAGAAAGGAGGGGGAAAAAATGACTGTTCTTTACTTGCTAATGTAATCGAGCAGACAGATAATGAAGGCCCATTGTAGATGAACACAATAGATTTTAAATTTTTCCCTTCACGTAAGACTAATTTTTAAAGGTATCATTTACCATAGTTAGCTCTAGTAAATCATCCTGGTACCTATGAAATGGAGCTAAACAACTTCCCATTAAGTGCCTTAGTCTGCCCATATGAACACTGTATCTGGCAAATCTGTGGACCTAAACATCAAAAGGTCCAAATCAATATAACTCCAGAGAAGTCAATATACCAAGACTGAGGATCTGACGCTACACCCCTGCTCAAAAAATCAGTCCATTTGACGCTGGCTAAATTGCTGATTGTGGCCTGTCCTGTAAGGCAAGTGTCTAGAAAAGACAGGAGTGCTATAGTTATCTCACCATCTGGAGTCCTCAGATTTTTTTTATTTTTATTTTTTATTTTGGATAACTGTCAATCCGGGATTGCACTGGCTTCATTGGATGACAATTGGTTGATATCTTCCTATCTATGGACAATAGGTCCATTTTAGCTTTGTGAGTAGCCTTTGGTTTTGAGCAAGTGATTTTTGACTGGTTTTCAGACACTGCTAAGGGTCCATGGACAATGCTAGAATTGCTCTTTCTCTCCTCACGGGGGATCTCAGTTGGTGGTTTTTGGTACTTACTGCCCTGTTGTCATGTTCTAATATTTGGGAGATTTTTTTTATTATTATTATTTTGAGCCACCTTTCCGTTTGATGTCTGTGTGAAGACATTAGAGAAGATACTGAGAAGGTGTGGGAGGCAGCTGCATCGATACAATGCTGAAATGCATTTTTACAACTCCTTTATATTAGTCCCTCTATTCAGTCAATGCTTTCCCAGCGTCAGGCTAAATTGCAGTTATGAGCATGAACTGATTGAGTTATCATACACATCAAGCGGAGGTGATGCTTGTTGGGTGGCAGAATCCTTTGGACAGAGTAACAGTGAATGGTGATGGCCTCTTGTAGAAAAGTGGCTCATCCTCCATTTGTTAAGAGACTTGCAATGATGAGATGCTTTTACCTCACTGTTTCCCGTTTGATTCCCAGATAACAGCAGGAGCCAGAAATGCCTCTTTTCTATTTGCATATTACATGACAACCGTGACCATCTCTCTTGGATTTGCATGCCTTTGTGACTGAGCGATTGAGCGATTGTAATGCTGTATACCATACTCTAAAGGGACTCTCTGTGGAGACCATCTTGAAGTTGCAGCTGGGACAGAATGAGAAGCTGCTTAATGGGACTGGGCATAGAGAGCACATTACATCAGGGTTTCATAAATTCTGCTGGTTTTATATTCTCTTCCAGATGCAACTCAAGATGTGTATTGATATTGCTGGATGTAGTCCTATAGGGTGTATATCCTATTTTCTGGGCAAGTGAAATTGTCTGTGTCTCACTCACCATTTCTAGATTTGAATGTCTGTTCCTGGGTGGGAGTCCTTCATGGAGGGTTTCAACTCTGGAATTTGCTTCTTTTTCAATTGACTACAATCCTGGGCTTGCTAAACATCAGGAAATGGTACCAAACTTATCTGCCTACTCAAGCTTTAGCCTATCTGGCTGAGGAGGGAGACAGTTATGAAGAGTTCTGGTTTTTGTTCAGTGATATTATCTTCAAGTTCTGAATTTTTTATTCTAGTGTGTTGGAAGAGCTTCTGTCTTCTTTCCTGAAAAGAAAAATTAAGAATATGAGTTATATTGTGTGACTCTTACCATTTGTCTACACTGCAGTCAGTGGGGTTTGCAGTACATGTCAACCTGGACTTAATGTGGCTAGCTCAGATACCAGTAGCCAGTGAAGCCACCATAGCATGGGATGAGCAAGCCTGCCAAGGACCCTAGGTAATTACTCGGGTTGCTAACCTGCTCAGAAGTCTATGCTGCCATGCTAGATTAAAAGTAGCTTGGGAATGTCTACATGTGTTATAATTACAGTTCTAATTGCAATGTACATTCCGAGTCGTAATGCCTCCCTGACCACTAGTACAGTGCAGTGTGGGTGACTATGACTGACATAGTATTCAAGCATTAAAGAACAGTTAGTCTGCTCCTTGTTTTTCTGCAGATCCAGTGAAACAGTTCTTCAGAGGCACATCTCAAGACAGCCTTGCCATTTGGTTTGCCCTTCTGTTGCCTTTCACAGGCTGTGCTCATTAGAGTTCAGATGAAAGTTTCAGCATGACAGGCCTAAGCTATAGCTTTTAGCCATCCCTTTCTTCTTCTGGAATTAGCCATTTAGTTAGCAGATATTGAATTTACAAATTATTATCTTCAAATTTGTCAGTGTTGCTTGCTTGGTCTAATCCTGAAAGACTGATTTTAATAATAAAACAGAGAAGCATATAATTTAATGATATGTAACTACACACAGAAAATGTACTACTCAACATCATTCTCTCATATCCTGAAACAATTGAGTGTTCTTTCTTTCTTTCTTTCTTTCTTTCTTTCTTTCTTTCTTTCTTTCTTTCTTTCT